>JAODJW010000033.1:1480364-1491351 GCA_026777045.1 Hyperopisus bebe | reverse complement strand
GGCACAGGAACATGAGACAGGGTAGAGGCACAGGAACATGAGACAGGGCACGCATCTCAGTGTCCTCCATGAGCAAAGGGCCGCAGGGTGACCCAAGAGCCTCCTCTCTGCAGGCTGAAGGTGAGGTGGCGGCTCTGAACCGCAGGATCCAGCTGGTGGAGGAGGAGCTGGACCGTGCGCAGGAGAGACTGACCACCGCGCTCCAGAAGCTGGAGGAGGCAGAGAAGGCGGCTGACGAGAGCGAGAGGTCAGCGGGGGCGGGGCATCCGCAGCTTCTCCCGTACAGGGGGGTCGGGACGCTCAGTGGGCTTCTCTCAAAGATGGGGGGGTGGGAAACCCTTCAGGCTTCCCCCATAAACGCATGCTTCACATAAGGCTATCCAGCATTTTTCTGACTTGGATTATATATAACAACACATGAAGTTCACTACAAGTCAGTGTTATTTTTATGATTATGGTCTGGAACCACTGCCCATGATTCAAGTTCATTGAAAGAATTATGCATTAAAAACTAATACTGACAAAATGTACATATGCACTGTTACATCAATGCAGAACTTATATGTTTGGTAATACATTAATTTCATATGCATTTTACATGAATAAATGACATATATGTCTAATGACACATGTTAAAATGCATTGTATATTTATTTTGAGTGTCATATACAGATCTTGATTTGTGTAAGACACACGAGAGTCATATGTTATTTTCAAAAAAACTTCCGTTTGGGCGTGGTTGTGAAGAGGTATGAAGGTGATCGAGAATCGGGCAATGAAGGACGAGGAGAAGATGGAGATTCAGGAAATGCAGCTGAAGGAGGCCAAGCACATCGCAGAGGAGGCCGACCGCAAATACGAGGAGGTCTGTACACCTGGGAATAAGGCCCAGGAGCCGCCCGCCATCTTCATGCCATCCTGTTCCCTCACGATGGGGGTCTCACTCACAGGTGGCTCGTAAACTGGTGATCCTGGAAGGAGAGCTGGAGAGGACTGAAGAGAGAGCGGAAGTCTCAGAACTGTAAGCACTGAAAACGTCTTCATTAGCGTCTCCTCTGTGGAGCTTCTGCACCACGTAGCTCCCGGTGGGATGGTACAGACACACCTCCTCCATCTCCACACTGCACTCTGTGGACCTGCAGCAGGCCTAAAAGGAGGAGGACAGGAGGTGCTACACTAATATTATAGAGGCAAAGGAAGAGACAAAAAGGTTCCATCAAATCTTCTCAGTGTTTTGGAGCTTTTATTTACACATCACTGGCAACAGCTGGTTAAAGGCACTTTTGTTGACTTGAGACATTGATTTAATTTAAGTGTTGCCAGCAGAACGCTATTGTTGCTCTTTGGGTCAGTCCTGACAGCTGCTTAACTTATGGCCCCCCTCCTTTGCAGAAAGTGCATGGATCTGGAAGAAGAACTGAAAAATGTCACCAACAACCTCAAGTCTCTAGAAGCTCAGTCTGAGAAGGTAAAGCTTCTCTCACGTTTTCTTTCATTTTAGTACGAAGCTGTTATTGCCTTGTTTTATTAGTTTTTAATCTGTTTTATTCCTAAGGCCTGCCCTGCTGCATAATGTCATCACTTGTTCCTTTCTGTGTCATTTGTTTGACATCACAGTATCACAGTATGTTCCCCTCACTAATGACGTCACAATACATGAAACAGGGCACTTATATAACACCTGGGCAGCAAAACTCTCACAAGGCTTCTACTTTGTAAGCAATATCTGGGTTCATTTTATTTCAGTACTCAGAAAAGGAAGACAAATATGAGGAAGAGATCAAGGTTCTCACTGACAAGCTGAAAGAGGTGAGGTGACCGTTTTTGTCATTACTGACTGGGTAGCCATATATCAAGACTAAACATGATGACACACAGAGCAGCGTTGTAGCAATGTGGCTGGGCTGACCGAGGTTGTTCAGTCACTTTACCATTGATATTAGGCAACAAATTTCTATTTTAAAACTGTAATCAGCAGTGGGCAACTTTTCATAATCACCCAGATGCAGGTGAGTTGCCCTTTGTCTCGGCTGGCAATTGCCCGGCAACATTGCTCAAAAAGTTGCCCTGTGTTTCATTGCCTTGATGTCTTTGCCTTCTTACTGACCTCCTGTGTCACTGTGTCACTTCCAAGGCTGAAACTCGTGCTGAGTTTGCCGAGAGGACGGTGGCCAAACTGGAAAAATCCATTGACGACTTGGAAGGTAAAAATATTTAGTCTATGACTGGTATCAGAAAAACAAATTTGTCATTAGAATCTGACAAGGTTCAGAATAAGGTCTAGCTAAAATTTATTTCCAAATGTAATACTTTCTGTGTGAAATTGGCATCGTTATAAGTCGAAAAGTGCATCATATTAGCAATGAACATTTTCTTTTAGACATCTAGTTTTGATGTAGATTTTACTAATCTAGTCACGAAAGGTTTATATGTCGGTGTCCAATTGGAAAAGCATACGTCTGTAATTAAAACGTTAGCTTAAGGAGAGGCTTTGTACAGTCATCGCTATCATTTCAGTTATCGACAAAATTACTAGGAAAGGCTGGTTTTCACACCGGAAAGTTCCTGCGCATTATCCACGACTCCCTCCTCTTAATGACCTGCTCTCTTTCTTTTCTTTGCCTTCCCTTCCGGAATCACCGGCTATTTACCACACGACTTTCCTGTTCTCCATCTTCCATGACCTTCACTCCTTTCCTCCAATCGCTGCTGACCTGTTTCTGCTGCCTGCTGCCCTTTGACCTCCAGATGAACTGTATGCTCAGAAGCTGAAGTACAAAGCCATAAGTGAGGAGCTGGACCATGCCCTCAATGACATGACCTCCTTGTAGGTGCAGCCTCCCAGCCCTGAGTCACTGACTCCGCTTCCCTTCCTTCTGGCAAATCTGGGCCCGACGCTCGTGCCCTTCCTCTCCCAAAGCCCCGTCAGAGGCTCTGTAATCACAAATCTCCAATAAAGTTTATCTGCAGCCTGTGCAAACACTCTCATTTCTGTATCGCTCTCAAACTCCACCTCCATTCATCTCCATTACTCTGCGTTGTTCCTTCCTCAGTCTGCTATACATCATTTCTAGCTGATTCATGTGTGTTTTCCTTCTCATTCATCTGTTAGCTGTTACTTTTTAGCGTGATAAAATTAAGTCATGGGAGTTCAGCACATTGATCACATATATCTGTATTTTATCGCTCCATAGCAAACGCTATGATATGTGACTGCTTGGTACAGTGTAAAGATATCACAGGTGGCTAACAGACCCACTGTAGCAGAACTTAACAGACCACAGTCTACTAAGGCAAATATGTACAATTTTTTTTCTTCTCCGTCAGCTCAACTTATCAGATTGTAATTTTATCAGAAGCATTGCAGTTCAGCATATCATGGCTCCCCAGTGGCTAATAATGAATACAGTGAGATTTGCTATCACCAAACGCAACTGTATACCATACCACTGTACAACCTTGGTTTGCCATAGCTAAAACTGTGCGGTTTGTCCCATATATGGTGGTCAGATTAGCAAACGCTATGCTCTCCGTTTGTCTTGCAGGCTTTTATATCTATATTCATTATATTGACAATGAACCTGAACTTCATATTTCCAAGGTTAGGAAAAATAAGAAAATTGCAATCCTGTGTTTGAAATATTGCTACGTAAATTTGTTTTCCAGAGAAATTGTCTAGTGCCAAAGAAGAAAACTTGGGAATGCATCAAGTTCTGGACCAGACGCTGCAAGAACTGAATAGCTTATAATACGATAAAATAGAAAAAAAATTGAAGACGGAGATGGAGGAAAAATTTCAAAAACATTCCATGGATACTCAATGCCATTCCACCTTCCAAACTGCAGCACTGTTCCCAGAAATACGCTTCACAATTATTTCAGTAATCTGTCAGCACCTCTAAGTCATTGTCTATGTTTTATTAAAGCGTCACTCTTTGAAGGTGATATCCCCTTCCACTTTATCCGTAATGATCATGTTTACAGCCATGGCTGCTCTGAAGACCTTGTGTTGAGAGACCCGCACATATTCCCCCCAGCGTAAGTCTTAGTGCTTACAGGAGGGGTGGGGGACGGCTCTTGGAAGTCGGGACAAACCCGTTTATGATTAAATCCCCAGCTGTATGACAGCAATGTCAGTGGGGGATTTAGAAATTAGACAGTACTAATTTAGTGGGAAATTATGTAGCATTATTGGTAGTTTACTGAGGGAAATACTAAAGTTACAAATGAAATATACACTTCTATGTCTGATCAGGGCTAAATGGAACAGTCTAATATTTCTCTACACATTTATTTCATGGTAGTGACAGTTACCTCATATTTGCTGACTTTGCAACCTGTCTGATTTCCAAGAGCTGTCTTTCAATCCCACTGAGCTGTAACAAGGGAAAGTCTGCATCCCAACATCTGTCTGCTAAATTACATTCCTGTGGTTTATATGAGATGGAAAGGAAATGACACCAAAGCAAATATACGCACTGGAATCCTGATCTTCAAACATAAATATGAATTGTATATATTGGATTTGATGGTAGTTATTGACAACTGATGGTCCCTTATCCCTGAAGGCTCTGGCCACCATTCTTCGGTTGGGGGGGAGGGGGGGGCTATCAATACCAAAGACTAGTCTCTGCCTCATATAACCACGAAACTTTCACAAGATGAAAAGAAAATCATCTTCTCACTGTCTTTTTTTTCTTTATATAAAAGTGAGGATGGCTTGACATTCTTGCGCTATGGAACAAGTCTGTTGCATTTTTCTCACTTAATCTGTGTTTATTTTATTTTCTCAGCCTTCAATCTAATAAACCTTTGAAACCTTTTGAATTACTCCTGGTTTCTGTGGCTGTGTCACTGTCTATAAGCCAGCATTTGATTTACTACTCTGGAAATATCTGTACTGGAAATATTGGTACTCAAGTACAGCTGAATGAGTCGACCGCCCCCTAGTGGATAAACCTACTCAGCAGTATTTATGCACATTGCTGGTTCTCATTTCCACTGAGTCCCTTCTTAATTAGTCTGGATTCAGCTACTGGCAGCAGTAACTGAATTTTTTCTCAGTATTAAATCACGTCATTTCAAATAAGATCTTTCCCAAATGCAGCCATGCCTTTTGCACACCTGAGTAATGCTGCTGGAATCCACTACAGACGATCCCACAGCTTTGCTCTCTATAAAAGGCTGAAGATGCATTTCATTAAATTCTATGTGACATGAACGCCATCTTCCCACGTGCGGTTTGCCCAAAGCACTGAACACAAAGTTAGAACAGCAGCAGCTTGGCATGCCGGGGGGGGGGGGGGGGCATTTGCTGCTTTAAATAATCAATGATTATTTATGCCTATTATCTATGCCTATTTCAGGAGGACTTTAGCCCTCCTAAAATGTTCCTAATCCCCCCAAAATGCACACTAGTTAAAAAGTGAGCTCTCATTAATTTGAGTGTCTTAGTTCAGTCATTTCAAAACTTCTGCTAAAATCACCCCATTATTTCCAGTAACCGCCCAATACACCCATTTAGTTTTTGACTCGGCCACCAGCCCAACTCATATAGCTAATCAATATCTTATTGACTTTAAATTAATTAAGCTAATTAATTAAATGAGCTGATGGTGAAATGTAACAAATAGACAGAATGTCTGAGGTGCCCCTGAGTTTTGGGAAGCAAAGCGCTGTTCTTCTAGCCGTCCAGCAAGATATCAACTTTTTCATAGTTTTATTGTGTTTCTCTTAATTTGCATATGTTCTAATGTTAAATTGTGTTTTTTGTTCAGAGGAAATGTGCATTTACTATGCAGATAAATAGCTTTGAACGTTTCTTTTGACTGCCTAAGACTTTTGCACGGTACTGTACACAGTACGCCAAGTTTGAGGCTTATCAAGTAAATGAACCACAGTAGATCCTAAAATCCATCCAACGGATGGATTTTAGAAGATATGAGTCAGCAAGATCCTGGAGGTCTAAAAACTGAAAAATACAAATTTCAAAAAGATCTAAGCAAGGCTGCTATCTTCTCATCCACCCACCCATCCTTCATAACCACTTACCCAGTACAAGGCTACAACGAGCCTGGATCCTACTGCAGAGGACAAAGGACAAGCCAATGCCAACTGGATAGGATGCCAATCCCTCACAGGGCACACGCACACTAAGGGCAATGTACAAATGTGTTTGGGCCGAGGATGAAATCCATGCGGGCAGGGAGAGAATATACAAACTCCAGACCGCAAGCCTGCGGCCGTGAGCTCGTGTGGGGGCTGACAGCCTCCATTCCATCCAGTGTTTCTAAAATTCAATTTTCAGCATTATTTTTGAGTTGAAATGCAGTCTGGTACACATATCTATTACAGCATCACAGGACAGGAAAGGAGACAAATCCAAAACAAAGAACATAGATTTTTCTTTAATTATGACAGCAATTATCTCACATTGCATTTGTTTTTCATCATAACTGTAAGGTACTGTGATACCTGTAGATATTCTCTAAGAAGCTACTGATTGAGGGTGAAACAGACGTAGGTTTAGAAAAGTTGAGAATACACCTTAATCACCTTTAACAGTCATTATTCCCATATGCTTAGAATTAAAAATATGAAATGTGCAAAGAACTTAAAATCTACATATTTCAAATTCTCGATATTTCTATAGAAAATATACTGGCAATGGGAATATAGCTTCCTTAATTTCTAAATGCTGATATCTAAATGCTATGTGCTAGGAAACAATTTGCCGGATCAGTTAAGATTCTTTGAGGAGAAGCTCCACGCTGCAGAAGAATAACGCATGCCCTCAAAATCTGCAAACATGCACTACTGCAGGTCCAAGGGTGTTCCTCAACATGTGTACTTGACCGTGCTTGTGTAGCCGTTTTATGTTGTCTTCCACTGCCAAAGTCCAGTTCCAATAGTAAGAACAGAAGTATAGAGGATGGTAAAAATACCCAGATGTCATTCTTGCCCCGTCACAAATATCAAGGATACATTGGCTGCATCCTCCCCAAACGAGAACAATTCCACGATTTATTGGGCCCCTAAGTTCATTCTTGCCAGGCAAGTTAACAAGATTGTTTTTGGCAAGACAGCAAGTATGTTCTTTGCGTTCTTTGTACTGAGAAACACCCCATGTGACCTCTATTCATAATCATCATCATCACCACCATATTCATCATCATCATCATCATCATTGTCATTTTACTGAATATCAGTTCTCCTCCATTCCGTCCCCTTATGCTCTGCTTGGTCATATAAGACTGAGGCCCATATGTAAGACAGCGACCCCATCAGAGATGTGTCTTCAGTGCACATATTCAGAGACATTCAGTGCAGCTTCCGTCTAAATGAACAGCCTAGAGAAAAGGACAATGACAACAGTATTACCAGGGCCAACCAAATAGATAAGAAGAGAAACAACATTCATTATGATTGTTTGAATAATAATTTAAAAAGTCATTTTAATTTTAAAGGAATATAAAGCATATGCAGACACATTAAAATATTACAGAATTTTAAATGATTTCTCTTATTGTCTTTGTTTATTGGCAATACAAATTCCGATTCAATAGCTGAAACATCAAAATCATAACTGGGCCTGGTTGCAATCGTGAGCCAGTGGCTGATGCAAAATGTCTCTTGATTGCTTTTTACCTTCCGTAAGGCGGCATTTACCCCCCCTGGGCTGACAGAGCACATAGGAGCACCCAGAACAGGGCACCACTCTCTGGGCGTGGCTGAACACTGTGGTGATCCTGTAGCAGCCTGCTCCAAACACATACGAGGACAGGGTCAGGCAGCAGAAGAGCTGCCCACACTGCAGCTAGCCACGCAGGTGGACTTCAGCTCACCAACACAAGTTGGTTTATTGGTTTTTACAAACCTGGGCACTTGACATCCATGAAGTACGAGTTAGGAGACTGCACGAGCCTTTTTTTCTTGTGTCGTCGCCTCTCAGCCTCATACGCTGGATACATCAGGTCCCGGGCAAGCTGGGACCCACAAATCATTTTAGGACAAAGAAGATCATTTATTATGCTTATAATATGCGAAACAAACATCTAAGAAATGTATTTAGGTATTTCAGCCTACAAACTCCAAGGACGGTGAAATACTGTGATTAGCAGAGGTGAAGAAATTCAGTACCGAGGACGCCCCCTACTGTTTCAAATCGGAAAGATCGGAAAGCGCATGCCCTGACAGACATGCCCGGGCTTGTGCGCCGGCTAATATTCGCCAAGTTTCCTTTCTCTTATATAAAAGCCCCTAAAATGATATCGTCGTTGATAAGGCAATGCAATGCTATGGCAGACATTAAATGAAGTGAATGTAATAATTACTCTTCAAAAATGTTTTACTGTCAGACTGTTTACATCTATACTAACGTGTTTAAATTCTTGCAAAAATATTTAATCTACTTGGCAAAATAGGGATGGATAAATAATTAACGTTATTGTCAGCTGCCAAGTTCTCTTGATTTTTACAAGAAAAAAATGCAATTCACGTTTTAAACAACAATGTAGTGTTATCTACTGTATCCTACTGCGTAAAATCATTGAGATCTTTGTTCGTATCTCCAAGAAGATAACACTTACCGGCATTTTTTCTATTTTCGTGCTTGTCCGTTAGAAGCAAAACTTAGTTATGGATGGGAAGCTCTTGTGCACCTGCCTGTTCAGCTCCTGTATTTTAGCGAAGACAAACTGTAATAGAAAACAGAGCCTCCGTCCCGGAGGGCGTGACTACAATGTATGAGGAGCTGCGTTTGACATTTGAGCGGGGGGGGCGGCAGCTGGGCCTCAAAACTTTCCTCTATGACTGTCAATTAAGTTTACATGTTTGAATTCCTCTGTTCTACAGTCTAAAAACATGCAGTTTGGTGAATCTGTGTCCGATGACAGTGAACTGGTGTCGCTAACTGGGAGATGAAACTATTGCCATTTTTATGTGTGTGATGGCATCACGCCCAGAGTGTTGTACTGGACTCCATGCTCTGTACTGGACAAGTTTGAATATGAGTGGGTATTTATATCGATTAACAAAGTTTGGGTGTCTGTAAGATGTTTTTATGTTTCTCTCTTCTTCTGTGTGTACTTTGTTCCCAGGGTGTCTTATATTATTTTAAGCAAAATTTCCTTAAAACACTAAAAACTATTAAATGTTTAATAGCATTAGCCACGCCTTCTAAAAACGAGAGCCCGCCGACCACTTCAAGCTGGCAGTCCGTTAAAAACCGGCTGCACGTTCCGATTACGTCATTTTCGGCGTAAGTAGATATTCGTAGAAAAAAATTACATCAGTGTAAGAATTACATTTTGTAAAAAAAAACAGTCTATTTATATTCTTTTGTAAGTGGGCCTACGATTTATTCAAATAAATACTGTTACATTTATTCAAATGTATTACTGCTACATTTTCTATATTGAAATATGTGCATTGTATTTCTTAAATATATATTTTTTAAATCCGTAAAATGCAGAAACTGTACAGAAACTGTAAATGATGGTAAAACCAGATATGCAGGTGGACGTACAGCACCAATGTTTCCGTATGTAAAATATCGAACCAGTTCGACCAATCGGGGAGGGGTGGTGACGTCGTATTATTTGTGGGCGGGACATTTGCTGTAACTTCCGACGTGCTCTGCGTGGACTGTAAGCAGCATCCGGGGGGGCCGGGTTTAGGCAAACATGGCGTCTCTCGGGCCCAATTAGACCGCAACTTGTTTCCCCCTCGAGTTCCACGCAGGTCATTGCGATTGCCGGGCGGGATTTCCGCATTACCGAGTAATATGGCGAAGACGTACGATTATTTGTTTAAACTGCTGTTAATCGGGGACTCGGGAGTCGGGAAGACGTGTGTTTTGTTCAGATTTTCAGAGGATGCCTTTAACTCAACGTTTATCTCCACTATAGGTATGTGGTACTTTGCTGTTATCGTGGTTGATTCTTTATGTTTAGGTTTACCGAAACGTGCAGATCTCTCTGGCTACTCAGTCAGCTAGCTATGCAGATATCCAGCTAATATTGCGATTAGACTGGAACAAAATCACTTTATTTGGGGGTGATGTTATCTAAACATTGCTGTTACCACTTCGTAGCTGACGACTTCACTGATACAGTCTAGATGTGGAATAAAACTACACTATGTTTAATCCGGCGCCTCGGTTGGATGCTGTGAAGCTTCTGAAACATTAGTAACATTACTAATAATGTAACTGGCTTGAGAAGTTGTCGGTGTGACGCTGCCTTTAGGTACTACATGTTATTTCCTTACGTTGTGACTGCTTGGTAATGTGCGCAGATGCACGTCTATGTTACACATCTTCTGCACTTAGGACGGTCTAAATGATGTTGATTCTGTGCCGTTTTGTTTAACGCCGCCCGCATATAACACAGCGCTGAGTGCGCACTCGGCTTGCGGAAACGTCGCGTTTGCGGCGCGGCTCGAAGCGGCCGCTTCCGCTTATTCGCGCTTTCCGTGTTTGCCTGACTCGGGGGTGGCCGTGCCGCCCCCCACCCACAGCCAGCGCTGTGTAAATAAGGCCAAATATGTATGCTTGTATGCAGTGAGATTATATCTAAATATATATATTTAAACAACTCGGACTGAAAAATCCTCGGTTTCACACGTATTATTTTGTGGTGTTATCTAGTTTGAGGTAAAACCAGTACGTAATTAACACACAGTGATCTTTCATCCGCGAGGTATTTAAATTGTATCTAAGGTTATGATGAGTGAACTGACGTACTTGATGTGTCACTTTGTGAAGGGCAGGCACAGATCACAATAGATAAGTGTGATTAATTTTAGAAGTATGTGAGAACTTTACCCTGGACGACTTTGTATCATGCCACTGGGTTACGACATGAGTTATTAGACAAGCCCATATCATTCCTGCCAGGGGATGTTGCAAGTGCCTTACCCAGTAATGACACTCGTGTGGATTATTTGTCCCCCGGTCCATACTGACAGCCATAGCCGGCTGGGATCC
>JAODJW010000033.1:1419639-1441878 GCA_026777045.1 Hyperopisus bebe | reverse complement strand
TAAGTTCTCCCCAAGCGAGCTTGATGGGCCGAATGGCCTCCTCTCGTTTGTATAGTTCTTATGTTCTTATGTTCTTAGGTGTTACTCTGTGCTGTATTATGAGTTGGTGCTACGGTCCCTTGCCTGTTCCTGGGCCTTGTGTCCTTGTCATTTCTTATACTTAGTTGTTATTTTCCCCATTTTGTTTGTTGACCCCTTGTGGTCTTTTTGTTGGTAGTTTTACCCAATGTATTGGCTCGTCACCTCCTCTTCCTGCCTGCACCTACTGGCTCGTCACCTCCTCTTCCTGCCTGCACCTAGTGGCTCGTCACCTCCTCTTCCTGCCTGCACCTAGTGGCTCGTCACCTCCTCTTCCTGCCTGCTCCCATGGCAGAGACAGGAGCACAGAATGGGGCCCAGTGTGACGCTCTAGCAAAGTCTATGTTTTTAGAGCTGCTAATCATCAAAGAGCTGCAGTATGATTTTACACACAAACATGTGCATGCAAATCACTCAGTACATCTTGTACTTGGCGTTTCTTTGCAAGTTATGTAATTATTTGTTATACAATTTTTAAATTATATAATACTTGTGCTTGTCTCTCAGTGTAATCTATATTTTAATGACACTTGAGTTTTCAACAGCTTTGCAAAAAATATCATTACCCTCTTTAGCTTTATTAGTAAAAGTTGACTTGGTGGTGTAACTTTATTTGTATAGTTTAATTGCATTATGAGTTTTTGGAGAATCTTCTTTAAATACTGGAATAGAGCCGATTGCCATTCTGTTCTGCAGTTTTCAGTATTCTGCTCTTTGTTTCGTCTCGTCAGACACACTGCCATGATATTTACTTTTGTGATTCCAGTTTTCTATTGCAGAGTTACAATGTATCCATTGTTCTTGGGTGTGTGTGTGTGTTTCTTATATATGGGTATAAAATGGACATGGAGCTAATTATATTTATGTGAAGATCAATGATGCTAATAGTTGGACGCTAATAGTTCCCCCAAGTAGCAAAAACAGCAAAAATGTTACGAAAATGCTTCCCATACCCTCCACACGATGACAGATACTTATAGAGCCTTAACTATCTTCTTGATTCATTTTTAACATCTTACTATCTGTGTCTTATGCTCTGACCTTTTATACGATATTTGGCTAATTTATGTAGATTCAAGTCTTTACCATATTGAAAGCATGTCCAATCATTTTAATGCAGCTTTGATATTATATATATTATGGTGAAATAATGACCTATGGATCACTTTACTAATGAAATCCAATTATGTCACACTGGATTTTTTTACTTTTTAAGTTGTATATGTTTTTGAGAAACTGTTAATGGCAGAATGTCATTTGTACAAAATTTGTATGGTAAACTTTTTGCATTTTTAAATGTATTTTATGTGAAATGCCATGTTTTATAGCTCACTGTGCAGTTGAGTGTCATGTATTAAACAAACAAAATAAACATCCTCATATCCTGCTTGGTGCAGTTCTCTCTGTGTAGCAGCTCCCTGGGAAGATCATACCAAAAAAAATAACAAAACATAAGTGTTTTCTTTCATGTGCAGACGATATATAAATCTTTCATTCAGCCGATTGAGGTGCTGATCCTACCCGCCTTGGTGTTGTAATGAAGTACAAGGAAGATAAATGAACATGACGCTTCCTGGGCTCTGGAAAGTCTCTTTATTATGAGGGAACGCAGCCACCTTCCCACCTCTTACCCTGGGGCCTGAATCACAAAGTGAAATTTGCTTGTCAGCCAGAAAACATGGGATTTAAGGCGCCCCACAGTAAATGACCTTATTGACTTACATTTAGCCAACATGACCTTAAATGTCACAAGTTATCTTGGCAACCCAAAAATCGGAGAACAACCCCGTCCTGGGTTATTCCCTGCCCTGCGATGGGTTGGCACCCCGTCCTGGGTTATTCCCTGCCCATAGCTTCAGGGATAAGTCCGGACCCTCGAGACCCCTGCGTAGCACATGCTGGTATAGAAAATGGATGAATGACATCATCATGAAGCTTTTTTAACCATATCAGCTCCAAACTGAGACAAATCTTTTTTTATATCTAAGATGCTTTTTGAAGTACAGAATATTGCAGAACTACTATCTGAACTTTGTTTAATATTTGCAATGTTTATAATTGGATACAGATAGAAAACTGTAACTTGTTTCAGTTTTCAAATCACAAATTGCTACTGGAAGTTCCACTTAATTATGTGTCGTGTTTATTCTCCTTCATGGACACTGAAAGGCATTCCGGCTCATACGAGCACTTAAATGAGGAACAGGATTGTGCTCTGGGCGGAGATAATGTAAAGCCAGGAAACTGGTCCCCATAAGGTAAAAACGCGGGTATTCATCACGTTGTGAGGACATTTGGTCCCCACAAGGTAGGTATATACCTGGACACACACATGCACACACACACAGATAACTGGAGCACCCAGGAATCCCATGTTAAATCCAGCTGGGCTGTCCTTCGTACCCCTAACCCTGGCCATCTGTTTAACCTTTTTTCTGCATAAAGAAGACAGAATACATATACAAAATATACACTTTTGTGAGTATATATCTTTGTGAAACGCTTAGAGAAAACTGTTCACGAGGGGCATTATACGAAATTACTTTCATTTTATTTATATCAGATTCCATTACATTTTTAAACTGCAAGAGACAAATTCATGTCCTTTTGTAGATAAAAAAATATGCATAACATATATAAATCTTTTCAATACAAATAACAGGTTTGATAAACAATGACCCATTTATTTATTTAAACTGCAAAACAAAAAAAACCTTCCAAGTCATCACTACAGCATTTACATATTTACACATGTACAGGATCTGTTGGCTACACTCCAGCCTATATATTAATATTTATACCTTTTTACATATGTTACAAACCCAGAAGGGATGTGCAAAACAGCCCCTCTCCACATCTTGCATATTGTAAATATAGCCGCTTACATGTTTAATCGGTTGACTTAAACCTCAGGGTCAATCAAATTTTCATTTGGATTAAAACTTAGTAAACCTACTAGCAGAGTCAAACCCACTCTGATTTCCGTTAAATTTCTACATTTCATATGGCAAATGTATCCCTAGCAAATCACAAACAGCAGCAACTAGTGATACGAGTCTGTGAACCGGCACTTTGTGGCTTCCATGCCCAGTGACACCACTGCACATATCAATTGCGTCTCTTATACTTGTAAATTGTTCAGATTTTAAACCACAAAAGTGAAAGAATGGGCTCCTATGCAGTGATGTTCACACAGCAGGCATCACACCTTAGGCATACTGATTCCAGGGGGGAGGCCAGACAACTGGGGGAGGGAATGTGCTGGCCAGACTTTGGCAGTATTACAATAAGTATTACAGTATTACTCTGTAATATCTGGCTTGTTTTCATGCACATTACAAATAGCAGCAGGCACTCTGCTCCTATTGGCATCCACAGCTGGCTGCAACCATGTCGTCATATTGCTTCAGCACCACGTTCTCGTCGTCGTCGAAATAGAGCAGATTGATTGAGAAGAGCTTGTCTGGGACGCAGCAGGGGGTGCTGATGCCTTCGGTGAGCTTGAGGGCGTGGATGATGGACTGGACCGTGGCGTGGTTAGTGGGTCGCATGTTCTGGCCCAGCGGGAAGAAGCAGGAGCCTTTGCAGTGATAGGCATTGTAACCCCGGGGAGAGACCACCCAGCTAGACCAGCCGATCTCCTCAAAGTCCACATAGAGTGGGAGGCGCTGGCAGGGAGGTGGTTCCTCCTCTTCCTCACTAAGCAGCGAGCGCTTTCGGCGGAGGGAAGCTTCTGGCTTTAGGCCATGCGGACGGCTAGAGGGCGCGGGCCGGTCCTCAGGGTCTGGAGAAGAAGAGTGTTCTTCGTGAAACAATATAATTCAATCGCCCTAAATAGAATGCACTTCTGTACACCGCAAGTAATCATGCATATTCGATATTTCACCAATATTGTAAACTGAAGCAATCTAGAGTCCATTGTATGCGATAATTTTAGTCATCATACACTTTCCTCCATGTCAGCCATTAAATTACAGCAAATTACATCTTGTAAGGTAGGTTATTTTGCAGAAGCTATTCGGGCAAAGCTCCAGACTTGAATAGAATAGCAACTTTCTCACATGTGACCTGCATGGTCAGAAGTCAGTTATTTAATCACTAGGCCGCTGGTCAGATATACCCACATCCTGGAAGAAGCCTCACACCTTCCAGAGAGCTCTCCAGCAGGGCCGCCCGCCGCCCGTCGTCCGTGAAGAGCACCAGCATCGGCTGCTTGCTGTGGTGGTGGTCCTGGCCGGAGGCGAAGCGCACCAGCTTGGAGTCCACTTGGCTGACCCCCAGGGTCCGCACAGTCACCATGAGACCCAGGTCGTTACCCTCGTCCAACATCCAAGACTTTACCTTAAGAAACAAAACAAAAACCTCAAAAACACAGGAAACACACGAATAACACGGTGTGGTGTTAAGTAATCTATGCACACTCCATCCATCCATCCATCCATCCATCCATTTTCTGTAACTCCTTGTCCTGTTCAGGGTAGTGGGGGTCTGGACCCTATCCTGGTACCACGCGTTTCCAAAAATGAAGAGGAACCAAAACTGTATTGCTTATACAAAATGACACTCCGACAGCCGCCGGTGTGATTCTCCCCCCCTCTGCTCCTCTGACGGGATGGGAACCTTACCGCGTGCGTGATGGAGAACACTTCCCACCCCATGGAGTGAACAGGAATCAGTCTGGAGGATAACAGCCTCCTGTTTTGTTGTGGGTTCATCTGACGGTTATCAAGCTGGTAAATACTAACCTGCAAGAAAAGCAGTCCACGTTATCCCCCTGTCCACCGCACATCGAATACAGTAATTTCTAGTAATTTAAAACATTTTCTTCAGCTTCAAAAGACAAACAATTGCCGCAATAGTATTACTTATCCATTCAAAAACACACACACACACACACACACACACACACAGTATTACGCTACTTTTCATACCTGGCAGAAATGGTGTCGGTTGAACGCGAGGGAGACTTGCGGTCTCACTTTAAACAGGTGGAGTTCCGCCGTCAAAACCTTCTCATTTTTGGCAACAGTCGTCAAGTTGAACAGGAACTGAATTTGCTCACTGTGAACTAGCGAAAAACACAGTGTTAGAAGAGATAAAGAACAAAAAAAAAACCTACAGCAAACCGTTAGTATAAAGCAACGTGCGCATCCAGCAATGCAGGGCAAACATGAATGAATTATCCATGGAAAATACACGAGAGCCTTTCGGACGCGCTTACGTTTATCGAAGAAACTGCGCACGGTGTTACCCTGCAGCAGGCCGGGGTCTTTGGTGACCCCGTCCACATCGGCCACGGTGTTATACAGGTCCAGCATGTACTGGGGAGGCTGCTTTTGCTGGGCGCGGGCGGGGGGCACGTCCTCCATGCCAAAGACCTCCAAGAGCCTCTTCAGCGCTTCGGAGCGAACATCATCCGATTCGTTCGCCAGTGTTAAGTACTTTTCCAAGGGATTGACGAGCGGCCTAGAGGCACCGAGGCGGAGCAGCTGGACGAGCAGGAGCAGCCGGGTCAGCATGCTGGAGGGTTGCCGCATGGCAGTGATGGAGCGCGATCACCATCCCTGCAAGCTTTATACCAAATAACGGCGGGGCCGTTGGTATGTGCCTGGGATCACGATTGTTAAAATTCCATTTAGTCATGCAAATGTAAATTAACAATCAGTGTTTGTAAAGACCAGCTAACGCGACGTTAACTGTGTGTGAATCCTCGTTATAGGTACATCAGTCCCTTCTGCTAATAGCAGCTTTGAGAAGTCCATCAGAGCACTTAATCCATTGTGCTTTTTGTTCTGAGTACATACTCCCTTATACTGAGAGAAATGGCTTTAAATATTTCCTCTGACTGCCTAAAACTTCTGCACAGTACTGTGTGTGTGTGTGTGTGTGTGCGTGTGTGTGTGTGTGTGTGCGCGCGCGTGCAGAGAAAGACAGACAAAGAGACTTAAAAGATCTGTGATTTTATCTCTGAAGCAATGACATTTATGCAGGCCGTTTGATCACTGGAGGCGGACTGCAGTCCTTGAGCAGCTCAGACAGATTGATAAATCCCACATGAACGACAATTTCAGGATGAACACCGGTCCTCCCCTCTTGCTCGGTATGTGGCAGATACCGTCACAATACTAACCTACCGACTTAGGGTGATTGTCTGATCCAACACAGCGATCTGCGACACAGACAACAGAAATAAAATAAGTGAGAATTTTAACTGTAGTAAAACTACCGACCGACATACAGGGCGGCGCCGGGATAAATCGGTCCTGGACTTTGGGACCCCCATGGTAAATGTCGCCGTTACACGATTCAGCGGCAGTGAAATTGACAGGCAAGAAGTTTTTCGCCGCAGCCCGGTTTTCTGCTTCACTCTGGAAATGCAGTATCGATCCGTGAAGCCGGTGCAGTTTTATCCCGCAAAGGCAAAGTGATCGGTTCCCTGACACACGCCTGTGGTGCCGGTAATTGTGATTTGCTAGGGATACATTTGGAGTATGAAAAGTAGACATTTCACGGAAGTAAATCAGAGTGGGTCCGACTCTGCTAGTAGGTTTATTATGCAGTTTTAATTCAAATTAAAATCCATCTGAGCCGGAGGTTTAAATTAACCGGTGGAATGTGTGGGTGGCTGTATTGGCAGGGTTGCCAACTTTGGTCAGGTGGCTGAAGTGAGAGTGACAAGTCTGCACACACATTTACATGTATGTAAGAGTTTATTACCTTGTAAACGGTCTGTAGGGTTGACTTCGTAAGAGTGAGTGTCACGCCAGATGGGTGAGAGATGAACCTTGATATTTGCAATATGCAAGATATGGAGAGGAGCTGGTTTGCATGTCCCTTGTGGCTTTGTAACATATGTAAAAAGGTATTAATATTAATATACAGGCTGGAGTGTAGGCAGCAGATCCTGTGTCCCATATAACTATCCCATTTTACTCTCCTGCCAACCACACAAACAGAGCAAAGCAATGATTACAGTAATTCAGATGAACACAGGCCTGTATTATACTGTGGAGTCTGGGGTCTTATCTCCAATGTTCCTTACCTGCTAGACAGGATTCTGCTCCATCACAGTACGCTCTCACACCCTGCTGGCAAGTACTCTTCCTGGCTGAGTATAGTTTAGGGCTTGGATTTAATATGAATTGTATTGGTACAAAATATGTGATCACTTTATAGTAACAGTTCTTTCTTTGTAGTTATTTTTGCTTGATTCCAGATGGTTTCAATGTTCAGTGAACAATTGAAAACATGAAATCCACAGAAACAGCAGGAACAGAAACCGATGTGTGAAAGAGTGAGGGAGTTTGTGGGTGTGTGTCCGCAGAGAGTCCCGTCCGCAGTTTGGAGAGATAGAGAGATGAATAAATCGGTTGTAAGTTCTGGAAACTTGCTCTGATAATTCTGATGGATACAGCTGGGGTTGGTCTTCATTAGCAGTATCCACCTGCCCTGACATCTTTACCAAATGAGGAACACTTGTTGGTTCTTCAATCACGTTCTTCTTCACTGGGTACAGCCCACCATAAGTGTAATGGGTCTCAGTGAGACAATTCTGGGTAAGATTTCCTTTTGCAAGTCTATCCTGCTGGTAATCAGCAGGGCAACTAATTCAAAATAATAAATTATGATTTGAAAATGAAATTTCATATTTACACAATTTGTTAAACCCATTCTTCCATCTTGCACAATATTGGCTTGCAAAAGGAAATCAACTGAGATTGTAGGAATCTGTTAATATTATAAGATTCCTACTTAATTGCTCAAGGAAAGCAGCATTGTACTTATATTTATATGAACAGTTTGGATTGTGTTTGTTCTGTGCCCAGACATAGGGAGGTGGACAGCTATAGCAGTATCTGAGGAGGCCTCAAATTCCAGTGGAGCCCCTTCCTAGACACTCTCCTATGTCAATTTCCTGGGGAAAATTAGCAAAACAAAACACGGTCATTCACCTCACAGCAGGCACCAATGTCTCCTGTATGCAGGTCAGGGTCTCGGCGGGGGAGGGGTGACTTAGCATGCTAACTGTTTTGATTTAGCACCTCGTGAGCTAATTTGTGTCCATTTACTTGTGCCACATTTGCAAAGGGTGCCAAACAATGAATATGGAGACATCACAAACACATAGTGATGTAGCTTAATATGTGGGATTTTTCATTCAAATGAATCATCTTTATAACATGAAGATTGGAAAAATATTGTGTCCACTACAAAGTATAAATGAGCTGAAATAGTAATATTTAAGAAAAACTGTAATTGTAATGACAATAATTTAATACGATCACATAAAATTTAATAGATAAACATTTGTCGTAACACGGTTAAGAAATTATTATTGTAAAAATTGTTTTGCTATTACTAAGTTACATTAATTACTGAGTCAGTTTCAGAGGCCACACATTTGAGCATAAAAACAACAAATTAAACACTGGAAGCTGATGTTTAGCCAGAGCACTTTAATAAAGGGTGAACTGGGAAATCGCCTCAAGTATAAGTGCTGCTGATAGTTTCAGACATGTTGAAAGCTAAATTTGGCAAAGGACATTCCAGTATGAGACACTGGAAATGTGTCACTAAAATGTGATGACTGTTTAAATGGAAATTATGCTATTTGTTTTTTTCCTGGTCTAACTGTAATCGCAGCAGTTATCCTGTAACTCAACCCTTTTAGTTATAGATCAGGTATAAAAGAGTGATAGAATCCAGAAGGCTATAGAGAGATGTAAAGGAAAAGGTGTCCATCCTGGAGAATGTGGTCATCTCACCAGACATTAACGGCAAGACGAAGTCACCTTGTCCATCAGGTTGGTTTGAAACTGAGGCCACGGATGGTGAAACCTTAAAGATTTGCACGCTGTCTATTTCCAGCGCCGTCTCCTGCGGGCTTTAATCAGAAACGCCGATTGAGCTGTTTGGTACAAACTAAAACTTTCACCTGGCAGGCAGATGGTCCTTAATAAACACTGCAATGCTGACAACTACAAAGTGAGTTAACTGTCTGAGTTAGTGAGCCTTACTGCAGGTTGAAACTGATCTGGACCATGTTTCCCAAAAGCATTAAAATGCTATGGTGGTCATAATATAAATAAAGTTTAATGGAGTTTCTAGTCATTGAAGCATTAAAGTACTTTTGACTAGAAGACTGCTGTCCGCATAGAAGATGTGGTCGAAGCTGGTGGTGTTGAATCCGCTTCAGTGTTCACTTTCGGTAATATGTTTGTGTCACATATACACAGTAGTTCTTTTCAAGTCTTGCACTCAATAATTAACGGAGATAATTGCTAGACGGAGGAAAGATCAGTGAAATGTTGTGTACGTCCATTTTCAAACTTCTCTTCCTAGTGAGGTATATGGTCTTTTATCTGTTGACTTATATATTTCAAAAGCTTAGTCTGACATTTCACTAGTGAAATCTCTACAGAGGTCATTGATGTTATAATTAAAGATCAATGTCAGATACAGGGAAAGTTTCATTTGGGAATGTTTGTGTTTTTTTGATTAGATGCTTAGTTTCCTGTTTTGGTGCATTTCAAAGCCCTGTAGCAAACACAGAGTTCATGTTCATGGTGGAGTTTCCCTTTTCTCATCCAAAGTGCGGTGTACCCTCTGGATGGACGCTGGCAGATTCACATACATCGCTCAGCAAAATGACTCAGTGAATGTTGGCACACGAGAGACCAGGCAAGGACAGTTTAATATCTTTGGTTGGGGTGAGAACTAAGCCATGAGACACAGTGTTTGGCAGGAAATGGGATCAGTGTTTGATGAAAATAGTGTCTTTTTCAGCAGGCATGGGGGCAGCAATGGGAATGAAAGGAGACAAAGAAGAAATCTGCCTTTCCTGGGAATGAGAACGGTAATGGATGGGCTGGTGATGGGAGGGAGAAGGGAAGGACGCACTTTGTACTGTCACCAGAGACAAGGGTCTGTTTGCATTTACCAGCATTCCAAATCTGGTCACATGACTCGGGCTGTAACTCCACCCACACAGCAAGTTCTGTGAAACTGCGAAAAGGCCACTAATCAGAGAGGAAACTGTCTTTGTGTTCGTGGTCCATGTGTACGACTTCAGGAACGTTAAGCAATTGAATGCATGCAAATTGGACAGATCATAGAGGAAGGGAGCTGTTGTCATCGAGACTAAGCGTTTATTTTAAGGACCTGCAGACTGATTGTCATTAAACCGGGGCGCCAGGATGTCAGTATGACAGGAGACAAGAGAAATGTGAAGGAAATAATGCTCTAATGTAATAAATTTGATTAAAATTTACTAGGAGATATCGTTTGGTGTGCACAAGCTATTCATAATACAGAGTAAATAACAGACTTTCAGAAATGATTTAACAGGTATAACACGGTAATTTAACTTGTTTCATTTCAGTCAAAGCACTGGAATGGTACCTTTCCACAGCTTTAGACTTTACAACAACCAGTAGAATAATAATATGCCTCTTGTGTTTTTCTTTTTGCTCTCCAGGGGCAACTGAGAATCACAAAGTTCACATCGACTTCATTTTCAGGGAAACAGGAGAAGTTTGACAGCATCATAAGCAATTTTCCAGCTGAAATACCAGTTAGTATGTGAGTGGAATGAGGCATAAGGAAAACAAAACCAGGCCACATACCAGTGCTTTATATAGGGATGACTTATAAACCCAAGAAATTAAACTGATTTCAGAGTCTAATATGCATGGCGCAGAACTGCCATAGATAGAGTAGGAGGTACCTGAGCAGAGCCTGTTTTATGCTGTTATCATCGCATTTATGGCTCCTTAAAGAGGAAGTATGATCAGTGTTTCAAAGATCTATTAGTGTGCAGTATTCTGCTTTGTACAGAAAATCAATTTTGTATTTTAGAAAATAAAACATGAACTGATGTGTGGAGTGACAAAGAACTGTAAGCAAGCGCAATATTCATGATACGACGGTATTTAGTATCTTATACTGTATGCAGAGATGTGACTGGATTAGCGGCAGTAGGTAACACTGGTGGATGGGTGGTGAACTGCTGTCCCGTCTAGGCACTGCATGGGAGCCCTGTGATGGACTGTGGTATCCCACAATGCACAGGGAAT
This sequence comes from Hyperopisus bebe, assembly GCA_026777045.1. Taxonomy (NCBI): domain Eukaryota; kingdom Metazoa; phylum Chordata; class Actinopteri; order Osteoglossiformes; family Mormyridae; genus Hyperopisus; species Hyperopisus bebe. The sequence goes on along the minus strand of JAODJW010000033.1, from coordinate 1,430,725 downwards.
GAGGCGGGGAACCCTGGCACTGCGTGGGAGCCCTGTGATGGGCTGTGGTATCCCACAATGCACAGGGAATGAGGCGGGGAACCCTGGCACTGCGTGGGAGCCCTGTGATGGGCTGTGCTATCCCACAATGCACAGGGAATGCTGTGTGCCCCACTGTGGGCAACACCTTTCCACCGTCACACATTTTGGGCAATTTAGAGACACCTGAATCTAAACTGTGTCTTTCAACTGTGAGCAAAAGTCTGTGTGAACAACAGAGCTGACACACATGCACACATACACACACATGCACACACAGACATGCGGACACACACACAAATGTAGACACACATGCACACACACACATGCAGACACACACATGCACACACGCAAACACACATGCACACACACACGCAAACACATGCACACACACACGCAGACACACACATGCACACACACACACACGCACGCACACACACAGCCAGGGGCTGGATTCAGCTCACAGTGCTGCAGGTGTGAGGTTTTAGCGCTGCCTACTGAGCCATGAAAGGAGACCACTGTGCAAGATAAATGAAGACCAATGTTTTTTAAACGATTTATTTATAAAAATTTAAAACAGAGCACTTCATTTCTTAAAGTTTTTTCCCCTACATCCCTTATTCTACATAATCATATATCATAGTATCTTTTATGACTTAGCCGGGCTCCTAACCAGGCATAGAATTTACAAGAAATAGCTACAGATAATAAAACTGTTCTTAAAAATGAAATAAAGCATAACTAGTGGAATGCTTTGGTATATTCAACAACAGTTCTTTAACCATGGTCTGGAGAGTTTGCTACATATCAAAGCGTGTGAATTGCATACAGTATTATAAAGAAGCCAGGCCTCTATGTATATCCAAAAGAACGGCAAGGACAAATAAACAGAGTCGAAGAGTCCAACTTCGTTTATGACTGTCGCCTCAGGGTATTTTACTTGGCCTGAAATGATAGAAAATATGATTAAACTGTTGACATCTAATGACAATAATGATTATTTAAATCAGAATGTTTAAAAAATAAATAATAAAATGTGGATTTAAGGCAGTTTGAAGAGCTATAAAACTGACTAAACACTGGTATCTGCAGATTCTAAAAGGTTTAAGAGCAAAAGAGCTTATGCAACATGTACAGTGACATGCTACCATGCTGATTTATTCCAGAATATCTGTCCATTCATCCATCCATTTTGTATACCCAATTATTAGTATATAATTGCAAAAATACAATAACTTCCAAGATCAAAGTCATCTTAGACTTCCTGGTGAGTCATACTATGCCAGCAGCGCATAGTGTGTCAATCCCTGAGCTGCTGCCTTTACAGTGGGAGGGGCCGAGGAGTGGGCGGGGTCTGGTGAGTGGGCGGGGCTACCTCAGCCATGGCCGGCAGATTCCTGTGTGGGTGGAGCCACATGGTGGTGTGGGCCTTGCTTCTCTGCCTCTGGATCAGCTTCCTCATTAACCTCTTCACTCTCCTGTCCCTGGGGTCAGCACACTTCACGGATTTCTTGGTGTACAGGCTGTGGTGATGTCACCAAAGTTAATGAGCCACAAGATTAACTAATCTGGACAAGAAAATGAGAATGAGTGAAATGTTTATCTAAGATATATGACACAAGTTCTACGCTCAGTGGTGGAATTGTCTGTCAGAGGGTTGTGATTATTTTCTATAACTATAGGCTCAGAACTATAGGCTCAGACTGTGTTCCTGCCTGGAATAGAGTCAGACTCCTTTGCCTGCTATCCAGCTAACATTAAAGGAATCTGAACTATTTCACAATCACCTTTAGCTAGACTCTGTGTTGCAGCACTGAAAGGAATCTCTCAGCCTGACCAGCGTCCCAGGATGCTCCGAATACTTACATGATAGCCTGTATGCTGCAGTCGGGCCCTTCTGTCTGCACCTCGAACCTCAGCACATCCTTTGCTCGGACCTTTTCCTGGGAATACCGCATGCAGCACTGAACGTCCCTCTGCATCTGAACCCCCTTCCCTGTCAGACAGAGGCAGGCTTCATGGTTAGGGTGCCCCCCCAGGACTGGTGACCACTGGTAACCCCAGAGCAGAAAGAGCCCGAGATGGGAATGTGTCTGGGAATGACGGCGATAGTTTTGGCTTTATTATCTGATCCTGTTTCTGCGTTTTGAAAGAAGAGGCGACATGTAACATCTGCCAACGCGATCGCAAGAGCATCTCCTCCGAGAGCCCGAGGACGATCCCTCCCGCTTAGCTCATCACACAGCCGCGCTTCTGCTCCGTCTAATCGGCTGGTCAAGGCGGCGAGTCAACCTGACGAGGAAGCTGAGGCACGCAGCTTCCGAAGCTAGCGGGTCCACTGATGGCGCGGAGACGTGATAGTTAATGTCTCGCAACCTGCTTGTTGCTAACCAACCTCTCGCACACAGTTTAGCGATCACACGCTGCCCGAGATCACACTTTACCAGGGTAGTTAACCACACAGATAAGCAGCACAAATTATTCAGGGCTACTGTAATCTACAGTACTATAGACTGCTCCCCGTTTTGGTGTAATTACATGGTTTGAGATACATAGAAGTTTCTTTGTTTCATGTTAAAAATCTTGCCGCTGCGTGCTTCTCGCCTTAGTGATCCCCTTGTTTCCTCGCAGCGACACTCCGCCTACTCAGGCGTTCTTCTGTTACCTGAGCCTCTGTTTTCTCTCTTGTTCTCCGCCTGGCTCCTGCAATCGATTCATACAGCCGCGTTTCTGCATCACGTACGGAACTGAAAGAATTCACCGTCCAGAATCCAAGTTCCTCAGCACAATGCGGTCCTACCTTGCAGGAATCCAGCGAGAGTGACAGCAAGCAGAGCCACAGAGAGCACACTCGAGGACATGGCGAGTTTTACGGGGAATCAATCGCCTCTTACACCTTTTCCTCTCCTGCCGTTTCCTTTTATATTTCCCCTCTCTCTCTCGCTCTCTCTGTCACACATACACACCCCCTCTCTCTCACTCCCTCCGATCGCTCCTTTTCTTCCATACTCCGACTGACAACTCCTATGTCTCCTCCCTCCCAGTTTTTTTTTTTGGGGTGGGGGGGTGCTTTTTTCATGTAATAAAAATTAAAATTCACCTCCCTGGATGTCTGATTATTTGCAACCCAAAACAGGGCAGCTGACAAATGTATTTCATATTGGGCCAAGGGCTCCCCCCCCCCCCGCCCGGAGCACTGCGGATACTCCCAAAAATACTGAGTATGAAATGATATTGAAAAGCATGTAAAAATTATACACGACACCCAGCTCAGCAGTTTTACATCAAGTTACTTCAACGGGGATCTACAACTTGGTCTTCTTAACAGGATGTGCAAGTGATGATATTTAAACGAAACCTTAATTAGCTTTTACAGATTTTTCCAGAATTTTCTCTGCTTACCCTGGCTACAAAACATGCCAGGAATGTTGCAAATGAAATTCAATGAAACAAGCAAAGACTGTTCGAACATAACATACAAGGTAATATACGGCAAGGCCTGATCCAGTGCCCAGTTCTCAGAAACCTGAGCACCTTTCTGCTAAATGAAAGCTAAATGGAAGAACCATTTTTTATTATTCTTCAAATTCAAAAGACCCATTATTGCAAAAACCATTGGGTACACAGTTTGCATACCATAAAATTAATTCAGTGTATTTTGAAATTCCCAATGTCCCTTGTAAATAACCTCCGTGACCCTATACTGGATAAGCTGTTGGAAGATGGATGGGCTTAGAATTAAAGAACTTCCATCATTAAGGAAAGTGTAGCGGCAGAGACCCTCAGGAGCTGCCAGCCCAGGAAGACCACCCAGCGTCCACGGTGGTGCAGGGAAGGTCTCAGCACTTTCCGTGTGAAACGAACCACGACACATCAAGCGCATGACACTAAATGCAGCACCACTTAATAGAGCTCTGAGACCTAACTGGTCTGAGACCTTTCCCTAAGCCGTAAAGGCCAGTTCCAAACATTTACTATTGAGTCTGCTCATTTAAATGGTAAATTCTTTACATTTCTGTCCATGATGTTGGCTGTTCACTGTTTAATACGTAGTGAAGTACTAATCGTATTAATATAAAAGTTAGGAGGCATCAATGAGCTGAAAATCTCTTTACGTTCAAAGTGTCATGGAAGCTTCTGTCTGCTTCTCTGGGTCTCTCTTCCCAGGCTGCTTGCTGGTTTATTCTAATCAAAAATCGACACCTCCCCTTTTAATGTTAATAGTCATGCTTTGTGTGCTGATATCAACTGAACCTGAAGTATCTCATAACTATATAAATCTGGGACAAAAAAATATTGAAAAAGCTTTCATCCATCAAATATTTCCTTACAGTGTTACATATAAAATAACACAGCGTAATTGCTCACATTTTCCTTTAACGCTGATTTCCATCTAAATAAAATAGCAACAGAAAAACATGCACTTCCTCCAGTCACTTCAGCCAATTACATTTGTTTTTATTTACAGTTTACAGTTATTACCTGAGAAAGGCCGCTTACTACAGGCTGACAGAACCCAACAGCCAACCTGTAGCTTCTGCAGAATGTAGCTAAACATGGCAGATTCAAATGCTTTATTTTATCAGTGAACAGCTTTGTCGACCAAACAGTGATGCAGCTATCCGCTTTCTGTGGAAAGTAGCAAAACACGAATGGCCTGAATTCATTATTTCATTAGTGAACAGCTTTATCAACTGAATAGTGATACAGCTTTCACCCATCAGCATTTTAATCAGCAAAACTAATCAGTAGAAAGATAGATTATTGATTATACTAGTTAACAGAGAACAAGCAAACTACTCCAATGCCCCAAGACAAAAGGCACTCAGAACTACTTAATTACTGTATAGTTCCCTCTAGTGGTAATGTAATCAAATGAAACCTATATTAGCACTTATTTTCTCTCTGTGTAAGATCTCAACTGACAGGTATGTTCCCTCATTGCTCTCAGCTTTGTCTGGTACTTAATTTCAGTTGGAGACACAACATTCGTTATTCTATAAAACAGAAATACGTAGTGCACTGTTTGTGCTATCCCAGTATTATGGAAACTGTCTGATAAGGCATCGAGAAATGAGTGTCCATTTTTCTTTTTTCACAGAAGGTGTGGTGCTGCTCAAATGGGAAGGTTTTCGTTTTGTGTGCTGTTTGTTTAGGAACAGTTTAGGAACGGTTCATTGTGGTGGTTCTAATGTGAAAATATCTGTGAAACAGGTTCTAGAGAAGCACCATTTAAGAGGGAGATTCCATAACGTAGGTTTATAAAAACGAGTATTGATTATTTTAGGGTGTTATTCATATAGCAATATGTTTTTATACAGGGAGTTCAGAAGGAAATGTCCACTCATCATAGTGAATGAAGATGTTTGATTATGTCGGAGCATCTCGCATTCTATAGCATTCTATAGCGTTCTTTAAAGACCTACAAACCTGTAAGCAATGTAGTATGCAGTGGAATTAAACTATTTTCACTATAAAGTCTGACCCAACTGTAATAAATATAAATAAATGCAGTGGACTTTTAAAAAGTTCTACTCAAAATAAACATCCAAAAGCACACATACTGTTCTGTGTTTCATGGAATGCTGCCCTGGTCAGTTTGGATTGACTTTTTTCATGATTCATCACATATGCCTCTGAATTCATGTCTACAATGGGGATGTATTATCTCTTTCTAAAGGTTTGTACTCGCAATAAGCTGTGTACCTCTCTGTGTGTGTCCCCACTGCATCTTTAAATGTTAATAACCAACAGTGAAAGAGTCCAAAGTGGCTGGAGCTGGTCTTAACCGGTTTTTAATCTGAATATGAATGAGACTCACAGCTACAAGAGACAAACATCAGAAAAGGAGAAACACTTCTGGTTATCGCTGTGTCATCGCTGATCTTTTCCAAATTCTCTTGCTTGCAGCAGTCAGTTATATATTTTTTTGCTCTACTATTGGCGTGTTCTAAAAACACTAAAAGTTTACCTTCAGCCTTGGTCAATCTTGAATTTCTTGCGTGGTTTCAGTTAAATATGGATGCATTATCTATTCTACCCTCAGCACCACTTAAGTCATGCAACAAAGCTCCAATATGACGATCCTTGACTGAAGCACAAAAATCAAACTGTTGTCTTATCAGATCCACATAACAGGAAGTGCAAATCTCAAGTAATGAGCTACAAAATACAAAATACAGTAGACATGTCTGCACCAAGGAGAACCATGACTGGTGAAATAAATACAAGACTTAAGGACTTTGTCTATAGTCATATATCTTGCCCAGGATTTGCTAAGAGCTCACGTGTACTTTTAATAGTACGAGGTAATTGCAAAAAAATTAAGTAACCAAAAGGTACATATAAAAACATATACATTAAAAGATACAGTATATATAAACATGCATATTGCATACAGACTTTGTAGCACACAAAGCTGCCTCAAAGTAAATTCTCATTTTTTTACCTGGTTTTGGTCATAATCAATATACATGGACTTTAACTGCCCAACAATGTTCATATCAAATTGATTATTATTCAACATGTATATATAAATTATTTTATTAATAAGGATGCCAAGCTGTCATAAATCTGGAATGAATCTTCTGGTCTTCAGGCAGCGTGTTGCCATCCAAGCCATGATATACTGCAGGAATTCCTGAAGTTCTCCAGTCTCTTAGCAACCTGGAATGTGTTACAGTATTTGGGTCACACCGTATCGCTGCGCGTATCACTTTACAACGCCGGACCTTAGCATTCCTGCCAGCCAAAAACGTACCAGAACTTACATTGAATTCCAGCGATGGCCTCCATTGGTCTCGCATGGTGAGGATGGCAGAAAAAGCAGGCAGACATAATATTCTTATTTTATTCCTTTTTGTCAGCTTTGGGTAAATTTTTCATTGGATTTGTACATGAACATACAGCAATATAATGAAACATGCATGATCCAGAAGCTGGTTAAGCTATTAACCTATGTGAGCATCTTCAAATGCATCCTTACAAACCAGGGCTCACTGTTCATCTCCTGGCTGATTCTCTTGGTTCTTCAAGGTCCACCACCTCTGCACCTCAATGTACGAACGCCAGACTAAAAGCCTTGTCCAACGTTTTAACCAAATGTTCAATCAGATGCTCAGATGAGTCATTGATAAGCCAAACCTGGGATGTGATGTTGCTCTGTGTCTTCTTGGGAGCCTGTGATATTCCCCAAGACAACATCCAAATTCCTCTTTGGGCAACAGCACCATGGACTGATTGTTCTGGTAGAAGAAACCTGAGGGCAGCAACCCTTTCTATGGCACAGGACGGAACACATTGGCACGAGGAAGGAGGGGACTGGGAAGATCGTAGCATTTGTCAGGAAACAGAAAGAGGTCTATAACAGACCCCCCCCCCCACCGAGAGCTCCACCCTGAGAATTAGCTCCTTGGCATCATCCTAAATGTCTCCTGAAAGATATGTTAATGAGAAACAGATTCATTTCCTACAAGTGGTATTGCTGATAAATGCCACAAATATTAAATCAGGTTTTATTTCTCAGGAGGACAACATGCAATACTGAAATGCAAAGGCTGAAGAGGGACTTAATGGAACAGGGGAGGCTACATTTATTTAGCTGAAGCCCAAAGGTGAAATCACACTGCTGACCCAGCGATTTGAACCAATGACCTTCTGGTCGCAGGCACAGCGTCGTGCCCCAGCGGGCAGCGCAGCGCCTTCACACGGTGCCGTGCCAACACAGAACTGCAAACTAAGGTCCAGAATTCCTCAAAACTGCAGTACGCACAAGCGTCCCCCGAAATGAAATACACACTCTTTAGTTTATCAGTACCCTGACATTTTACGCATAGAGACAGTACCTGTTTTTGAATCTTTGGTGCACTGATAGTCAAAATGCAATCAGGAATAAACGCTTTCACACTGAGATGTATAAAATATTGATGCTTCGCAAAGCTGTTTTTTATTTCTAATCGAAGCTCAGCAGTTTCTCCTAACAGCATCAGAGCACATTTTTGGGAAACGATGAACATCTTCACTGGTTATGACACCATTTCCTTTGGATGTGTGGCTTACAGGTTGATGGTGATGCAGCGGAATCCCACTTTCAGAAACTACGATTTCCTCGACTGCGAACACAAATACTCCATCAGTCTCCAGTGCTCCTCTGAGAGCACAGCACTCACAAATGCCGACAGGGAGATAAACCGCCATTTGCAGCTAAATCGTTTCAGCTAACAAAAGCTGAAGCTAAAAGCCAGCAGAGCCAAAGTTACTGAGACTGAAGGGGGTGCAATTGCACCTCATATTCCACACGAAAAAACCGTTTCATCTTATTACGTTCAATAACAGTAAATTGTATTGTTTAAGTTATATTTCAAAATGCAGCTTCTGTTAGTCAATATATAATAATTTACTGTAAATGTATTTCCACTCTCTCACCACCTGGGTTAAAAGTCTAAATTCGCCCTTGAAAAGCAGCATGTAAAACCACATATTTCATATCAGTCTGCAGTCCCTGATGCTAAACGTACTTCACTGGTCACCCCATTCTGTACTTTGCTAGCTAAAAGGCAATGCCAGGGTTTTGGAGAATACACTTATTATTATTTCTATATAAAAATTCCACTCTACGAATGTTTAAAGTCAATTTCAGTAATAATGAGTTAGACCCCCAGGCCTGAAATAATGTTGATGAAGAAAAATACAAATTTTATTTCCGGACTGGTGGCTCCATTAAGCCGGCACAGAAATAAGGCAGAAACGCAAACAGTTTTTAATGAAAGTGTAAATGAGCACTTCCAGCCTCACTGGGGACTGCAGACGGTCTGTGAGCTGACTGGCCTGTAACTGAACTTACTACCACACGTTTCCACTTCTCAATCACTTGAATTGCAGTTGACATGGATGGCTGAAGCAGGTCCGAAATTTCCACTCTGCTGGAAAGACAGCATCCCGTGAGGGTGCCAAGCTGAAAATCACTAACTTCTTCAGTACAGCTAACAATTCTGCATGCCAGTGTTTTTGTTGCTAGAGGTTGCATGTCTGTGCTAAATTATTACATCTGTGTCAGCAATGGGTGCAGCATAATTAACCAGATTGTCTATTTAATATGGGTGTCTACATATTTTGGTTATATAATGTGTTTATCATACAGAATTTTTATTCTTAGCCTGGAGAAGAAAGCTATTTGTTATATTCTCACCAGGCTTTTAATTACATTATGAAATTAATGACCGATTCAACAAATACCTGAATTAAATTGAATTTTTGGGTTATCAAAGACTCTGTGCACAGAAAACATAATGAATACAAAATAACAAGCCATTGTGATCAGTGTTATATTTGATGGAATTCTGGAAGGCACTGGAACATGCAGATCAATCATATTCTTGCACAAGTCTGCCTTAGATGTATAATTAACTAATGGACTAGACAGCCTAGGGGTGGCATGGGGGGGCAGCTTGCACTCTCAGAGTTGGGGGGGTCATGTGTGTCTCCCTGCAGTGCACTGGGCGTATGCAGCTTGATCACTGCCATACCGTATAACTGTGTATACACACTTCTTCTCGGACTGATATGCATTTCTGACCATTTTTAGGCGGGTACATGGTAAATCCATTTTTTATAGGTAGCTGTTCGCTGGATTCCTGTGTAAACTCACCACTACACCTGTGAGCTGCAGTTTCTCAGTTATCCTTTGCACATTGGACTGGCACCCCACCCACGGTTTGCCCCTGCCTTGTGCCCTGTGACGGACTGGCACCCCACCCACGGTTTGCCCCTGCCTTGCGCCCTGTGACGGACTGGCACCCCATCCACGGTTTCCCCCTGCCTTGCGCCCTGTGACGGACTGGCACCCCATCCACGATGTTCATTTTGTTTATATTTAACAGTGGCATTTGCCATTCACATTCTTTAAACACAACTCTCTTAATAATGGTTAAAAGTTGCTGAAAATTAATATTTTAGACTTAGACTTTTAATATAAAACGAATTACAGCTTGGCCAAAGTTACAAAAGAAAAAAAAAATCCAAACGCTGGTTAATAAATATTGTACTGGAATCAGCAAGGATTTGGGTAGGATATTACTGTAAATTATTACTGTGAAATAGACTGTGCGCACTGTGACTCGGTGTGACATCAGAGAGCAGGAATTACAGTGAAGTTGCCAGACAGGCTATAATATATTTGATTCTGTCTTTGTTACAGCACTAGCACTTTTCATTGGTGCCCAAATACAGAAATGAATAACAGCCAGTAAGGGGAAAATGAGGATTCATTGAAAGACATTTTCATAGTTCCAGTGAGTCAGTTACGTGACTTGCAGTGCATGCAAGTAGAACTACAGGCAAGTAGAACTACAGGCAAGTAGAACTACAAACACACAGACCACAGTACCAGTACACAAAATTACACCAGCTGGTTGGAAACAGAAGAAGAAACCACTAATTTTCTTTTTTAACATAGTATGCAATATGTCGCCGTAGATGTTATTCTCAGTGTCTGACCTTCTTCAGGATATTAATACTTCATACTAATAGGATTAAGCCCTGGCAAAATATACATGGTTCTTAATGGTGTATCAGTACACACACTCACAGCGCGTAACATAAAAGTAATATTGTCAAATGTTTTATATAATTATACTTATATTTCGATTAATTCGTGTGTGTTAATTCGCATCATACTACGGCTGCTCCGAGAGGCTTTGCACACAAGCGTTTCACTCACAGGCGTTCTACCCGTGTACTGGTGACAAGTGGCGTGGCAATAAAAGTGATTCGCTTTGATTTAGACGTATACATGCAACTCAGCAAGTAACTTTTCACAGTCCAGCATAGATGGGTATATCATTTATTCATGATCCATCCATCCATTTTCTGAAACCACTTGTCCTATTCATGGTCTTAGGGGTCTGGAGCCGATCCCAGAGGTTACGGGCGGAAGGCAGGAAATAACTCAGGATGGGGTGCCAACCCATCACAGGGCAAACTTACACTTCATCCACTCACACACCATTCACTCACACACCATCCACTCACACACCATCCACTCACACACCATTCACTCACACACCATCCA
>JAODJW010000033.1:1409220-1419539 GCA_026777045.1 Hyperopisus bebe | reverse complement strand
ATTCACTCACACACCATTCACTCACACACCATCCACTCACACACCATCCACTCACACACCATTCACTCACACACCATTCACTCACACACCATCCACTCACACACCATTCACTCACACACCATTCACCGACACACCATTAAATGTCATGAATGGTGACTCCAATTAACCTCACTATGTTTCAAAAGGAATATCAGTTGTTCTTTCTTCTGAATAATGCTGCCAATCACAGACTGGATGATGATCTTTTCGGCCTATAAAATCTCAATAATTGAAGCATTAATGTCAATTGAACTGTGCTGCTTATTTCCATGTTCAAATTTCACATTACACAGTATCATTTTTGCAAATAAACAGCAACATAATAATGACAAATTCAGAAGTTCTCTCCAGTTATTTTTCATTTATGCTTTGTCTGACTGGCCTCTCCCGACTGCAGAGTATATCAGCTTGTTCGCTGCTTTTGTTTGTCAAGTTAGCATTTAAAAAGTTACAGTAAAATTTCTAAGAAGTTTCCTTGGCAATGCTGTATGTGGCTTAGCACAAGTAACGGAATATGGGATGTTTAAATAGAAATCCAAATATAAACTTGAAAAGCACTAATGAATATAGAATTTCAAGTGAAAATCTATAAAATTAGAATTGTGAAACTATTAAAAGTACAAAGCATATCTGGGAAGATATAATTTAGAGCTAAATCTGTTTCCCCAAACCTTATATAGAATTCACAGGGGTCAAGTCTTATGTTTGACCTGTGAGACTGACTTTTTGTCATTGCTGTGTCTTTGTGATGCATCAAACCAGAAAGCAAAAGGTTTCCTTCAGTATCAGACATGAGCTGCTGTGAAGGCTTATCAGAATACACCTAATAACTATATACCCCCCCCCCCCTTAGCCTCACTGCACTTATTTATGGGTTATTAACGCACCCCCAGGTTACATACACTGTTAGATTTTTGATCACAGTTATTTTCTGTAAATTATTGGTCAGACTCTTGTTTTCTTCTGTGTCTGTTTGATTTCAAGGATTATTTTGTAATAATAATAATAATAATAATAATAATAAAATAGAAATGATAGTAATAGATAGCATAAGGAGTCATTTTGATTCAGTTTTCACTGAAATGTACAAGCTTTCCGTTACCCACCTCGCTGTTTTCACTGCACTTAGGTTGACGTTTCACTGCAGGTTTCACTGCAGGTTTCACTGCAGTTAGAATCATGTGTATTCCCTGCTCCAGTAAGACTGCGGGGGCATACTTAACCGACTGTAATACACCAGCACCTCAGCCTATTTCCAGTGTGTACTCATGTAAGACCTGCCAAAGACCTAACTGTTTATAAATGAAGTGTGAAACGTGGGCCACAAGCTCCCATCCAGCCCTTGTTGATCTTATTCAAGGGAAAACACCTATTTAAAGCCTGTGTGCTTCAAATGCTTAACTCTAATCCAGGCTTGAAGCACTACTTTTCTCAGAAGGAAGGTTAATCAATGGAAAGCCACTATCAGACCTACAGTAAGCTGTTCATTGTGGCATGAAGACATAGGAGGGCTCAGACACTTTGCTTTTTTTACTTTATATATTCCCCTTAAGGAATGGCTTATTTTTTACAGAAAAGCTGATTCTTTACATACATGTTTTCAACTTCCCGCAAATTTTCCCCGGAATATAATCCCCCCTTGAAAACCCGAGACAAAGGTGACAGCTGGTAAGGATGTAATTTCTGTTATCAGAACTAGAACTAAATATGAAGCTTTCGATTAGATTTAGATCAGCTTCAGCTTCAACTCTGTCAATGTAAAAAGTAAAAGTACTCCGATAGTGAAATGGAGTCTGGCACCTAATCCAAAAAGCACAAAATAATGGAAAAGTGCTATTATATGAACATGTAAAATATATATAAATATTTTTCTATGCATAAATATATATGATTATTCAGGATTCTACTGTACTTGTGTTGTTAGCACTACATTGGCTTCTTTGCGCTGTGTGTCTTTGCACCTCCTCCGTTTTACAGTAAATGTATGTCTGTCTGGGCCCTATAAACCCTGCTACTGTATACACAAGAATTTCCCTCTGGGATCAATAAAGTTCACCTAACGTAGAGTAATCTGCATGAAATTATCGTCTTTTCAATCCTGATTTTGGTTTTCAAATTAATAAGCGATTGTTCTCTTACAATATAAAATATATACTAATAAAAAAGATATACAGTTAAACAAAACAATAGAAATATAACAGCTATTCCTACAACGTAGAATGATCTGTGACATTTATATGTTGTGTAAAATATTAATAACTAATAATTACCCTAAAGTTTAAAAGTTTTGCGATGTGATTCATTTCATGATTTTTACTCATGTTAAATTTCTCACGCAGTTCAAAACAACAGGTTTGAATAAACATTTAAAATGATATAGCACCACCTAGTGTCTGTTCACTGTAATACCGTCGGTTGGTGAATCACACAAAATGCTGCTTGCAGACCAGCTTCAATGTCTTATTTGCTATCGAGGTGCTGAAGGTAAACTGGTTTCACTGGATGGTTGCACAAAGGCAAAGAGTGTCAGTCTTAAGCTATAATATTACCCATTATAGACAAAAAACTGTGGCTAATGTTTAGCTAATTCTATAAACCTGCAGGGTTGGTATTCTGTGCAATAAACTCCTCTTCACTTCATTTTTGTGTCCTCAGGGAATTAAACCTGAGAAGAGCAATCAAAAGTGAAATTAAATGAAGCCAGTGGAAGCAGAAACACGACTAACGAAGCTGACCCCCTTCGAGAAAGCCATGCATGACATGTCGCACAGTGAGCGCGTGCTGAATGACATCATGCTGGAAAGGCGCGTTGCCCTCTATGAGCTCCGGGGGATGGTCGGGAAGGGGAACTTCTCGCAGGTGAAGCTGGGGATCCACACCCTGACCAAAGGTGAGAGAGAGAGGGCGAGTCCGTGAAACAGGTGCCTCTGCACGGAAATATCCATGTAAATGAGGGGGAAGGAGAGACAGACATGCTGGAATTAGAGGTTTAAGATCATTTGCTATTGAAACATCAATAATAATAATAATAATAATAATAATAATAATAATAATAATAATAATAATTAGTTTAAATGAGCTTTGTTTTTTGTTTCCCTTCCTCATGCACTGTGAGCTATAATAATAATAATACCCCTGCTAAAGTCACTTTGGACAGAATGACATCATAATGATGAATGTTACTATCATTTCAGTCCACGTTCCAGAAAAAAACTGTACAAGTTCATCAAATAAAGTGTTTAACCCAGACTGTGTAGCTGGATTTAAAAAGCCAAAATTCTGTCTGGGTTCTGTAAACCTTCTTTTTATCCTCTCTGCTTGCTTCTCCTGCTGCACCTCTGTCACAAAGAGAGGGTTGCGGTCAAGGTTATGGATAAGATCCGTCTGGGTGTGAAGCTCAAGAAGCTGATAGTATCTGAGATATCCTGCATGGAACAACTGTCACATCCCAACATCGTCCGCTTGTATGAGGCGTTTGAGACGACAAAGAACATTTACTTGGTAATGGAGTATGGCAGTAAAGGGGATCTCGACTCTCACACGAGAGCCAAGGGCTATCTGTCTGAAACGGAGAGCAAGGAGATCTTCAGCCAAATCCTGTCTGCCGTCAAGCACATGGTAAGCACAGGTGCATAAATGACGATTTATCGTTTTTAAATTCTTAAATACAAATTCTATCTAAAACCCATGTATTCTTTTTCTGCTTTAAATTCAAATTTTGCAGATCATCTTTCATGAGATGTGAAATCCGTTTCGTTGCTTATGCTATAGAGAATGGATCTGCATGCTCTCGGTAAAGGCAGCCCACATTTTTAGGTAATTTATTCTTTTGTTCTGAACTTTACAGCATGACAAGAACATTGTCCACAGAGACCTGAAAGCAGAGAACATCATTCTCACCTCCAGCTGCCTGGCCAAGGTGGCCGATTTTGGCTTTAGCACAGTCAGCAAGCCTGATGAAGTCCTGACCACCTTCTGTGGCTCTCCTCCTTACGTGGCCCCTGAGATCTTCAGGGGGAAAGGCTACGTGGGTCACTATGTCGATATCTGGGCACTTGGGGTTCTGCTCTACTTTATGGTCACAGGCCTCTATCCATTCCGTGGTGGCAATTTGGGCCGGCTGAAGCGCCGGATCACTCAAGCCACCTTCCAGATCCCTCCCCAAGTCTCTGAGTCGTGCCAGTTTGTCATCAAGGGCATTTTGCAGAAAGCGCCAGTCGATCGTTTTACCATCCAGCAGATCATGACCAGTCCATGGCTGAAGGGAGTTGAGTACATGAAGCCGTACCCCCCCATCAACCTCACGCCTGCTTATCTGGCCGAGCCATCCTGGACCCTGTGTGAGGAGGAGAAGGAAGTGAAGTCAACCCTTCTAAGTTTAGGATTCTCAAATGCTCATCTGAAGAATAACACTTGTGCCGACTCGTACAGTTCCATCATCGGCACCTACCGCATCATCCTGCATCGTGTCCAGAAGAACAAGTCTCTGGAGAATCCCGGCTGCTTGTGCATCGTGCCCAGAAGAATATGTCTGTGGAGAACAATGGCCTTGTGCACACCTCCTCTCGCTCCATGGTGACCACTGTCAAGCAGATGCTGTGTGTAGTCTGTGCAACACTCTTATTCTGCATCAGACAGAAGGTGCAGAGTCTTTCTATAGGGACATCACTTCAGTGAAGTCTGTCATAGTGTAAAAGTAGTGTTTTGCTAAACCTCCCTGTAAATAGATATATGTGAAGAAGTGTGGTGTTGCTCAGGAGCCACTAAAGCCTTATAGCCTGTCATAGTGTGACAAAGTGCCGAGGGCTTCCCTGGCTGCTTTTGGCCAACGGACAGTCGGCAGCTGACGCAGGATGGCTAACTTTAGCATAAGCTGATTAAAATTGAAATTCTTGGAAGACCAATTCTGTTGTTCTGTGAATGAATGTGCCTCACCCGAATCGCTGGATAATAAAACAGCTGTATAAATAGGTGTAGGTTATTTAAATTCCTCTATAAAAGCATGGCCTGTCAAAAATGACTAATGCAACAATTATCACTGATTTAGTAGGGATTCAACAAGAGCCTGAGCCAAAGACTAATACACTATATTGCCAAAGGTATTGGGACACCTGCCTTTACACACAAAAGTATTGTGACACCTGCCTTTACACACAAAGGAACTTTAATGACATCCCATTCTTAATACATAAGCTTTAAAATGTAATTGGCCCACCCTTTGCAGCTATAACAGCGTCAACTCTTCTGGGAAGGCTGTCCACAAGATTTAGGAGTGTTTAAGGTCATTTTTGACCATTCTTCTAGGAGAGCATTTGTGAGGTCAGGCACTGATGTTGGATGAGAAGGCCTGGCTCACAGTCTCCACTCTAGTTCATCTTAAAGGTGTTCTGTTGGGTTGAGGTCAGGGGTCTGTGCAGGCCAGTCAAGTTCCTCCACACCAGACTCGCTCATCCGTGTCCTTGCTGGACCTTGCTTTGTGCACTGGTGTGCAGTCATGTTGGAACAGAAAGGGGCCATCCCCAAACTGTTCCCACAAAGTTGGGAGGACAAAATTGTCCAAAATGCAGCATTAAGGTTCCTTTCACTGGAACTAAGGGGCCAAGCCCAACCCCTGAAAAAGAACCCCACCCCATAATCCCTCCTCCACCAAATTTTACACTTGTACAATGCAGAACCGTTCTTTCGCAAATGTTTATAGAAGCAGTCTGCATGCCTAGCTGCTTGATTTTATACGCCTATGGTGGTGGAAGTGATTGGAACACCTGAATTCAATGATTCAATGATTTGGAGGGGTGTCCAAATACTTTAAGGCAATATGGTGTATATGGATATACATTGCATGGATCTATCTGCTTTCCACATAAACTTTAAGTGCTTATCTACATTATGTGAATTTTAGTGTAGATCGAAATAGTTATATATATACATATATCATGTAATACAGTTTGTAAGGTATCATCTATCCATCCATCCATCCATCCATCCATCCATCTTCTAGCCATTTATGCAGTACATGATTGTGAGGCAGGGGCTGGAATTAATACCACGCAGCAAAAGACACCAAGGGACGTGATATAATAAGAGCACCAGGCCATCCCAAGGCGCACGAGCGCAGACTCACAGTCACTCATTACGGCTGATCTTAGAAATGTTGGTTCACCCAGCGTCACAAACAGCAGGCAGGGGCGGGATGCAGACGCCCGAGCCAGCAGGTGCCAGGCAGCCGTACCAGCCTCCCAGCTTTGTCAGTAAGGCATCATGAATTGCCGAAATATAATCATTTGCAAACTACTCAGTTTTACTTCATACTTCTGTGATGCTGGCAGTCTGATGGGAGTATTTGCTGTGTTGCATTGTGTTTCATTTTCCATTTCAAAATGAAATAAAACATTTTGTATCTTAGGACCAGTACCACGGCATGGTGGCGCAGTGGTTAGCACTGTTGCCTCACACCTTTGGGACCTGGGTTTGAGTCTCCGCCTGAGTCATGTGTGTGGAGTTTGCATGTTCTCCCCGTGTCGTCGTGGGGTTTCCTCCGGGTCCTCCAGTTTCCCCCCACAGTCCAAAGACATGCTGAGGCTGATTGGAGTTCCTAAATTGCCCATAGGTGTGCATGTGTGAGTGACTGGTGTGTGAGTGTGCCCTGTGATGGGCTGGCCCCCCCGTCCAGAGTTGTTCACTGCCTCGTCCCCATTGCTTCCAGAATAGGCTCCAGACTCCCCGTGACCCAGTAGGATAAAGTGGGTTGGAAAATAGATAGATGGATCAGTACCAGAGTCAAGTACAAATTGCATGAAACTTCTTGAAAGCTCCAACAGAGGGCACTGCATCCTCATGGCCCTAGCTTCCTTTAGCTGCCCGATATGCACTGTCCTTTTTGGTAAACTTACTTAATATGAACAATTGAACCTACATAGTATCACTTTAGTGTTTATAAAATATTTTCTATGCTCAGCAAAACAGAATCATATGCTTTACAAAACATATGACTTTGCCAAAGTATTTCTCATATGCTGCTCGATGAGGTCGGGGGGGGGGGGGGACTGCACAGCAAGAACCATCACAGATCCACCACCATGCTTAAAAGTGCTGATTACGAGCTTTTCTGCATCACCATTTCATGCCTAACTCACCTCTGGTATTCGCTGACAGAAAGTTATGTTTGTCTTACATCTATCCATAGATCCCCATTTAAACTGAAATGTTAAATTCTAGTGATGTTTAGCAAATTGCATTTGAGGGTTGATAGCTAACAGCAAAGCTTTTCCTCTCCAAGGCCTTTCTAGTAGCTTTGTGAATGCAACCAAGTGAACTGTAATTCTTCACTGCACATTGGGGCATAATGCACTTGCTCCTTCCACTTGTTTTAAATGACTTACTTATTGCCTTAAGTAGAGCCTTTTTAGGCATTGTACTATTTCCTACATGTTTGGTCTGTGCATCACCTGCTATTCATGCCCCTGTCACACATGCAGGGCCACATACGCCCTCCACAAGACTTGGATGTGCATTAAAATGTGGAATCTGAAAAAATGTGGAATCTGTATATGTGGAATCTGAATATGTGGAATATACTTCAATTATATTTTGCTGCTAAAAATTGCTGAGGGTACCCCATGATTGTTTCTTGTAACTTCTTTTCTTTAAGTAGTTACATCAGAAATAAAGCATAGATTTCTCTTATTATGACTGTAATATCAAGCAGATAAAGGATATTTTTGATACCCTTATTCGCTGATCTTTACCTGGGATACCAGTAATTCAGGATAATACTGTAATTACCGTGATTCAAGGAACTTTCTGCATGTTAGCATGAGAAAAGCAACAATATATACCTTTAGTTTTTATGCAATAAACAATGAGAACATTGTCATAAAGAACTAAATTCTTTTCAATTCTGTATCAGACTGGTTTCTGTTTGGTATCTTTTGTGAACCCTTTGTGGCTTGGCACAACTTCTTAAATCGTATTGGGGAAATTACGCCAATCAGTTCACACCTGCTGGGAGTCTCCCTATCTTCATGAGAATCGATTCCACCCCCGCCCGCGTTTTTATGGCCAGACACCCTTCACCTCCATAATAATACGTCCGTACTTCTCATCACACCCTAATGTTAGCGGTTAATGTATAACCTGCAACATTTTCTTATTATTTCATATCCAAAGATACCAATGTTTTACTGTAGCCTAATAATATTCCTTAATTCATTAATGTTGTTCTAAAAGTTTAATAGCAGTTTACATTGTTAATGAAATAAACCCGAATTATTTTAGCTACATAAACATTTGGTACATGATCATTTTATTACTTAATATCATATATAAAACGCACTCATTTTTATTGCGTGTTTGTCTCAGCTGAATAAAACCAAAGAATCTCCAGTTTATCTAATATTTTGACACTTACTTTAGATTCTGTCATCTATGCACCTGGGCAATAACCTGACACGTTGCTGTCCCAACATGAAATGATTTCCCGTAAGTTCCATTTTATTATCCGTCATTTGGCAGACAGCTCTGTGCATCTTACAGGACGATACAAGATATGCAATATATGTATAGACCTCAGTTCTAATAACTCTTGGCAAAGTTCTGACAATGCAATTTGTGAGTCGTGCTCAGTAAAGCACTTCATTCCTTTGTGCAGCGTTCTGTGCGCTTGTGGATACGGGACTGGAGGCCGCTGCCGGGGCAATCGATCCAGAAACGTAATAATCCTAGATTCCACTAAACTGTGCATTTATGAAACACTGATCCCTGAATTAGGCTCTCATCATAGCCGTCACTGTGTGTCGGGAAAGTATGCACATTAAATCAAAGGTAATAAAATAAGAATTTTATCTATAGCAAGAGAGATTCATTTATTGGACATTAAGACAAGAGTTACTGCCAGATATAGAAGCTATTAAAGGTTCTGTTCGGGATATCAGCTTAAAAATCATCACATATAAATACCCACCAAGTTTCAAATACAGAGACACTCAAATATTTCGCAGATCGGAAACAGAAAGATGGATCTACGAATGTAGACCTTTTTACTCTGATTCTGCTCCCCCAGGTTTATCACTGTGTCTCTGCTGTTAACATTTAACTTTTGGTTTTCACAAAATTTTACACCTTTCAGGAAAAAGGCTTCTTTTTCTTTTTTTCAGCTTCTATGTATTACTTATAGAAATATTTTTGACAATTTAACATCTTTTCTGCAAGATTCTCTGATAAAAAATTGAGACAGTTTCTGCCAAACAACTAAATCTGGCATTCATTTACCCACAATGTCCACGGACCTCTGAGAAATCTCTGCAAAGCATCTTCAAAGTTGTTCAAAACATAAGATGCCATAAATCCATTCTCAGAGGCACATTTGATCGGAATCGTGTTTATGAAGGCCCATTATCATGTGTGTGTAATTATGTAATTATTCATGTATTAATCTTCCTTTTCTGGTAATTAGTTGACAGCTGAGATTTTGAAAAATAGCCTTTCACAATATATACAGTATGTAGGCAGAAACAGTCAGAATCATGAAACACAGCAGTGACTTACTTCACCTTATCATACTTACAGATATAAAATAATGTGTTTAATCAATTCTGAGAAGAATATTATGTTCATTGGTTTCAGTTGACACATTACATTTATTATTTAGCAAACACTTTTAATCAAAGTGACGCATAATTGAGGAAGCAGGTTCTTGACCTTGAAGCTACTGGAAGTTAGGATCATGGTCAGGTGGTCCTTGGAGCTACTGGAAGTTAGGAACATGGTCAGCCGGTCCTTGGAGCTACTGGAAGTTAGGAACATGGTCAGGTGGTCCTGGGAGCTATTGGAAGTTAGGATCATGGTCAGCCGGTCCTTGGAGCTACTGGAAGTTAGGATCATGGTCAGCCGGTCCTTGGAGCTACTGGAAGTTAGGATCATGGCCACCTGGTCCTTGGAGCTACTGGAAGTTAGGGTCATGGTCAGGCAGTCCTTGGAGCTACTGGAAGTTAGGATCATGCTTAGCCGGTCCGTGGAGCTACTGGAAGTTAGGATCATGATCAGCCGGTCCTTGGAGCTACTGGAAGTTAGGATCATAGTCAGCCGGTCCTTGGAGCTACTGGAAGTTAGGATCATGGTCAGCCGGTCCTTGGAACTACTGGAAGTTAGGATCATAGTCAGCCGGTGTTACGGCTACTGTTTTGAGGGCTTATGAATTGGTGCCCAAGGCTTACCGGCAAAACTTCCGGAAGCTTTGTAAATCCGCCTCGCAAACCCACGTGGAATTCGCTCGGGAAAAGTCA
>JAODJW010000033.1:1363384-1409120 GCA_026777045.1 Hyperopisus bebe | reverse complement strand
GTAACCCTGTCTGTGAATAAATATAAAAATACAAAAAAAGATCCCTTTGTGTCCCGTGTTCCCTTTTCCTCTTCCCGGGTTGTCGCGTCATTCCCTTGTCCTTCCCTGTCAATTTTTCTGACGGTCTTCAACCCTAGACTGGGGATCGTAACAGGCTTGTTACTGTGTTCTTTGTTTCACTAGTTCAGTTAGATTTGGGTTACGTTCGGTAGTTGGGTTTTTTGTTTATTATTTTGGCCATAATCACTCCTGAATTTTTTGCACCACGTTTGTTACTGTGTGTCTGTCGCGTCGTAATAAAATAAGAAAAATCTATAAAAATATACCTCTTTGTCCACGTGTGTTCCCTTGTGCACTACACCCTGTGTTCCCCTTATTCCCATTCATTCTGTTACGCCCCAACCCTAGACTGGGGCTCGTAACAGCCGGTCCTTGGAGCTACTGGAAGTTAGGATCATGGTCAGCCAGTCCTTGGAGCTACTAGAAGTTAGGAACATGGTCAGCCGGTCCTTGGAGCTACTGGAAATTAGGAACATGGCCACCCGGTCCTTGGAGCTACTGGAGGTTAGGGTCATGGTCAGCTGGTCCTTGGAGCTACTGTAAGTTAGGAACATGGTCAGGCAGTCCTTGGAGCTACTGTAAGTTTGGATCATGGCCACCCGGTCCTTGGAGCTACTGGAAGTTAGGATCATGGTCAGCCGTTCCTTGGAGCTACTGGAAGTTAGGAACATGGTCAGCCGGTCCGTGGAGCTACTGGAAGTTAGGATCATGGTCAGCCGGTCCATGGAACTACTGGAAGTTCGGATCATGGTCAGCCGGTCCGTGGAGCTACTGGAAGTTTGGATCATGGTCAGCCGGTCCTTGGAGCTACTGGAAGTTAGGATCATGGTCAGCCGGTCCTTGGAGCTACTGGAAATTAGGATCATGGTAAGCCGGTCCGTGGAGCTACTGGAAGTTTGGATCATGGCCACCCGGTCCTTGGAGCTACTGGAAGTTAGGATCATGGTCAGTCGGTCCTTGCAGCTACTGGAAGTTAGGAACATGGTCAGGCAGTCCTTGGAGCTACTGTAAGTTTGTATCATGGTCAGCCGGTCCGTGGAGCTACTGGAAGTTTGGATCATGGTCAGCCGGTCCTTGGAGCTACTGGAAGTTAGGATCATGGTCAGCCGGTCCTTGGAGCTACTAGAAGTTAGGATAGTTTAGATAAATGTATCAGCCTTCTTCAGGCACCCAACAATAAAATCAGTCTCACACCTACAGATATCAAACCAGCAGCCTCCCGATGAGAATAGCAGAGCCACACCCCCCCCCCCCCACACACATACTACACAAGTACAAAGCGGCTAAACTCAAAAGGTTTATTGTCATTTGTACTCATACAAGTGCTTACTTGTGTGTTTCTTGCAGACACAGGGTAACCGTAATGCATTTTAAGCAAAGGACAGTTCATTCTGTTCTATGTGGGGTTTAGATGTCTAACCTCATGTTTGTGCAAGTTCTCCTGAAAACATTTGGCACAGAATCTGTGCCCTGCATAGGGCTGGCATGCCATCTGTGATGATCCATAGCTTACCACAGACCCGTGGCCTTATGCTACCAGGTTCTCCTGAAAACATTTGGCACAGAATCTGTGCCCTGCATAGGGCTGGCATGCCATCTGTGATAATCCATAGCTTACCACAGACCCGTGGCCTTATGCTACCAGGTTCTCCTGAAAACATTTGGTACAGAATCTGTGCCCTGCATAGGGCTGGCATGCCATCTGTGATAATCCATAGCTTACCACAGACCCATGGCCCTATGCTCACAGGACCCCGTACTGCGTAAATGGAATGGCAAATGGACTGGAGGAAGCGGGACCCAAACTGGCTTGCTAAGCACCAGCACAGTGCTGTGAGTAATGAGCGCGTGTGACATGAATGACTTCACCTTACTTTCACTGGGGTTTGGGGTGCGGAAGCTCGTGCTGGGATTCAATCACTCTCTGTTTCACTTCATAGCATGGAGACTCAACAGTGGAACCGATGCCTCAAACCTCCATGTTTAGTGTTTGAGTGTTTGTTCTCTGTGTGGAGTGTGTGTGTGCGTGTGTGTGGAGTGTGTGTGCGTGTGACCCAACAGGAACAGCCGTCCAGTCCACGCTGCCCCCCCCGACTCTGTGCTGGATAACATGGATGGACGGAAGATTGATGAATTCATTAAGTCATTTTTGACAAATGTAAAATATAAATGAAGTTGGTTTTTTGGCATTTGCGGTTAAAATAGATTACCTTATTTTTTTACCTAGTTAATGCACTATTTTATTGTTTCTGAAGTCAATGTATTTGGTTTGTTGTTCGCTAAACAATGCTTTCATAAAAAAAAAGAACTGAAATTGCTTGTGCTCTTACCAAAGTCAATTTTCAGATGAAAATTATGCTGTGCTGTCGTTTAAAAGTTCCTGTGCCTGCGTTTATTGAACAAAAGCATATGGTCTGTTCTGAGGAATCAGTCGGCGGGGGGGGGGGGGGGGTGGGGGGGGGGGCTGCTGCCGCTGGGCTTTCATCAATACTATCGTTATATAGTCATATGGACAGTCACTGAGTTCTGTTTAATAAAAGTACTTTTGAAATGTATCCAAAAACATTTCTGCCATTTTTTATGGTAAATGTAAAACTGGTAAATAGCAAAATATTGATTCAACCCCAATTTTGTGATTAGTAATATAAGTACATTTTATTAATTTCATGTGTTAATCTGACTTCCGGCAACTGCTGTGAAAATCACAATTAGTATCACGTGCTTTTTAAATTATTTATGGTAATCATGAATGGAATTGAATTTCTGTGAAACACATATTTTCATATGTTGAGCGTGCATGCCAAAGAAGTCACTTCCCAGGATTCACCATGAAGGTAATATAACGTATATATCAAAAGGTTTCAGGCTTGAAACCTCATACCAACATGATTAACACTCAGTGGCCAGGTTATTAGGTACACCTGCATGCTAATGCAAACAGCATGTTCTTCCAAATACTGAATCATGTGGCTGCAATTGAATACATACAGCAGACAGACGAGGTCAAGAGGTTCACTTATCGTTCAGCTAAGCATTAGAATGGATAAGACGTCTGACCTGAGACATTTTGAACATGCTATGATTGTCGGCACCATGCGAGTTGGGATTTTCACATACTACAGTAAAAAATGTACTTGAATACAGTTCTGTATAGCCACCCAACTTCTACTCTCTCAGACATTTTAGTTATTACTTTCATAATTTAAAATTATAATTTCATATTTATTCAGTTGAAAATAATTGAAGCTAATAATTTATTTTACCTTTTCAAAATATTCTCTTTGGGCATTAATGGATATTAAATTAACACTTTCATAAAATTACTCCAAAATGATAATAATTCATCCAGATAGGGCCAGAATCCAAACTCTATGCTTTGCCTTGCTTTTCCTGTGACAGGAAGTGCAGAAAGGAGAGAGTAACTGGCAGGAGTCCAGCAGAGAAGTCAGATAAGGTTTCTCAGACTACCATTAAATAAGAACTGTTTGGAGTGCCTGGAATTCATCCCATAATCGAATGTGAAATGTTAACAAATAAAACTGGGATACATTTAAAATCTGACAGAGAATCATCATATGGATGGATAGTATGTATAAAAAGAACATTTAGGCATCATACAGGCACTGGCTAAGTTTGTTTTTAAGAAACTTATTTAAGCATAGAGGGAAAGAGAGATATGGCAGAATGCATTAATCGAAACCATCCTATATTTGTGGTGAGGATAAAAGAGCTTCATTCTATTCTTAATAGCATCAGTGTGTTCTGTTACTCAGTAATGTTTCCTTGAGATGAACTTTCCTTCAATATGATGGCATGTTTCACGATGACTCTGTTCTCTGATCTGCCATCAAATAATGCAGCATATTCCTGCAGGTGAGTCAGGCCGGGCAGAATGTGACCTGCAATCCAGGTTTCCTCTGTACCGTTATACTGGTTTTTGTATTGTGCAACAGATCAAAGGGGTTCCAGATTCACACACAGGAACGGCAACTTCAGTTATGAGATTCCAGTCACTGCCTGTTGTACTCCTCTGTCAGTAAACAGGAAAACCGGCCATGATTCATCTTAAGACGCTTTCCCATTTAAGAACAGGGATCTGCTTCCTGGTTACCAGTTCTTGGGCGAGTTGTCGAGTGTCTGTGCTGTAAATGTGATGTATTCTAAAGAACAGAGGTGGAAAGTTCAGGTCCAGAAAGTACAAATCCAGACCAAGATTTTGTTTCAGCCAATCAGTAGAGTACTCTGTAACTGTGACTCTTTATATTGAACTGGCTGGTTGAAACAAAATTGTGGTCTGGATTTGTACTTTCTTGACCGGAACTTTCCACGTCTGCTAAAGAAACAAGGCATTTCAACATTACTCCCATTTTATGTGAGCTGAGCTTCTCAAGCCTGACTCATAAAAACTAAAAACAGAGAGAGAGACAATTCCTGCCAAAATATCAGCTTTGTGTTCATCCAAACAGGCTCAGGTTTCACACGGAGTGAGTATAAATAAACTGAGAGACCGTTATGTTATTACTAGGCTACAGAGTGTCATTTTGTAACATTTTCGGTTGGTGGTGTGCCGTGGGATTTTTTCAATGGAAAAAATGTGCCGTGGCTCAAGAAAGATTGAAATACACTGCATTGATGAATACCTTTTTGTTTGTGTCTTCATAATTCTGTATCAGAAAATTCTATGTAGATTGCGTCCTTCGAAAGTTCCAGCACCTGAATATGGACACTAGTCCTAGTCTGCCGTAGGGGCTAAAAAAAGTTCCATAACTACTTCCAAGGAAACCTGGACAGAGTTCCTGTGGTGGGAACACAGCAATACTTTCAGGTTTTTTTGGCCGCTTGATCAATACCCCTATCAGTAGCAGCGCAGTCTCTCAGTTGCACCCTCAAAGGTGAACTGCTGTGTTCTTTGATGTTCTCTGATGTAGCCAGTCATTCACACTGCTAGGAGCAGGTTCAAAATTCTCCCCAAGAAAAGTCAATGGGAAGCTGAGTTTCTTGCCTGGAAGAAAACATGATGACATCATCCATTTGAAATAATAGGGAATTGAAGTGCAGGGCACCAAACATGCTTTCCATGAGATGCTGGAAAGGACTCGGTGCATTGCGTAATCCAAAAGGTATTTGATTCCAATCAAACAATCCAAAGGGAATGCAAAATGCAGTCTTAATTTGATCTTTTTCTGTGATTGGCACTTGATTGTAACATGAGTTTGTCCCCCTGTGGGCCTACTGTAACACCAGCAGGGGGAGCCGTGGGAGTCAGGTGCAGTGTAGATTGGGTGGCAGTCGAAGGCTGGAGCCTCGACGGACCAATCTTCAGTTATCAAAACTGGCTCTTGGTACATAGAATGTAACCTCTCTGGTGAATGAGATTCGCCCTGAGCTCCTAAAAGTTCTTGATGTTGCCGTCTTGGCTGACATGCCTCTTCAACATTGAATGGATGTTGGGGACAGTGCCTTTGGATTGGCAGACTGGGGGGACAGTGCCTTTGGATTGGCAGACTGGGGGGACAGTGCCTTCGGATTGGCAGACTGGGGTGGTGGTCCCCCTCTTTAAGAAAGGAGACCGGAGGGTGTGTCCCAACTACAGGGGCATCTCACTCCTTAGCCTCCCTGGTAAGGTCTATGCAGGGGTACTGGAGAGGAGGATCTGCATGTTGGTTGAACCTCGGCACCAGGAGGAACAATGCCGATTCCGTCCTGGCTGCGGAACAGCAGACCAGCTCTTCACCCTCACAAGGATACTGGAGAGTTCATAGGAGTATGCCCAACCAGTCTACATGTGCTTTGTGGACTTTGAAAAAGTATATCATCATGGCCCTCGGGGGGTCCTGTAGGGGGTTATGGGAGTATGGGCTATGGGGTTCGTTATTGCGGCCTATCAGGTCCCTGTACAATAGAGTGAGAGCTTGGGTCTTATTGCCAGCAGTAAGTCAGACTCATTCCCAGTGAGTATTGGACTCCATCAGGGCTGCTTTTTGTCACCGATTCTGCTCATAATTTTTATGGACAGAATCTCTATGTGTAGCCAAGGGGCTGAGGAAGTCCGGTTGAAGGGCCTCAGGATTGCATCTTTGCTTCTTGCGTTTGACGTGGTTCTGTTGGCGTCGTCGGCCAGCGACCTCCAAGCCTGAGGCCCTGGTTCTCGACCCGAAAAGGGTGAATTGCCCTCTCCTGGTGGGGGATGAGTTGCTATACAGGAACGTCATTGACTAATGGGATATCATGTGAAATCAATTTTGTGTACCAAACGTCACCATCATAGGCTAAAGAGTCCTTACTTGGTCCTGCTCAGATTCTGACAACATAGGTAAGTGCAACAGTTTGATTTTATCCCATATAGCATAGTCATCTAATTGCAAAGAAACTGTAGCACTGAAACCCAATCGGACTTCCGTAATGTGGAATATGACACCCGCCATAGTACAGGGCACCTACCTGAAAATATGAGTACAACAAAACATCTGTGTCCAACATTTAGTATGGGGATAGAAGTAGTGCCTCTAACTACATAAATCAAAGCAGGAGAAGCCAGCAAGCCCTTTTGCACAGGTTCAAACGTCACCATTTCACCAGCCCCATATCAGGTGGGGGCACAGGTGACAGTAACAAACTTCATGGAACCACCGGGTAGGTAGACTGGTCTCCTACCTCAAACTCTAACCTTTGTAGGACAGGGGTGGATGAAGGTCAGTCTGGCTGCCATGGGCTGGAAGCTATAATGTCCACTGCATCCAAAAGAGCAGAAATATATCATCCAAACGATTCATGGTAACATTCCGTAATCACATTCATATCCAAAACATCAGGAGCACTGGACAAGGCATTGGGAGGTTCTGTAATAACCAACACTCTCCATGTACAGATCACCTGATCAAAAACCTCTATGTCAAGTTCTAGATATCCTACAAATGGGATCTCCGGGCCATTAGCTGCAGCAACTGACAGGAATGAAGCTCCTCAGCACCCCATGTTTGGAAATGCTGTAAAAAGAAACTTTAAGTCAGCATAGACACCATAGACCAATCATCTAATAAGCAAAATACAGCAACCCCTCCCAATTTAACAGTAACAAAGAAGCAAGAATCCAAGAGCCACTGAATTGCTTCCCCTTGCATCCATGATGGAAGCTTCTGGCTGCTCCCACACACATTGTTTCAGCTCTCGATGCAAAGCTAGATCACGAACACATTCACAAAACACATCGCGTGATAAAAGATGAGCCCTTGGCACTGGATGAGGTGCACGAGAAGTAATTTTATTCATTAACCCAAACATAGTATGGGAGACCTCTTGAAGCATTTCTCCTTATTGTTGCTTCCTGGACAAGAAACAGTCCCATAACACAATGCAAGACTAAACAATCTGAGGTATCCATTAATAATGATATTTTATCAGGATCTACTCAGTCAGTCTCATTCTTGGCTTTTCCTTGTGTTCTTAGAGGAAGTGATAATTGTGAGGCGATTACACACTGAATGGTGTCTTTCATTCAGAGATAGCAGTTGGGCAAAGTCATTTATTATCACACAATTTTGTTTTTAAAATTATAATGACAAGTGGAAGCACCCAAATGGCCTGGATCAGAAGTTTAAATACCCTTGAAGTTTTGGCCTGATAACATACACACAAATTGACACACACAGATTAATTGGACATTATGAGTAATTGTTCACACCTGTGACTTGTTTGCTAGTAATTAATGTCTGTGTATAAAAAGTTAGGGAGATTGTGGGCTCTTGACAGTCACCTGTACATTTCAGCCATGGGGAAAACAAAAGAACTATCAAAGCACCTGAGAGAGAAGGTTGTTCAACTTCATAAAACAGGAAAAGGATATAAGAAGAAATGGAAATTGAGGGGTTCTGTTGACACCAAGCCACGGTCTGATAGACCAACAAAAATTTCAGCCAGACCTGCCAGGAGAATTGTTCAGGATGCAAAGAAAAAGCCAGAAATGACTCCAGCTGACATCCAGGCTTCTCTCCAGAAAAGTGGTTCGGATTTTTCTACAAGGCACTTGAAGAAAAATGTGCTGCATGGTCTAGCTGCCAGAACAAAGTCATTACTGCCCAAATGTCACAGAATTGCCGGCTTAAAATATGCAAAACGGCACCTAGACAAGCATCAAAACTTCTGGAAAAAAGTCATTTGGAGTGATGAGACCAAAGTTGAACTTTATGGTCACAACCATAGACGCTATGTTTGGAGAGGAGTCAACAAGGCCTATGATGAACAGTACACCATCCCTACTGTGAAGCATGGAGGTGGATCTCTGATGTTTTGGGAGTGTGTGAGCTGCAGCGACACAGGGAATTTGGTCAGAGTTGATGGCAAGATGAATGCAGCATGTTATCAGAGAATAATGGAAGGCAATTTGCAATCAGCCCAGAAAGTGCGCATGGGACGCACTTGGACTTTCCAACATGACAATGATCCCAAACACAAGGCCAAATGAACACGTCATTAGCTACAGCGGAAAAAAGTAAGGGTTCAGGAATGACCATTAGTCTCCTGACCATAATATCATTCTCAAATGTGCAGTTCATGCAAGACAGGACAAGCATTTACAGGAAATGGAGGCGTTTTGGCAAGAAGAATTGGCAGCTTTTACCATCTGAGAAAATTAAGTCCCTCATCTGCAACTATCACAAAAGACTATAAGCTGTCATTGATGCTGAAGGGGGGAGTACATAGTATTAAGAACTAAGGGTATGCAAACTTTTGAACAGGGACCATCTCAGTATTTTTTTAATTGGTATGTTTTAATGATTGTGTTAGGTTGAGATCTCCGTTTAATTTGAATCCTATTAAAAAGCATTTGGGAAAGAGATGTGTTTTGCCTGATTACTCCTGTTTTCCTTATACAATGGTATACATTTTACAAAATATGCCAGGGTATGTAAATGTATGAGCACAACTGCATACAGAAGATTGTGGGATCAAAGCCCCTGGCAGGCAGAGTCACCATGTCAGTGTTGGGCCCTTGAGCAAGGCTCTTAACCCCAACTGCTCCAGGGAAGCTGGCCAGGTTTTCTGATCCTGATGACACCCTGCCACGTTTTCAGGCAGCGTGTGGGTCCGTGGGCTAAGCCTCTGTGCCAGTGATCAGAAGGTCACCAGTTTGATGCTGGCCTTGGCAGAAGAGTCATGTCTGTGGGCCTTTGAGCGAGGCCCTTAACTCCCAAACCCATGGGTGCTGTTCTAGGCGGCTGCCCCTCACTGCCAAGCTCGCTCTCACCTCCGTATATGTCTGTGTGTCGTGGGGTAATTTCCCCACAGGGATCAATAAAGTATCATTTCATTTCAGTATTGCCAGTACACCTCTGAGTCTCTGCTTGCTTTCTGCTTCTCTGTTAGGCAAGCTGCTCTTCCCCATATTCATCCAACGACACTGAAAAGTCTTTGTGGCACAAGACAGCAGTTCCTTCACCCCCCCCGAACTATAGAAACAGTCCCCAGCTACCCATTTTTCTCCTTGTCCTTCAGAAGAAATATAGATAATATATTGTCAGCCTGTTGCGGTGACACATTTTTTATTTGAAATGTGTACACATGCATCTGTGAGCGCAACTGTGCCAGTGAACCGGAAAGCAGTTTTCTCAGTTTAAATTACTGTTATTAATTACAGTTGTCAGCATTGAAACGACATTTAAATTCATTTTAAAACAATTCACAAGATTGTGCGGCACGTGGTGAACGCCATTGTATGAAACAATCCTGAATGCAGCTGCTGTACATTTCATAAAATGTATATGGGGACCGATAACAAGGTGGACTTCTGCCAAGAACGCGGCTGAGGTTTATTAATAAAAGCAAATGTATCAGATTAAATAAGGAGAGTGCAAAAGCACTAAATACATGAAAACATGTATAATCAAAACCAAAAGATACAAAAAAAATTAAATGAAAATCATAACCCACCATGAACATACGGACCCGGATATGACTATAAAAACTCTTTTTTTTTTCTGGGGTCTCCCTTATTTCTTCAAAAATCCATTCATCTGATATTTTTAACTTGCAAATAACATAATTGGTTCAATTAACACAAGCTGGAATTCATTCATGAGGATCTTTTCCCAAGCTTTGTGCTGTTCCGACGATTAATGTTCTTCCAGCAGTCCGATCTATGCACCGTTACCTGACTCCACATGTTTAACAATCCCTAGGTCCACTATCACAGAATGAAAGACAGTCATCTTTATCATCGTACTGAATTTTTTTGTTGACTTTGTTTAACTTCCCTTCTGAAGTCAGCAGGGTGCATGCTGTTAAATCACAACATGAAGCCGACCTCATCACAAAAGCTTTGGAGAGCAACTGATGAATACCACAAAATTCTCAGAATGACAGTACAACCAGCAATGCCATCCTCTGTTATTAATTTGATGCCTTTTGCACAGTTCTGTTGTTACTGTTTTAATAGCCTCATTCTCATCCAGAGCTTCTTTCTTTTAGGATGTTCTTGATCTTTAAGATTCTTCTTTCTTCAGCCTCAAATAGAAATTCCAGAATTTCTTCCCAACCAGAGAAAGTCTTCTTGGTTTCATGCATTTCTGTCTGATATCTGTTCTAAGGGGAAATTGTGAGGTTTTTTTTTATTAAATTTAATTGAGATGGATTGCCATTACTCTGGATACAATTGCAATTCATATTTATGTTCCTCTTCCTCTGCCTCCCCATATGGGGACCTTTCAGTTGGGCGGTTGTACTGCCATATGTGTTCTATACAGCAGCCTATTGCAATGATGAAATATCTTGTGTCGCTTTCACTTAGCATGTGTTTCTTTCTGTGGTATTTTCATGGTTCATTTTTTGCAATCTTGCCTGAAATTGTCTCACGAATAAGTCATACCCTCAAGGCATACCCTCAAGAAAGACTCCATCATTTTCCAGTCTTTTTCCTCTTTTCAAGCTCTGTTAAAATCGGTAGTTTGATCCACGGTATTTCCAGTTATGAAGGAATCCTCCTCCTTCCATTGACTTTCCCTTAAGAGTACCGAGTGAAGAGGAGTTCACTGTGGACTTACCTGTCAGGGCAGATGACTGTATTTAAAGGAACATATAACCTTTACAGCTGAAGCACTGGGCACAACACAGCCATGCAATTTATAGTAATGTTATAAGACATATTTCTATTGTAAAACTTCTTGAAAACGTTCGTGTTAAATTGTGGCAGTTTTACGACAAAATTAAATTGTATGCACCCATGCAAAGGGAAACTATTTCAACACGGGAAACTTGTTTTATGATACAGATTCCCAATAGGTTAACAGAGAAAGAGCATGGCTATATTTTTTCCTTCATTAAAATCCTAAAAATTCCCTCATAAGGAAACCAAACCCATTGACATCAATAATTTGGATTGGTTAGTGTCAGTACACAATGACATCTGAAAAACCTAGTCAAAGATCAGCAACCAGACCACATCCTTCCGTAAGATATGGTGTTTAGGATGTGTGAATGGTGTAAGACTGGCTCTCGAGTTTACAGGAAATGGTGAAATAAACAGTAAGCATCTGATTAGAAGTATTTCTGTGGGAAGCAACACCTCATTAATGAGGGAGGTCAGAGGAGTACAGCCAGACTCGTTAAAGCTAACTGGAACTGAACGGACGAAGGTGTGCCAGTCTGAACATACAGCCCACCCTGTCCAGCCTTGAAGCAGTTCTCAAGGAAAAGCTGGCCTTATACAGTACTGGCTAAGCGTGCGAGATAAGGTAGCCACTGAGTGTATATATCCTCATATGGTAAAATATTATGGGCTTTTGTCATGCAACCATATGTTAGTCTGGCAAAACAGTTTTCAATTTCATAGTGGAAACAAATTATAGCATTTTTTCAATTATGTAAATATGTACTGTGCCCAATCAAACAAACTTGGAAAAAGGGAAAAAAAAATTAAGGGAACACCAGTTTGGCTGTAAAAAGTAATGAAGTGTCCTGATGTTACAAATACCATCTGAATAACATTGACATTATTTTCAATAACATCTAATTTTAAACTGGGACTCTGGCTGGGAAACCAACTGAAACATGTCAGTGCCGTGCAAAGCGAAACAGTACCGCAGTAACTGTGAAAAACGAAAAACATATGAGTGAGTCTCCTGGGACAGGCGCCGTACCTGGCTGTTAAAGCTCTCTCAAATAACAGAACGTCTTGGTCGTTTTTAGTAAAATACACTTATATTTGCTTAGTGACAATGCATTATCAAAGGGTAGCTCGACACATGATGACCTATGTTGACACATTGACGACTTTAAGAAATACCTAAAGTTATCTTCAGTAATTTTACATAGCTAAGACACACAGCCAGCTACGGAGAATCCCACCTGTTATATACTGTTGATCACTTTATTACTTTCTTTGATGCCAAAATTTTTAAGAGCAGAGATGAGATTTAACATATGCTGTCACTGTTGTTATATATGTTGAAATCCTAATTGTTGGCAGATGCTGTGATGATTGTGTTGACTAAAACCATCCGGTTGCTTACATGAACCATACCCTCAAAACTAATGACAGAACTTCTTCTGAAATTGGCATATGCAGACGAGATATTATAAACCCATCTTTGTTTAATTTATATGTTTCCACAACTTTTAGATAGCTGTGATCATTGTAAGCCCTTTCGAAACATCCAATCTGGATGCAAATGATTCGATTGTCTACAGGCGTAAGTAAGCATTAGGATGAATGTGTTGCTCGTCAGTTGTGTGTTGGCCTGCAGTCAAAGGACATGAATGACGTGCTTTATTCCAGATAAAGCTAAAACATGGGGCAGTCGTTACTTCACTATATTGCCAAAAGTATTGGGACACCCCTCCAAATCATTGAATTCAGGTGTTCCAATCACTTCCACAGCCACAGGAGTATAAAATCAAGCACCTCGGCATGCAGACTACAAACATTTACGAAAGAATGGGTCACTCTCAGGAGCTCAGTGAATTCAAACATAGTACCATGAAGGGACGCCACCTGTGTAATGAGTCAGTTTGTGAAATTTCTTCACCACTAAATATTCCACAGTCAACTGTTTGTGGTATTACAACAAAGTGCAAGCAATTAAATCTCATTAAAAACCATGTGTGTAAAGGCAGGTGTCGAAATACTTTTGGTAATATAGTGTATCTCACAAACCTTATTATAAGCACAGTCTGTTCACTGTGTTTCTGTTCACTGTTTTCCACTATTTGTTTGTATCTGTGCACTTTATGTACCTCACATGTAGAAGAATTTCTCACTGGAGACAAAACAGTGTGACCTTGTCTTGTCATGTCTTATTTTATAAGCCTGGATGTGCAGTGCAACAGTGCAAGCAACTGAATCACTTTGTAAATGAATCTTCCGAATATTCACTGCAGACGTGAAGTACTGGATGTGCTGCATTGTGTTTCATTGTGTTACTGCATGTTTTTTTCTGGTTAAGCAGATCCAAAGAGCTGGAAGCTCTGCTTTTCTAAAATAATCAGATGCCTGGGAGAACACATCTGTGATGGTCTACATGGATCCTTCTCTTTCCTGTATATTATTATTATTGCATACCAAGGTTGGCATTTGTTTTCCAGCTCAGTGTTTCTCAGCCTGCTCCTGTGGGACCCCCTTGACAGTTCACATTTTTCTTCCCACCCAACTACTAGTCGGTAGCAAAAATGTGGAGGTCCCCAAGAACGGGGTGGAAAAATACTGTTTTAGCTTATAGTGTAATGAGAATGACTTACAACTTCTTCTGGAGCATCACAGGAAGCATAGAGCACAAGGTTGGAGACACCCTCAAGGGGAGTCAAGCCCACTGTACCACCATGCCGCCCTCAGTTCTGCGATATCGTGGTACTTTTCCAATGGCATAAAAGAACAAAGCCATGCTTGAAGGGAGACTAGTTGTAGTGCAGTTCCAGTTCGCTTTGGTTTTCCACTGCAGAAGAGTCGGAAAAGGTGTCGTTGGGTTTGGAGGGCATAGACGTTTTTTAAACTGGAGACTGGAAATTTTCAAGTTCTGAAGTATCGTGATCGTCGGGCTGTGACCTGCAGCCTGCTCTGCTGCAGTTTGCAGCTAAAATGTGAGCCGGCTGGAATGAAGATCAGCACCTTCAAGTCTGAGGCCATGGATCTAGACTGGAAAAGGGTGGATTACCTTCTCCTGGTGGGGGATGAGTTACTGCCGGAAGCAGAGGAATTTAAGTATCTTGGGACCTTGCTCATGAGTGAGGAAAGAAGGCAGCAGGAGATTGACAGGCGGATGGGTGCAGCGTCGGCAGTAATATGGACACTGTGACATTTTGTCATGGTAAAGAGAGAGCTGACCCGGGAGGCAAAGCCTTCGATTTACCTTTCGATCTGCGTTCCTACTCTCCCCTACGACCATGAGGTTTGGGTAGTGACTGAAAGACTGAGATCGCAGATAACAGCACCAGAAATGAGTTTCCTCCACAGGGTGTCTGGGCCCAGCCTTAGAGATAGGGGGAGGAGCTGGGACGTCTGGGAGGAGCTGGGACATCTGGGAGGAGTTTGAACATCTGGAAGGAGCTCAAAGCAGAGCCACCACTCCTCCGCATCAAAAGGAGCCAGTTGAGGTGGTTCAGGCGTCTATGTAGGATGCCCCCTGGACACTTCCCTGGGGAGGTGTTTTGGGGATGTCCGACCAGAAGGAGAACCCGGGGCAGACCCAGGACACACAGGAGAGATGAATATTAATGAGTTTTCCTGAACTGCTTTGTAAACCGGGAACCCTGGGAAATTGAATGATATCTGCCGACATACAAGCATGAGGTGTAACATCGGTCATCCTGGTGCAGTCAAACTATCTGGCCCATGACTGCAATAAGACAAAGCAGCGGGTGACAGACTTCTGCAGAAGATGTTTATCTTAAAGAACTCAACATTTAACATGGTCGAGTCACTGAAATTCTTGGGAACTGTTCTCCTCCTCTAAGATAAGAACATTTCCATCATAAAATATAGGTACAGCAGAGGTTCTTTTCAAGGCAGCTGAAGCATCTGGGTGCTCAACCCATCAGAAGATGTTGCTCTGGGTAGATGCCATGTCTTTGGTGATTAAAGTTAATTCTTATTTTGATTGTGAACTTGCCAATATTGCCTAAACCAGAACCAGAAAGAAAGAGAAAATGTCCTTTTGTTGCCTTCTCATAACATACTTAAAAGCATTATTTCCTTATTTAAAATATCATCTTACTTTACTTACTTTACGACCAAGTTTTCTGTGACATGTTTCCCTGTAATGCAAAATAGCAAAGATAAAGGCAAAGATTCAACTGACTGAAAACCTGATTGACAATCCTAAGAAACACAAGCGGCAGATTTGACTTGTACAGCTTTGTTTTAACATGATTTGTTTATACATAAATAAGAGGAAGAAAAGTCCACATAGAGCCAGAGGACATGATTCAAGACTAAATGATGACTTATGTAAAATCAGAATACAGTGTTTATCAAAGAGATTGGTTAAGCCAGCGGAGCTTTTGAGCGATGGGATGATGACAGTCAGTTACACACTTTAAGCCGGATTAGCATCTGTGAACAGCTGCTGAGAAGAGATCTCAGACCTGAGGGTGAGGGCATGAGTTTGCTTTCAACATTGGTGAGGACAAAATATGTATTCATATCTTTGTGGGGACCATCCATTCTTTTCTATGGGCATAACCCTTATCCCAGCAATGGCGACCGTAACGCCTACCCAGCCCTAACCTGAACCATAACTAACCAAACAAAATACAAGACTTTTGGTGTTTTTAGTTTTTTGATTGCAGTCACATATTTTGATAAAATTGAGGTTCCCCTGGTGAGGAACGGTCAAAATAAGTTTTTATCACACTGTGGGGACGTGTATATATGAGTGATGTATATACATATATATGACCCCACCCCCCTTCCCACACAATTGATCATTAATTGAGCATTACAGAATTGCAACCCTGTCAACTAGACAACAGATCTACCAAAAGTTTAACTCAAAAATAGGCCATCAAAACAATTACATTATGATAATTGATAAGTATTATAAAAATGGACTATAACAAAAATAAAAAGTGCAAGCATGAAAGAAAATAGTCTAAAGATGCAATAGCCGTTTATGTGGGGAAAGAAAAAAAGCACCTTGGGGGTTTTACACAGCAAATCTCTGCAGATTAATGGTGTAAAGGGGGGAGAAGCTTGCATGTCACAAAAAGCTGCCCACTGACACTGGGCCACGGGCAAAAAAGCTGCCCACCGACACTGGGCCACGGGCAAAAAAGCTGCCCACCGACACTGGGCCACGTGCAAAAAAGCTGCCCACCGACACTGGGCCACGTGCAAAAAAGCTGCCCACCGACACTGGGCCACGTGTAACAAAAGCTGCACACTGACACTGGGCCACGTGCAAAAAAGCTGCACACCGACACTGGGCCACGTGCAAAAAAGCTGCACACCGACACTGGGCCACGTGCAAAAAAGCTGCACACCGACACTGGGCCACGTGCAAAAATTGTAACGATACTGGTAATCAGTCAGTGAGTTCCCATCTCAAGTGGCTGCATGTCGTTACTGGGAGCGGCTAACGTCTCGCAAACCTGAGCATTGGAGCGGGACTTGATACTTTCAGTTCCCTCCTCTGCTCCGTGAACGTTAAAGCGGACGACGATGAGTTAGGGGGACAGACGAGGAAGAAAGCGGACGACGATGAGTTAGGGGGACAGACGAGGAAGGAACCGGACCGGCATCAGGATGCAGCCCACAAGAATCAGCAGGAAACATTCCGCCCTCATCTTAACGTAAAAGTCTGGAGATGCTAAATACCCCTGCCATCCTTTCCCATATCTGCATGCTTGCTTGGTAGGGACAGGTGCCCACCATTGACACACAGACCTACACCCTTGCCTGTGGGGTTGGCACAAGGTGTGTGCAGAATTACCTGGGTTTAATGGGAGACTTGCTTGTTCGTCACATACAGGCTTGCCGTTCAATTACTGAAGCAGGGGAAAATCCCAAGAGCTACTGGGAAGAAGTTCTTCTTGGCTCAGCCAGCATGGAAAGATGTCTTTGGTCTGCAGTGGAGAACCAGGTCACCCACAGGTGAGCCACTCGTCACAGGAAGAGCATATGTAAGCCCCCGGTGCACAGAGCAGAGGCAGGAATCACACATTAGCCCTGGAGGCGTGAAGAAACCATGCATTATAATTTGATTTAAGTTTTTATCAAAAGCAACTTACAGTAGAAGGAAGGGTTGCCATTTCATTATGTGTGTTCACCAGCATCTGAACCCACCAGCTAATGTTCTAATCACTGTGCTACAGTTGCCCATCGAGTCAGAATTTAAGCTCCAAACCAAAGCACACAGGAAATCAAAATGGGTAAACGAGTGGTGAAATGGGGCTGGAGCACATGCAGGGTGGGGCAGGTTTCTGGGAAAGAGGGGGGGGGGACAGGGGGCGGCTGTCTGACTGGCAATACGGTGTCAGAAGATTGTTTAAAATATGATTTGGCAAATACTTGTATGCATGCCCATACCTACCATTGAGGACGCAGAGTATTTTTTCTGCAACTTCAATATCAACGATCCATTACAGGCACCCCTAGGAAGGGCCGGTACGATGCACCTCGGTATTTTAAAGATCCTGGGAGTGGCCCTGCTTGTATGGAAGAAATGGACAGATGTACAGATACTGAAAACGGTAATGGTATTATGACAGAATGCAGATAGATGCCAAAGGTCTGAATCAGGCCGTTTATGCAGTGCAGTAAGATATCAGTGAGTTTGAATAAGCATCATTCGTCATGCTGGAAATAGAGATAACAAATTCTGCAGCGAGGAGAAATATTTGCATGACTTTTGTAAGGGAATTGCACTTTCTGTCTTTGTAACTACCTTTGTTCTGTCTTGTGTCATTATTTTTTGTATTGGATCTATTGAGCTGAAATGAGTGAGTTGAGTGATCATGAAGTAAAAAGGAGAATAAGGGACAAAGTAAGTGATCTTGACATCTGCATGAAATAAAAGTGTGTAACGCCTTTTCTATGAACTATTGTTGAAAAGGAACATTCCATTTGTTCCATATGTTCAATACTTGGCAGCTACATTAGTGTAATAAAGTTACACAGCATCTTCATATATTGCTATCTTTGCACATTTGGTGTGTTTTTAGAGTGTTTATATTTAAATGGTTTCAAGAAACTGCCTTTCGCTCCTTTTTGTCCTGCTTACTTTGATAATGATACCAGAAAAATCACAGTTAATATTCCCTGAGGGGTATTCTGTTAAAAGCCCGCCGGGCAGTCAGAATCACTGAAGCATACAATTTCAAATTCTCTGGCAGTTTTTCAGCAAATCGACTATATAATTATTGTGCTTTATTGTACATCGCTGTGCTGATACATTTGCTTTGCATCTTGCCCAAGATTTGCCATTCCTCACATTATGTGTGAGCGTACAGGACTACAATTAATGATGGATATCGGTTATGATGGATATCGATCATTGCCAGCATAGTCATAGTCGTAAAAGGATGTGATGTTTCATAAAGGGTTTTAAATAATTTTAAAAATGTAAAAGATTTAATTATTTAAAATAAGATTAACACTATTTAGGGTGCAGTTTAGAAAAAAACATAACAAAAAATAACTGATCGATATGATAAAATCATTTTGTCTGATACCAGACTGCGATCTTTGTTAGTTAGGCCTATATTGTTTTTCGTTTTCGTTCTCTGCATGGGTGGTGAAACAGCGTGGATTTATTTGTTTATTGGGGGGTGTGCCCTCTTGTTTCTGATGCCTGTGTTTGTTAGCATTACACAGATAGACATTAGTTTACAATGTTATTGTCATCAGTGTGAAGGGAAGGGCATCCACTGGGTAATTCAGAACACCATTCCTATTTACATCACAATTCAGAACTGTGTAATGACTACAGTAATATCATGGCTTTTCATTGTCAGTTAAACATCAATATACGTCGCTGAGTGTTAGCAGACTAATCCTGAAGTATCATGTATTATCATTTAGGAAGATGCATGAGGGATAACATTATTTCTGACAACAATTCTCATTATCTCTTCCTTTTTGTTGGTAAAAACCTAAAACGTTTGTTGTGTAAAAAGCTGTTAAAAGCTGATCCATGCTAATCTGCTATGTCAAGTGTCACATGTGTTTTCAAGTTTGGCAGGAAGGAGAGTTTAGTTGGGAAGCCATTAGCTGTGTAAATTACAAAGCATTTAACAGAAATCGTAAAACATGATCCTTTGTACTGCATGACTTAGTTTAACTGCCCAAAGGAAATATTTTAGCTTTGATGGAGCGATTGATTTGCCAGCATGTTATTCCATATATTCTTTATATGTTTTATTATGACGGTTATCAGTTTCCAGGATTGCACAGTATCATACACCTTCATTGAATTCATCGTTTTAAGAGAGCGTCTGCGAGGATGTAATTCGAGTTCCTCATTTTAGTTTTTGAGCAAACTTTAGGGACACTTGTGAAGTTGCATAACCTGCCCTTTGATAAATGGCCAAACGTGGATTATGCTCATGGAATGTCTGGCTTTGAAATGCTAAATGTGTATGAATGTGCACGTCTGGGGGTGTGGGTCTGTGTGCCAAAGCACTTTCACACAGGCCTGTTTCACAACATCCCTGACAAGCTCCCAAAGGTAACTGCTTTTTATGTGGGATCTGTACAAACCCAGAACAAGTAGCGACTCATTTCAAAGCTGTCATAAGTTTTCAATGAAGCAGAAGTATTCACAGGGGTATGATAGAAAACCCCCCCCCCCCCTCCATCAGCTATACCAAAAGCCAGAGGCAAACGAGTGTGAACCTGCCCTTCCTTAAGGCCAGTAACAGTATCCACATAAAAATTGAATGTCTTTCCTTTTAATAAAACCACACCCCCAGTATACGGTATACCCGGAGACAGATATTTTGCAGTAAACTGGAAAAGTATATGCAAAAAGAAGAAATCAGTTTTATTATGTATAGGACAATGATTGCTTAAAGATCCAATAAAGAATACAAAACAAGAGGGACACAAAGACAATCCAGAGCACTGGCTCAGACTCAGCAATCGCTACAACTCCATTCACAGTCGGTGCCATCTGAGCCTCTTTAAGGCATCTTGAGTTCTTTGATCTTGTACGTCTCTGATACCACATCGATCAAGAAGTATATATACTGTATATGCAGCATGTATAGAACCTGTTCTCTAAAAACATCACATTCACTGTCTTTTTCAATGTTACAGCTTAGCTTACATAAAACGCAGTGGCACATATTTGATTTATGCATAATATGAAATGAATTATAAACTCAAGGAAACCACAAAGTCACACATACACTAATCCCTTTGGTTTTTTTCTGACAGTTGTTTACCTGAAACATGGTGAATGGATAAAAAGCTGAAAATGTTCACATATGAATAAAAATTGATTAAAAATTAAAAAATACATATTTCAAGTGAGCAACGAAGGCAACGCCACTCAGTTCCGGGAGAAACATGTTATTTTTGTTTCTGATGCGGTTTCTGTAATAAATCAAATGCAGGGCAGCCCTTGTGTCCACTGTGCGTCACTGACTTTAAACAATGTACATGATGAGGAAAGCGATACAGGATTTAACCAGGGCAGGTAGATCATTCATACGTTTTCAAAGCAATGTTTTATGACATATTCATTTAAAGTCCATTAGGTCACTTATGAAGGATATGTACAGTACTGTGCAAAAGTCTTATGCAGTCAAATTATGATTAAATTTGGTCATATTGGAGTAAAACAATGATACTAAGTCTGGTACAGTGTGCTAGCTTAGCCATTTCAAGGTAACTATCCAATACACTCATCTATTTGTTAGCATACTATGTTTGGCTAATCAATACCTCATCATTTAACCATTTGAGCGAATTAATTAAGGGAGCTGATGGTGAAATTTAACCACATAGAATGGCTGCAGTCCCCCTGCAGAAGGCTCCAGAGCGGAAGCCGTGTTCTATCCATCAACGAGACACCAGTAACTTTTTTAGGGAACAGAAGAATTTGTGTTTTTTTTTTCAAAGCACATTAAAGAGTATAGATAAATACCATGAAATATTTTCTTTGACGGCCTAAAACTTTTGCACGCTACTGTATGTCATTCTTGACTGAATTTTACTGCGGTTTCTTAAGAATCTAACATGCTGTCATTATCTACAAAAGCATTTAAGCACTGGTCACAGCCCCATATGTGCCCATTCGCTGCCTCCTCTGCTTAGAGACGCTCCTCAGGTGCTGGTATACCTGCATGAGCTCTGACTAGCCGGCAGGGTGTGCTGACACTTATACACGATACATACTGAGTAGTATGAATGGTTTTACTGACTTCTCCGCATGCACATTTCCATGCTAGTATGGTGCAATAAAAGAAAACACTGTTTATCCAATTAAGAACAGCGCCCTTACAGCAAAGCGTCACGGGAAAAGTCCCGCTATCGAACCAAACTAGTTATGATCAGAATGAGTAGAGACGCAAGCTTTTTGTAACCTTGGAGAAAATGTCCTTCTATATAAATTCCTGAAAATGAGAACCTAATGGTGTCTAGGAACTCCATGGAATGCTGAAACAAGCTTATATATAGCTGCAAGGTTACATGCATGACTGGTCGGTATTCAGCTCTTACAAAGCAGACGTCACTGTAATAGCAGTTACAGTGCATCAGTACTTGCGGTCAGCATGTCTAATCGACTTGTCAATGGTCTCAATCAGTGATTTTACCCAATCCTTACTGGGATCAGCACAGACGTGTTTCCATTTCCCCCTGTAGTTCATTTTGAACCTGTAGGACAAAATTATAGTACAATTGATAATTCGTAGATTGCTCTAAATGTTACCCAGTTACATAAAATCTAAAGACCCTGTTAACATGCAGCTACTTGCTAATTATACCTTGGGCCTTGTAAAGCACACTTCCAGGAAAAATCAGTTTTTCTTCCATTTTCCATGTTATTATACTTTAAACAGAGCTATAAATATGGCTGTAAGTATTAGTAACATTACTCTTTTGGTATTGCTGAACTTTTTTTTTGTATCC
Organism: Hyperopisus bebe; assembly: GCA_026777045.1. Taxonomy (NCBI): domain Eukaryota; kingdom Metazoa; phylum Chordata; class Actinopteri; order Osteoglossiformes; family Mormyridae; genus Hyperopisus; species Hyperopisus bebe. The sequence continues at coordinate 1,387,000 of JAODJW010000033.1, read as the reverse complement.
ATGACAAGGCGAGTAATGCAGTGGTCACTGGCTAGTACTCACACGATAGCGGGGAGGTTGCAGCCGCCGTCTGTTTCCTGCCTCCTGTAGTTCACCACCTGTTTCTTCAGCGACTTCTTGATACCTCTTACATACTTGAGGCAGCAGTTCTCATATGAACCTGTAAGTCAATATGTTACTAAGTATCATTAGCAGATACACCATCATCTCCCTTATAGGCTGCCCTGTAGCCAATACCAGCCAGAGAGGTCAGGAGATACCAGATTACCTAACACATGTTCTTAAAATTCATTTTTAGTCCTGTTTGCTGAGATTTATAATTACGTTTATGCACAACAGCATACTCTTCCATGTCCAAGAGTGAAATACATTTTTAGGCTTTTAAAATATAATTCCATCTCCTATAAGAGGTAACAATGAAGAACAAAGCAAATGTTGTTTTTGTTGCTATCCAGCAGCAACCAAAGAGAAATGCATCCTGTTCATTGACTTAGATATTGACTTTTACTGTAAAGTGGTGAATCATTTTTGGTTGGTGTCCTTTTTGACAGTAAAAAAACTTTGGGGCCACATAAATTTAACCTCCCCCCCCCCCCCCCCCCCCCCAGGTTGTGGGGAAAAAGAAAAGAAAATATGAAAAACGTCAGCGATGGGACCGTTGGAGTTAACTTGCAGAAAAGCCTGTGGTGCACCGAATGGCAACTTGCCTCATACTAAAATGTACTGAGTTTTGTAAGCATTCATTTCAAGGCTGGGACATGTAGCTCCCTCAATCTGAAACTAACCCAGCAACATGATATTAGCCCCCTTCAGAAGCATGTAAACATCTCACTGTGTCGTCAGCCGCTAAGGAGTGTGGTCTGATACACTATACAGTGCATGAGTATTCAAGTCAGAAAGCTGTTCAAGAAAACTGATGATAGTATCAATCTCTTTATCACATGCTAACTGAGAAAATGTACAGTATAGTCCACTGTGTAGTCCAAAATGAGCTTTAGCGCTCACAAATACTTCAGCTAAATTGTAAAATAACTGCTTCTTTTACTCATAAGCCTCTGTACACGCAGCATCCTCCGCCGTTGCACACTCTGCCCTACGGGTCGCCTCCCACGCCACACCAACGCTCACCACCTACATGCTTTTCTCACACTCTCTCTCTTTTATTGAGCAATTCCTCGAACCTGGAAGACCGAACTACTTCCTCCACCGCCTTCCCTGCCCCAGCTCCCTCCAGCCAAAACGGTGAGACTGGTGGGAACCCAAACATCTCAGCGACCTGCTGGATCCAAGCCAGCCTCTATGCTCTGCCTTTTTTCTTTAGCAGACAGTTAATGTGGCACAGTGGTGATGGAAACCGCATCTCCCGAGCCGGCCGCATTTCGCCACGCTGCCGCTCTGCTTCCTGGCTGCCGCCCCTTCAGCTGCTCCCAGTTTTTTATGTTAAGCTGGTCTATCATAATCATCAGCATGTGATCCAACTACATATTGCATGTTTGGAAAAAAATGAGCAAAATCTGTCTGTATGCGCCGTTCCACTGGCATATTTTTTGAGTTTGCGGTCAATAAAAACGTTTCTTGACAATGTCAGCATCTCTCTTTGTGTCATTTAAGATCAGCAAGATCTTTTTGTGCAGATAACTTAACCTCAGCCAATAGCCATATCACTGGATATATATTCTCTACAGGCTTTGAAAGGCAATGCTAAATAGTTTATGGTAAACTGTCTGAGGACTTAATGGTGAGGAAAATGTCAGTTTACAACATAAGAGCATCCTTATACTCTTTCATACTGTACAGTACATACGTTTAAGATGAGCTTCATTGATCCGGGGGGGGGGTGGGATTCTGGATCTACATAGAGTATATATACACTGTGTGCTAACACCATACCTTGTGCCAGGGTGAGGTACAGGCAGGTAAGGAGCAGGACGCAGAAGATCATGCTGAACTTCATGGCTTGAGCAGATAGGGCTGCATAAACAATTAAGAATATGTGATTTTCTGAAGCGTCATACCAATGGCAGAAACAGCCATGCCTGCAATCAGTTTTATGCCACATTAAAGGTCTATTTAACATCAGCGCTCATACTATTCTGTTCTAATCAAAATGCTGCATGGATTCATTCGATTGTGATTAATACAAATGATTCTTGACAGTGTCAGCATATGTATCGTTGTAATAATGTGTTAATACTTTAAAAATAATGCAAAAATCCCGGTATTAAATTACAGTGTTTATTGAGCTATTACAGTCTTCATTTTAAACCAGTTGCACTCATATGCAAAGAGTATGTGTTAATATAATATAATATAATATATAATATAATATAATATAATATAATACAAGCTATGTTATCTCAAGATAATGAAATAATTAACTTGTAATAATTATCTCTGCATTAAAAAAAAAACTGCAGTCATGACGGTTCTCGGTGATTAAGCTGCACATTAATGCACTGGTTTGGTTCTTCTTGTCATTGACTTCATTACCATACTATTATGCTTCAAATTATACGATGATATATACAAACCACTGTGCTCACAGTATTCAACAAGGAGGATGACTGACAAAAATTAAAGGTACTTACACTCTTTAAATGAGAAGCAGTAACAACGCTGGATGTTTGAGCTCCTTCCAGAAGGTTCTCCTGACTGGGGTTTGATCAGGACCCTTTTATGATCACTCCCGCCCCCTGAAACATACCCCTCCTTCTTGGCTTAAGTCTTCATAAGTATTTAAAAAAATAATAATAATTGACAAAATGAATTCCCTCAGAGGTTGTATACACAGTAATTGTAATGAATTTTGCTGTTAATGAAAAGCCAAAACTACAACAATAATTCTCCAAGACAAATATGGTTCCGATCAATACAATAAAAAGTCAGCTTGTCGGCTTTTTCCTTTCTTTACTTTTTTACTTTTAAAGTCATTGTTGTGTTAAGTTTAATCGAAAACACCTATACATCAGTTCCTAATACATGCAGTTTCATGTAAAATTCAGTCAAATGGCTTGTAGTTTTGAATTTCTTATTTAATGTTCCTATCACATATTCAACTTCATTCAGTATGAAGTATGTAAACAAAGATAACATTCGGTGGTATGCTATTCACAGCCATTAACAGTAACATCAGAATGCAATGGAATCATACATAAATGCTAAAGCATGTAATTGGATCACTTCACATATCATGGTTACTTTCGCTTATGCTTTCTCATATTACAGTACAGACACACTGTTCTCAGATCGTCTAAAGGGCACTTAACTTTCTTGTTTTTGGCATGGATGCTGCTTAAAAACAAAATAAAGTCAAGCTGCGACAGGAATGCTGTTTGTATTGCTGCCTCCTAATGGATTTACTTATATGGACCAGTCAAACCAAACTTCTCAAACCAGGTCAGCAGCTGGGTAATTCAGACCACCCTGCTTTTGTTGATTTCTGTGAAATTAAGCAAATAATTGCAGCAAACGTAGTTATAGGAATCAGCTTTATTGGGGGCAGACTGGGTTACACGCTTGCACATAACACAAATCGTAACAGAGTTCATTTCTCCTACAAGTGAGATATCCTGTATCATACCAGCCTATTTTTGGATAGATAAGCTCCACAGAGTTTTGATCTACATTTAGCCTTAGAGAAAACAATTTAACTCACAGGCCAAGAATAAGCCCTGCGACTGATATCGCTGGGGACTGATCAAAGGCCGGTATTTTTATCATCGATGTTCAGAGGCATTAACATATCAGGCAGTACATCTAACATATAAAGGAAGAAGCAGCTCTGTGGGTAAATTAGCAAATATGGAGAACACTAAAAAGGTTTTTATAAGCTAAGCTATAAACAAGAAATGAGAAACAGTAAGTACAGTTCAAGCCACAAGGAGATCTGTGGCCACGTTATCGTCTAACTAGCCACCTTTCTGTACAAGATGGTGACGCGAATTCCAGGCAGCTTGAAGCACCAGTCACCCTGAACAGGGGCAGCAGTGCATGACAGGGCACATGACAGGGCACAAACACAGGGCACATGACAGGGCACACACACGTACACACAACGGGCACTTTCAGGATGCCAGGCTGTGTTTCCAAAGACTGATCAGGAATACGGACAATGCAGAGACGCAAACCGCACACACAGAGTGGAGGTGAGATTCACCAGCCCGTGGTAGAGTGACGCACATTCAGCTACCATGTCACCTGTAACTGGCTATTCGTTAAATACAAAAATGCCTTTAATGCATGAACCCCAAATATTACCATCCAATTAACATGAAGCAATTAAAAGCATTAACAGTCCTTAGTTTTGAAAGACAGAAATGGCCCATTCTGTCTGCCTGTTTCGGGAAATTTATCATAGTCCAATTAATATTTGTTACCCTGGATCGCCACCTTGTGCTTAAAGTGAATCTGCAGCATAGAATGCAAACACTTATAAAACAATTTTAGAAAAGAGCATAGTTGGCTTTGTATGTATAGCATAAAATGTGAGCACAAAATCAAATACGTGGAACTTCTCCAGTTACTTTTAATGAACTCCTTTGAAGTGTCAAATCCTCTAGGTTTTATTCATTAGTATTATCTACTTTTAAATCATGTCTTTGATTTTTTCAGACATACCTACTCAATATCTACACTTAGGTCAATTGAGTAAATACTAAATACTATTTTAATTAAGATGGCAGACAGTGGCAGATACAATCAAACGTGGTTTCAGTAATTGGTGGACACCCCCTTACTCTCCTTGGTGCACTGAAGCTTTGTAGTGCCCTTGTAAAACCCAATAATGCTATATATAAAGTTAATCAACCGTCTTAAAAAAGATTTTTCTAAACAACAAAAGTATTATACAACAAATGGTTCAAGTCACCTATCCTAATTATACTGAGGAAACCAAATAAGGTCAGATTCAGGCCTGTCTGTCCTTGTTTATCTTAATTGTGTCAGGATCGTATCAGATATCAAGTGGAACAGTAATGATTTTTTCTTCCAATTATATCCATCTACAGCTATTTGTCCATTACGCAGTGAGGAGGAGGACTAGAACGTCTCCTGTTAGGCAGTAGAAGGCAGACTGGCTGGTCCATCACAAGGACCACAGCAATGTAGCCAGAGGAAACCCCCTCCCCCCCCCAGACAGGACGCAGAGCAGGGCTGGAGTGTGAGCCCCGATCCTGGAGGAATGAAGTGTGGAAGGTATATTGACAGCAGTGGCCCAGCTGTGGAGCTGGGCTTGTTGAAACGGCCCCAAAGAGACACAACAAACGTGGCAGGAAGAGTCAGAACTGTGTTTATTACAGTAGGTATCTGCAAATTACAAGTATTTTCTTTTCTTCTTCTGTGTTGGCTACGTTACTTGTAGTTCAGGATGGATAAACTGCCACAAATCTGCTGACCAGGAACTGTCAGATATTGAAAATACAACTGAAATCAGCAGAATACATTGAGAAACTCAGTCATTCTAACAAACCACCTCCTTTATCCTGATCAGGGTCATGTTTTTTTTTTTTTGGGGGGTGGGATTAGAGCCTTTTCCAAGCAACGAGCCTGGGGTACACTCTGGAAGGCCGGGGTACACTCTGGAAGGTCGGGGTACACTCTGGAAGGCCGGGGTACACTGTGGAAGGCCGGGGTACACTCTGGAAGGCTGGGGTACACTCTGGAAGGCTGGGGTACACTCTGGAAGGCTGGGGTACACTCTGGAAGGCCGGGGTACACTCTGGAAGGCTGGGATACACTCTGGAAGGCTGGGATACACTCTGGAAGGGAAGCCAGCCAACCACAGCGCATATACATACACAACCTTACTCTATAACTATTACTCAATTTAAAGAGATCCAGTCAGCCCAACTGCAGGAGGAAACCAATATGGGGGAAAACAAACACACACACACACACACACACACACACAAATGGGTGCCTCTGCTGCCTGATACCCCAAAGAGCAGGGGCTCAGCCCCCCCCCCCCCCTTGCTTTCTTGGCACGCTGCCCTTTCGTGATACAGGCCTCCTCTGGTTTTCCAGAATTCACTAGCAGTCCAAACACATGCGATAAATTGCTCTTTGTATGTTGGACTGGTACTGCATTCAGAGAGCAGCCCTCCCTTATGTCCTATATGGCCTGGGAGAGCCCCCCCCCCCCCCCCCAGCATCCTGTACTGGATAAGTGGCTGGAAGATGGATCTGCACATCTGAGGTCCTTAGTATCATCAGGAACAGCTGCAAAAGCGTGTGCTCTGGTTCCCTACAATCTTCTGCAGTGTGCTGACATGAGTCCCCCAAAATGTTCTTGCGTTTTTCCTTTTAAGGATGACCACAAATGGAAGGAATCACTGGAACTGCACATTTTATGACCGCCCATAGGTCACTGAAGTTGGACGAGAACATAAAACACGAACACAAGTATGAAACACTGTATACCTTCAAAGCTCCTCAAAGATAGCCCTGCAGAATCTGCAGTTGCAAAGAACCTATGAGTGCTACATACAAGGGCTACCTTACGCTGATATACTACCTGGCTGATTAAATTGCCTATTATTAAGAAGGCATGCATATATCGACACTGGAGGAAAACCCAGCAGCAATGTCCCTTTAAATATTTAGCATGAGAAGTGCAAGGAAGGTGAGATCATTTCACTTGTCGAAATGTCATTTTATATACATAGGTAGAGAGCAGGCAGGCTGTAGGTAGCCTTGTCAGCCAACAGACAGTGTACTGTACAGTACTGCAAAGGACTCCAGTTACCTATATTTTACTTCCTGTTTTCTGCAAAGTATCTAAACTACTTAGTACAGTATTAAAAAAATCTTACACTATGAAAGGGCAAAGTAGTCTTTTTAAGTGACTATGGAAATATTCAATCAACGCCCGAATCGTTTAACATCCTTTTTTTTTACAGAAGGTAATGTGGACGTTACACTGGAGATACCTGTGTAATGTATGATATTATAAATGGGGTATTGTTGATAGCAGAACCTCATTCCTTGCAAAAGCGCTGCAAACCTGTCAGATTGTGAGGGCATCTCTTGTCAAGAAAAGACCTCCGTCTCGCGACCCTACCCCATAGTGCAGACATATAGAGAATACAGGAGATTGCTGTCACATGTCGTACACACCGAGTACTTGCCAGAAATTCCTGCAGCTCCTTTGATGTTACTGTAGGCCTCTTGGCAGCCTCCCTGACCCGTTTTCATCTTGTCTTTTTATCAGTTTTGGAGGGACGTCCAATTCTGGGTAACGTCACTGTTGTCCCATATTTTCTCCACTTCTTAATGACTGTCACAACTGTGTTCCATGGTATATCTAACGCCGTGGAAAAAAATTTATACCCTTCTCCTGACTGATACCCTTCTACAATGAGACCTTTAATGCTTTGTAAGCTCCCCCAAAACAGATTTGGTTGTTTTTCAATTGAATTGTGCAGGTTATAGGTCACATTGAAGGTAGGAAAAGTTTTGAAATGATTTATTTTAGTCTCATTCTTTTTTTACTTCACAAGAACCTGGTATTTTAATGGGGGTGGGGGTGCGCACACTTTTTATATCCTCTGTACAGCCCACATGGAACTCAGCAGTTGACTTTGCTGGATGCTAGGAGCCACATTGAGGCCAACTACAGCAATACCTTCGCCTACTTCAGGCTGATAGAAGAGCTGTAGGACCAGCGAGGCTGAGACGTTCCCTGGGCATGCAGCAAGCTCACCCTCAGGGGTAATGAAGGAGCCCAAGCATCCCCAATGACTGTGATGCGCACCACCTGCACAGCGCTTCGTGATGGCTTCCTCCCAGCATCTGCGCTTCCTAGCCCCCAGCTTTAGCGTAGAAGCTGGAGGTAGTCTAAACACAACTTGACATTGACAGAAGATGATTAAACTTTGCAATAGGATTTGCATGCATGCTGCTCGTGTTTTTATAACAGAAAATACACAATCTCACGTTAGGTCTACTTGTTCTCGTGTGTTTCTTGGATAAACTTCAAAATCTGTCAGTTTCGATCTTTTTGGTCATCTTTAAGGGGTCAGAGATGCTGGCACAGTAATTTCCAAGACATTCTGGAAAAGGGAATGGAAATTTTTATTCTACAAAAAAAAAATCTGCATATTTTGAAAACAGCTGCAGTGTTCTTGGAAAAAATAGGTAGAAAACACATAACATGGCAGCAGAAGCTTGGGGTTTTGATTTGTTCTCTGTGATCCCTTCAGGCTGTATGTGTGTTAATGCAAAAAGGCTCCAACATCAACAGACTGCGAATCAGGTAACTAACAATCCCAGAGGTACAAGCCAAGGTCACAGCAATGGCTATTTCTAACGTATGTTAACAGAAGTCAGTATTCATGTCATGTCACATTTACAATAATCCCCCTTCCCCCCCCCCCTCCCGACACCACAGCCGGTCCTTATACTCAGAAACCACTTGTTAGGGAAACAGCAGCCAGCTGAGTGTAAAAGCTTTCAGTCTGTGGGTCTGGAGCTGGGGAGGGTCACACGGGCTGGAACGCCCTCCAATCTGCTACAGTATCACACAACACCCTCAGCAGTGGAAACACATTAATACTCTTCTGAGCTGGCGCCAGGAGGAGTGATACCCAGGAGCTGGATTTCATGCGAGCGACTGCCAAGTGAACTGATCACCGACCTCATGCCACCAGAGGACCCAGGAGAGGCCAGCTGGCGCCGGTTTGCTCACCGACCTTGTGCCACCAGCTGGCGCCGGTTTGCTGAAATGACACCGCTGAGGATGGATAGAGGCACACTTTGGTAGTATTTGTCATTTTTCTGCGTTTTGTAAAGTATCACAGAACACGACACTGCAAAAAGTTCTTCTTTCTTGCGTTGCGCCCAACACTGCGTGCATTACAGACACAGGTGTGCAGCAGGAGGAGCATGAACCCCTGCCACCCAACCTCGCAGCTTCCCCTGCAGCTAGACTAGACTAGACCGGGAACAGCCCTCATGTCGCACACAGAGTGAGGTTAACGAAGGTCCGGGAATGAGCCCAACCAAAGCTTCTTACCGTTAGCGTCATTGGTAAATCGCTCGAGTTAAAACTCTTCTTTGAATATTGCTGAATTTTTTCTGACAACACTTCAGGAAAAAAAGAGCTAAATAAACCGTTCATAAGGATAGTTCATTCAGGATTACTGGGAACAAACCTCAGTGTCACTAATGAAAAAATTCAAAGTGGTGTTTAGAAAACAATGCCCATCGTTTTACCAAAAAATATTCATTAAGAAACATTTCATTTGACGTGATTTGCTGATTTGTAGTGCTTCATTCATATTCTGGTGACAATGAGAGTCCATGCCCTGCTTCACGTTGATAGTTTGGTCCCAGTTCACAAAGGGCTAGGCCCATGGAAATCAGTCTAACAACTGGTATTCTTGTTTCCGATAAAGACAGTAGTGTTGGACCATGAAGACCACGTCAAAGAAGATGGAGAATACGCCCAAGCCAAACTTCGTCGGGTCCCCGAAAATCAGCCGCCATTCATCTGCAAATAAACACAAACCAAACATAGTATTTAATGAAGCATAGATGGGGAAAAAACAGATTTCTCAGGTTCACCTGCTTTATGTAACACCCTGTAGTTGTTCTATGCACTACCCTGTGATTAATCCATTATTTTCATGGAAAATTATCTTGGAAGACACATATAAGTGTATCACCTGGACTGTCTGTATCTGAGTGTGAGACATTCCCCTGCTACCCTGGAAGTTGCCCCGTAACTCACTGATGCTGCTGGGATTGGCTACAGGACAACCTGTGACCCTGTTCTCGATAGGCTGCTGCAGGACGGATGGATGGATGGATGGATGGATGCTATTATACTAAATAATATGATTTGTTTTGCCATTAGTTCCTCTCTTTACAGAATCATTTCAGGTTCTGGTCAGAAGGTAGGCAGATGAGGGCCAGCCAGGAGCTGGGCTGCCAGATAGGCCAGGGTAGTATTATGGTGACACCGCATACGGTGTCCATTTTGGCCAAAAATATCCCCGCCACGCGCTCACCGCAAGAGTGTCGCCTTTTAAAATACCGTATAATGTGGTCTAATGTCTGGATGGTATGACTTTATTAAAGATCAAATCCCGCCCGAGCACAGTGCTGGTTAGGGCCCCAGTAATTTTACAGCCAGTGAAGAGCATAATGACAGATTTCCAGGACATTATGCATCATTTGAGGGTGACGAGAAGGTGTCATCACATTGCGGGAGATTCACAGGACATCAAGGATAAGGTGGCAAGTCTGATTTCTTAGATTCTTAAGTCTGTTTCTTAGACTCTCTCTCTCTGGTGATTATGTGTTTATAGCATTTCTGACATGACATTGTAAGTAATGTTTGTACAGCTCTTGCTTACACAACTATCTTGTTTCTCTTCAGTTGCTGCCAGCTTAGTCGAACAGTATACCTTGTTAAGTATCCCCAGCTTCACTTTAAATCACTTTGATGAAAATCATTTGCCAGATAAACAAATGTAGATGTCCCATGTTAGCTATGGTGCAGTGAACTCAGCCAACGGCACCCTTCACTGCATCGTACACCACCCCATTGCTACATTCACAGAGTAGCCAACTTTGGTCAGCTGGGTGGAACGATATTATCAATTAGAGAAGTCTGCACACACATGCAAACGCATTTACACATATGTAATGGTTTTATTACCTAAATAGTCTGCAGAGTTTTCAAACTACCCCAGACACTTTTGACGTAGCTAATTTTAGGTTTATAATGGAATAACACAGATTTGCTGTAAGATTTCTCAGGTGAGTATGAGAGTCTGAACGCATGAGTGTCACGCCAATTGCATGAGACCTGGCAACCTTACATTGAGTCTTAGGACCCTTACATGCAGCGTAGGGAACTGAACCTCACCATTATTGTAGGACTCCAGAAACATCTGCAGGAGGCTGAAAGTGCCCCCAGTGAAGTCAAGCAGGACATTTCCGATGCTCCACCCTTCAGTGCTTTTTCTCTGATAGTTCATGTAAGCCTTGGACAACAGACAGACTACCATGAAGTGACAGTGAGAAGCAAGTAGACAAAGAAAGACTGCCACACAGGTTACTGAGAGTGGCATGAGAATCAGACCTTCTGCACAGCTGAGAAAGGCAGCTCTTCACAACAAGACCGTGAGCTCACAAAGGAGGTAAATCATAATGACTCATTTAAGGTCATCGGCTAATAAAAATAACGCGAATTAAAATTCCCAGATATTGTACTTATTATGTACTCGGCATTAATCGCAGGGTTGCCAACTTTGGTCAGCTGGATGGAGTGAGATTTTCAATTCAAGACGAGTCTGCACACAAATTTTTCATGTATGTAACAATTCATTACCTTGTTAATGTTCTGTAGGGTTTGCAAACTGCCCCAGTGGTTTTGATGTACCTAATTTTAGGTTTACAATGGAATAACATAGATTTGCCCTAAGATTTCTGATGTGAGCATGAGTGTCTGACAGAGTGTCATGGCAGACGCGTGACATTTGGCAACCCTGTAATCATAATACGATTTAAACTTCCTACAAAATATAGAACAGCAAGCAACAGACAGGTATACCTGTGGTATGTATTTCACCAGAGTCACACCTAACTTAATGTAGGAGAAGTAATAGAGATATTCCAGCCATGTGATTGTGCCGACCAGAGCCAGGAAGAGGGTAACCAGAGCAAACGACCAGCCGATCACCAGCAAAACAATGGCCACTTTGGATACCTTCTGTCCACCTCTCTAAAAGGCAAAAACAAAAGTTACATTTTGCCATTTTTTCCTCATTAGTGTGAAGATGGAGGGGTCTTCAGGTAAACGGCCAATCCTCATCACACGAGAAGCGAAACGTCTGCTCGCTTACCTCGTAAAACGCCGCTTACCTCGTAAAGCACACACTGACAGATGTATATCAGTGTCAGCACCACCGCATGCAGGCTAAAAAACACATCATTGGAATCTACTGGGTTCACACCATTTGGATTCTTTTTCAGGAACTCCTCCTGTGAAGATGAAATCCCAGCATTTATCAGCACACATAATATCCCCTGTATGGGCTGCAAACATGTGCCCCCACCCCTAAGAAGTGAGCCCCTGGAATTTGTGCCCTCAGAGACTCCCTGCATCTCCTCTCTCTTCCTCCTTGCAGTCATAGATGCTTTTACATCCACTGAAACTTGGTTGAAAAGCCAGGACTATATACTGCCATTGAAGTCAAAGCAGATCTCACCGAAATCTTATTGTTACTTAATAAAGTACAATAAAATATGCACAAAGCTTCTGTTACTTTGCAAACCTCACATTTCTCATGCCTAGGCTACAAAAATATCAGGATTTAAAAAAGAAAACAATAAAACCTTGTTATTACCAATTAAAAGCGAACAAGTGAAAAACCTACCTTCATATAGGGGACCCAGAAAAGGCCCACATTGAAGACACTGTAAGCAATAAATCCAGTCAGATTGAGGGCAAGGAAGTCAAAGTTCAGGCCGACCACACTGCAGAGACGGGGGGGGGGGGGGGGGGGACAAATGTTACTGATCAATTCATGGCCAACTTGTATTCAGTTTGAAATGACAATGAAGGAAAACTACAGACAAACAGCTTATATGTATAAAGAAAAACCTTTTTCTTTTCCAGTTCTCATATACTTGGGGGTAGAATGATATCGACCAAGCTAGGAAGTAAATCCAGCCAATCACTTGGTTGATGATCTCAAGGATCCTACTGCGTATGACCAGGAAACGGATCCGGGCTGTAAATCTGATACAAACAGGAGATTTTTTTGGGACAAGCAAACACAAGTTCCAAGTCTTAAACTTTCTCTTTCCCTTTGCAAATCTGCCAAAATCTCTTTGCAGTACAAGCCTAAAACAAAAAGTTACAGAAATAACTGTATGTCACTAAGTCACACCCTCATGTACTAGTGGGGTACCACAGGGTTCAATTTTAGGACCATTATTGTTCCTAATTTACATTAATGATATTGATACCAAAACAAACACACACACACACTGTACTGCACTACACTGCACTTTACACAGATAAATTGCACATTGCACATTTTATTCTATTTGTACATATTTTAATTTCTATTTTTTATTCTTAACTATATTTTATATATATTCCATTACATTTCATTCTATTTTATTTAATTTTTTTGTATTCTATTTAATTCTTAATAGGTCGGGCACTGCAAATATATTTCACTGCATGTCGTACTATGTATGATTGTGTATGTGACCATTAAAAATTTGAATTAGAATTTTAAAATTTGAATTTGATATTTTATGGGTTCCACTGAAATAAAGGTGGCTGATTATGAGAAAGACCTCGGTGTGTATGTTGATGCTTCCATGTCCCACTCTCACCAGTGTGGGGAAGCAATTAAAAAGGCCAATAGAATGTTGGGTTACATCTCTAGGTGTGTGGAGTTTAAGTCAAGGGAGGTGATGTTACAATTATACAATTCCTTGGTAAGACCCCAACTAGAATATTTTGTGCAGGTTTAGTCACCATACCTTAAAAAGGACATTGCTGCCTTGGAAAAGGTGCAACGCAGGGCTACGAGAATGATTCCTGGTCTTAGAGGAATGTCTTATGAGGAGAGGTTAGCTGAGCTGAAACTGTTCAGCCTCGCACAAAGGAGACCAAGGGGGGACATGATCCAGGTATATAAGATTCTAACAGCTCTCGACGCTGTTCAGCCAAATGGCTACTTTAATATTAGTTTAACTACTAGAACTCGTAGCCATAGGTGGAAATTAGCGGGAGAACATTTTAAACTGAACTTGAGGAAGCACTTCTTTACACAGTGTGTTGTTAGAGTATGGAATAGTCTTCCTGCTAGTGTAGCGCAAGCTAAAACCCTGGGTTCCTTTAAATCAGAGCTAGATAAGATTTTAGCAACACTCTTTTAAGTTCTCCCCAGACGAGCTTGATGGGCCGAATGGCCTCCTCTCGTTTGTAAGTTTCTTATGTTCTTAATTGTTCAGAACAAAATTTATAAGGCCCCTCCTGTCGTACATAAAAATCATTCAGTAATAATGCAACTGACTACTGTTGGATATGACTGTAGTTGGTCGATCTCAGTTATACCAAAACATCTTAGCTTGTAAAAGGTATATTTACTTGTCATCTACTAGCTGTGGCTTTCAAATTGCCATTAATCTTTAAAGCTGATCCGTCAGCATGACTCCGGTTCCTCCGCGTCCTACTTGCCCGCTGTCATGTTGTGGTGACTTACCCTCTTAGGTCACTGCTGTCGCCGTAGAGGTAAGCGGTTACCTGACCCACTTTTTCAGCATGGACCTCAAAGCTGCTGGACTGGGCTCCTGCAGGCAGCAGAACCTGTCAAAAAGCAATCAATAATCAAACCAGTGCTACTCAGGAAGCCGTCATGGCCCTCAAAAGTCACACACATAAACATCACAAATTTCATGTGGACCCTGAGCACACCATTCATATGGAAATATAATAAAAGGCAAGAAAAATATTAATGCCCCTCCATCCATCCATCCTTGTGCAGTACAAGATTGTATTGAACCTGAGACTCACTGCAGGAAACCCACGACACAAAGCAGCAGCTACTGCAAACACACAATTTAAATACGTTTATTCACCTGCCAATATGTTTTTCAAATAAGGGAGGAAATTAAAGTACCTGTACTCAGCAAAAATAAGGACAGAAGTGCCAGAGAACCCATCAGCACAACACATCTTACCTCTTCGGGGAGCAGGATAATGTTGGTGACATTTCGAGAAGAATAAGTAACATTGAAGTGCAAGACAACAGTGTAGTTCACTGGAGAACTAGAAAAACAAAGGCAATAACAAACATATGAGTCACTGTTCTGCTAAATAATCAGCTCCAATAGCAAAATATACTAAATATCTAAACACAGCTCTGCCTGAAATAATATGCAATGCAAAAAGAAACTTATACTTCAAAGAGTCAAACAAAAGCTCTACCATCTTTATGCAATCATGCAATACTTTCTTCTGAAAATGACTAATAATACAAATGTCTCTGCTACAAAGCCAGCTCACAGTAGGAAACCCTTTAATAATCTTGGTAAGCCTAGCTGACACTCTTATGGACATTCCGCATCAATGTACCACAAATCATAGCATACAATATTATGTTTGCCATTTATAACATGATACATTTCGCACTATTTCACTTCAAGTGAATTTACAGCAGGTTAGACTGCAGATCCCGTTTCTGATTTCTGTATGTATAATGTTACAGTAAATTTTTTCAGAAAACATAGGTTTGCAGCTTTCAACAGGAACTGCACAGTTTTTTCATGTTTTTTTTGCTGGGGTGACTAATCATAACTGTTCACATGTTGAGCATGCTCTCCAACACACTCTCCTGAAGCGTTAACTCTTCCACTAAGCGGAGCTGAACAGCAGTCTTCCGTCTTTTTCAGGAACCCATAGCAGATAAGACCGCATCACTTAAAGTCACAATCAGTCCTGATTTCTATTCCACTGACCACAGCAAACTATACACACATGAGCCATTTACAGTTCATACATGTTTTACCTAGAGCAGTGTGTTAAAATGTGACATAAGAGTACATGGCCTGAATCATTAAAACACAATAATAAAAAAATCACCTTAAATATATTTGTCACTGAATTTCTATCCCATTTGGTTGTGGGATCATTTATAAAGCTTTTCATATTGTCACCCATCACACATGCTGCCACCCCAGCAGTATCTGACCAAAATATCCACAACACACTTCCCAAAAACATATGGTCGACATTACAACCCATTGTCTTGAATTCTAAGAACTCCAACAATAGTCTTAAAGCTGCCCCTTTGTGATAATCTGATCCAGAATGGTTCTGACACATTGGGCCATGATAAGTTTAGATCACAAGATGGATCTGCTTCGGCTCTGAAAAGGGAAATTGTTTCTTTCTGAGGCTGATCCCACTGAAGTCCGACTTTCACAGCCTTTATCTCATTCAGGTTGATAGGCTGATATGCCTCATTATTGCGGTTAAACAATTCAGTTGTATTACCATACAAAGGGTATAAAGGAAAAACAACAAATGTATATGAATTATATGAATCTGTGCTGAGCAAAGTCAAAATATATCTAACATGATATAATAGAATAATTTAATATTATAATGATGTGGCCTCCAGTAGATGCTGTATAACAAGCTGTATAGTATATTTTAACAAGAACATTTAACCGGAATAAAGCTTTGTATATAGTATCATGCTCATGTATTGACTTCTTAAAAATTACAGGTTCCTTTCAGGCTTTTGTAATTACTGTGCATTTAAAAAATAAACATTCTAATTTATTTATCATATAGGTGTAATCATGTATAACGACGGACTGTTATAATTGTGTTTCTCAATTTAAACTCTAGAATTACCTTGCCTCAAAGCTGATGTTTTGCGAAGTATTCTCCACCAAACTTACAGCTGCGGGAGCAGACAGGGTCACATTTGCGTCTATAGGGAGAACAAACCAAAACTGCATTACACTGAAGATAACTGTATACTCATCATTGGTAATGTTGTCCAAATTTCACCAAAAAGCGTAATATTAGTTGCACGATCAGCAAGCGATCGCGTACCGTACGAAACTCACCACATGTCCTAAGAACTGTTAATGCCAGAGCCAGAGTAGGGAGAACTCTGAATGCTGACATCCTCAGTGTTAAAAATGGCACCTGTCTGCTTCTGCTTTAAAGAAAAATCCCTTTCCTGGTATGAAAAAAAAAAAGTAAATCAAACAGCATTACTCATTTTTCACGCCGTAACAGAAAAATATTAAACAATGAATTTAACTTTATCATGTCACATCTTTACGTAATATATATCATAACACATTGAATACGTACTGTAATACAGTGCATGCATATACGCTAATACTTCCCCTTTCGTGTATGGTACGAAGTGAGATATAACCACAAATAACTAGCAAAATAAAAGCGGCCTTGGGTGCGACTGAACAGCTGCACCCTTTATTTTAATCACATATTCATGCCGTTCCATGTGCAACACTCACAGGCTCACATTCATATTTTTACAACCATACAATTTACAAACTCACCACTCCGCAGACTGTCCGGCTTCACGTTGTTTCTTCCGCGTCCGTCATGCGGGTCACATGACAAAAGTCAGCTGATTTGTGCCCGGGGCGGGTGACGTATAGTTTTTATTTTTTCACCTTTCGAGATGCTGTTTGTTCGGGAAAGCTCGTACATTTAGGTTATTCCCTCTGTGTGAACTCGCTTCCTCAGATATGATCGCCATATGCTAAACATAACTTACCACAACTATCTGTGATGTAGTTGTCATAAATATTTGTAAAAACTGTACAGACATAATAATGCTGTTACTGAGTTGACAGGGCAAAAGCAGAATAAAATAAATGAATAAATAAAAACACGTGCATTTACATTGACTATCACTGCACCATTAATCCTTTAAACTTTCGGTATGGCTTTTTGAAAAGAAAACAGTATCCTGACTTGTAAACTTGCCAATGAACACCGTAATCTTATCCTGTTCTTCCTACATCACACTGACATCATGTTTCCCCAGGCACAGATAACGATAAACTACGTTCCAACCAAGATTACTTAACAAACCATCGACTGCAAACCCTGTAGATGCCCCTCTCCCTCTCTGTGAATAAGTATATATATTCATCATATTTCATCTCCTGATTAAAATAAGTATGTACTTGAAAATAATCATGTTGTCAGCCGGTCGAATACATCAAATACCTAAAAGTACCGGATTTATGATTTATGACTGTAAGGTATACGGGTGATCTTTTCCGAACACACAACAGGAATAAATTAACACCTGGATAAAGGCAAGTTCCTTTTTCTATGGACTTAAAAAAAAACAAAAACAAGGTCTATACCGCCACCTACTGCGTAGGAGTGCAAGCAAGTGTACCGCACACTAACCTGACCAAAAAGTTTTGCTGATCAGTTCAAAATCCAGCCCAACAAATCTTTGTTTAAGAAACTAATCAGATATTTTATCACATATAAGAACAAACATATTTCCTATAAGCCATACTACACGAATAACTGGTATGGAAAGCCTGATGCAGCGGTAGAAAGGCCGGGAACACGTGACTAACATTTCATATCACAGAAAGCAAAACCACCAGTCAACTAAACGCAGCACTAATCCTGTGTGCCACCGCGTGGGATCAGTATCACAGCCGTCTCTAGCCTCCACATAAATGGACCTCTCACATGATGCTGATCCCACGTGCCTTGTAAAAAAATTAAAATATTTTTTAAAATTGTAAAACCAGCTGAGACTTGTTTTTTTTTCCTGAGTTTCACAAAGTTGTGTTTTTTTGGCCCGAACTGGCTGTTTAATATTATTGTGTATAAACAGGGGTAATCTGCTGCCTGTTCCCATCATAAAATCTGCATTTCGGCATGTAATACTTGATAACTGCCAAAATGTGTTTACATGTTTATTAGGAAACATCTGCAGGAGTTTTGAATCTCTGCAGGTTGCACGCAGACACATGATAAATATACTGTCTCCTGCCACTAAAAACATGCCATTCAGTGTTGCAATACAAGTGTAAAACAAAATGCAAGAAATTGCAGCACAAATAAGATTTTCAAATGTAATATCAAATTTCTATTAAAACAAGTAAGAAAGGCATATAAGAGCATTAGGTAATTTACGGGTTAGGCCATGGACTTGGTTGGTGGTTTAAGTTCAAAAATAAGGCAAGCTGTAATATGCTTGATTAGTGACCTTATATTCAACTCATGTTCTTCCAACAATTTAACCAGCTATATCCAGCTGAACTGCATCATCAGCTTAACGAAGTGTATTCATATTTTATAACCTATGTGTCTGCATTGCTTTTTTATTAATCCCAAAGAATTATTCGTTTGTAGTTGCAAATGTAAATGCCATATTACCGCATATTACCCATAACTTACTAATGAAGCAGAAGAGTGGCACAAAACAGAGGTACTTCAGTTACTCTGCCTGGACGTCAAGAAAGTATATTTTGCAACACGGTTTGTAATGTGCATCCTTTTCATGCTTACTTTTTTAGGACAGTGAGACAGGGCTATTAGTTAGGCCTAAGTATTTATATATAGCTGATGAATCATGTAGTGTACACACAAAAAAGGAAAGAAAAATAATATACGATATGCACGCAATTAAACATTTTAATGCCACTGAGTAACAATAGGTGTTGCGCTGGATGTACAGTTCGCAGACGGCGTGTCCGCAAAAAGCAGCCCCCAGCTCCGCGAGGACGCAGCGGCGCGTGAACATGCCCGCCCCGCCGTCGGGTAGAAATAGCGCGCATGTCCAGCGCGGGGCATCGTCGCTATAAGTAAGGAAGTAAAATGGCGGACCTGGCAAACGAAGGTAAGGGGTGGTGGAGCGGAGGGAAAAGCAAAACAAACACTAATGTGTGCGCGTCGGAGTTTGAAAAAGGCTTCCCGGGCCGGTGAGACCGTGTGAGGCGGGCTGGCGGCACCGAGACGCCCGGAACTAGACGCGGTTCCGACGGGACGGCGATAACGTTACGTGTCTGGCAGTCGGCGGCGGACGGCGCGTTAAATTCCTGGCCTGTGGGATAATCCCACACGAGGCGAGATTAGGGACAGCAAGGCCAAAGCGGGGGGCTTTCGGGTTGGGACGCACCCCCATCGCGCCCCTTTAGCGGAGGGCATCGCCCTGGTCTCAGTGTGAACCGGAAAAAAGCGAGCCGTCGGTCCTGTCGGTGGCCGTGAGCATCGGCGCGTCTGGCTGCTTTTGGACGGCATCGGCTTATTAATAGCCGTCTGGCCCCGTAGTAGGTAAAGTGTCAAATGAAATAACATAGTCAATGGACAGTTTTCCTAGCGCATTCTTACAGATATCCTTTAAACTGTTGCCTTATTTTTCGGTAAATGATCTATTACTAGACATTCAGCTTTTCTTTAAGATCTTTTTTTCTTTTATGGAACAGCAAACCCAATAACGTAACCGCGCACCTCGCTATTTCTCAAATAAATAAAACCAGTCTGTCTCGCTGGCATGTTTTAAGGTGCAGCAATGAAAGGTGCAAAATGTTCACTTTATGTCACCGTCGCCATGGTGTTTTTGTTCTTGAAGGGCCAGCTGTCGCCCAGCACAGCCTAATGACAGCAGCGCTTTAGCAGGTACGTTAGGAAATATTGGCGATAACACGTTTCATTTTTAACAAACTGTATATAGATAGGTGTGTCCTACGCCAAACGGCTGAATGATCAATGGGGTAGAATTATGTCTATTTTATAAATATCAGTCGCAACTGGCCATGAAGGGCAGCTGCTGCTCGCGATGTCATTCTTGTTGGAGGCTCGGGGCTGAGATGGATCCGGCCAGGTGTTTTATTTGAGCTGCCGGTCCGGCCCGACTGAGCCTTTTCATCTCTGCTGCGGAGTTTTTCTCCGAGCTGTCCACTTATCTGTGCTTCCCCTCCCCGTCCGCCCGGCTTATTTCTTCACCCACTGCAACTGTAGTTGGTTTGCGCGTTTTGCTGATCCACGTGAAGTTGCATCTGTTTTTATTATTGCCACACGAAACGTTGCCCCTCCTCTCACGGACTTGCCTTGTGCCATGAAGGACGCGCCCTTGACGATTTCAGTGCTGTTTATGCCTCAGTAGCGCTCATCACGTGTGATTTATCCTTTATTTAACCCGAATGCCACTGTAGTAAAATCTCATCTGAAACTCTGTCCAGAATAGCTCATGATGAACAATAATGATTTATTTACTGTAAGCCAAAATGTGAAATGTTACTTTGTGTCCATCTTCTCTCTCCTCTTCCTGCTCAGGGTTATCATGCCTGTTGAATCTTTTCTAATGTACAATGAAAAATTGGTTTTCGAGCTGGAATTTTTTTTTAGCTGAACTTGCTCAGTTTTAATATGGGAAAACCCTGCAAGGTGCCCACAAGTTTATGCATATTGGATTGTGGATTGGTGGTTGAATAGAACAAATATGGTGAGAGTGGAGGTCATCATAGATTGATGCTAAAACCCATGTAATACACTAGTGATCTTTCAGCATAATAGATTAATTTTTCCTGGTGTTGGGATGCACTCTGGTAAAGTGAGAGTAATGTATACTGTATGCATTTCATCCCTAGTGGTGAATTCTGATGCCTCTTCCTGCACCTGGGAGTACTTGGACCTGGGGTATTCTTAGAAGCACAGTGATACTGGAATTGCCTTTTATTTGAGCAGTCCATAATCTGCTAAGATTAGTGGCAGTGTTTGGTGCTGTATTTGTATTGAATTTTTATGGATATTATCTTTAAATTGGTCTGCTGGAAAAGGATGTGAGGCTGTCATTGCTTTTGCAGCTGTGAGTATTTTTGTGGAGTGAACATAAGTTGTCATAAGATATTGGGAGGCACATCGACAGTTTAGTCTTGTGACTCGCAGCTCACTGAACTCTTGTCAGTAACTCTTAAATTGCTGGTTTTTGTGCAGAAACCCAGCAATACCTATAATTTTCGACTGTTGACACAAAAAATTCCCAGCATCAGGTTTTTCATTAATTGTCATTTTTTGAGGGCAACCTTCCCCTGCGTGACTGTTTGCACGAAACCAGGTCTTAAGCTAAATATCATAATTATAACCAAGGTTTATTTTTGACCAGCCATTTTACGGATGTGTTTTTCAGGAAGGAAATACGATTAGAAATTTCTGTTCTGAAAACTGTAAGATGGTATTATAATTTATCATTATGTAGGTGGCTACTGTACATTTGCTGACATGCAGTATTTAAAACGGCATGCAGTTCGTTTAATTTCCATAGTTGTTATTAATTTTAGTTGTTTTAATACTTGTTTGTTGGTACGCCCCAGCTGTTTGTAGGTAATTAATTAAAAAGCAGGTTTGTCTAAATCAGAAGGTAGATTCATACTTGAGCTGTTTAATCCATGGTTTGGTCTTTTTGGAATAAATGCAGGAAGTCTCAAAATTCTTTAATATGTAAGATGTCACAGCAGTGATTGGCCAGCTTCTACCCATGTGGTGAGTGAGTGACATGCTTTCCTTTAAGATGGGTGTGGCCTGTGTTTTGTTGAATATACCTGTATGAAATACCTGAGATTTTTTTCTTATGGATGCCATGGTGGCTTAATGGGTAACACTGTCACTGTAACATTCATGGACCTAGGATTGACTGCACGTGCATGCAGAGTTAGCCTGTCATCTTCGTGTGGGCTTCCATTAGGTACTACAGTGTTCTAGAGTTGAAGGTATTTGTGCATCTGTGGTGAGTGTGGGCCTAGTATGCTGTCCAGGGTGACCCATGCCTTGTGTCTCATGCATCCAGAGACATGCGCCAAAGATCTTCCAGTTATGAAACATGGACGATCTTCAGTCAATAAGTGCCCATAAATGATCGGAATGATCGCTACTTGCAGAATGACCTGGTAGAGCACGTGTTGGCCTAAATATGGAGAGGACGGATCTGCTAATTTTCCTGCTGCTGAACAGTGGAGAGGTTTTGGAGGAAGTTGTGATCTGAGATTCTAGAGCCAACCAGCAAGGCTGGGGAAGTTGTTGACAGGAAGAACATAAGGGTTTTGTGGCTGACAGGAGACTTTAGTGTTAAAGTTGTGCTGTATGTGGGTGTTGTGCTTACAGCCGTTTTAATATACTTCAGAAACATGGATGCTGCTGCAAACCTCAGACCACAGTTGACTTTCTGAATGCTTGGTCTCAACCTGCAACCGTTAGCATTTTGTCAGCTTGGTGATAAGTTGTTGGTTATAGTATTACACTAGTGACCATCCTGAAGTTATCATACATACTTTTTAGATGCTGTGAAAAATATTAATATATGTAAAGTTCCTCACTATAACTCAGTCTACCTTTTTGCTTTTGGTGGCTCGGTTTGTAGCGCTGCTTCCTCAGTCCACGGGGGCTTTGCATCCTGCCCCCGGTGTGCCTTTCTGGAGTTCGCATGTTATTGTTCTATTGCCTTGGTTTCATTCAGGTACTTCAGTTTCCTCCCTCAGTCTGAGAAGCATGTGGAGATGCTTATTGGCCATTCAATGAACTGGCATCTCCCTGTACTTCCTGGGATAAGCTCACCATGGTCCTCTGCTTGGAAGATGGGTGGAATAGTATTTCTGGTGTATTTCTGGTCTCGTCAAGGATTGTCATTGGACCAATTCCTCTGGGAACTTCATCTTCTAACGGTACAGGCTAGTTTGAGTGCAGTAGTTGCAGTGAGTTCATGACAATGGAGACAGTTAAGGTGACCCAGATAAGAAATGGACATACGAAAATGGCTTCATGTTGCTTTCACCAAGCCATCCCAGCCATCTACTGCTGGTGCTAAGCTTTGGCATTTCGCAGCCACGCTGGTGATGTAGCTGTTAGTGACACTAACATTAGCTTTTCTTTGGCTCAGGCAACAGTTAACCCAAAATCTGTGGCACTCTCTCCAGCAATAGCTGCTGACAAGACAAACCAAAAATAACCACCCAAAAAAACGGTTGACTAACCCCCGCCGCCCGCCCCCCTAGATTTGCCTACCCTATTCCACGTAAGACACCGGGTTCATGTTATGATGTTTTAACCTGGTCTTTGTCTCCCTGTGT
>JAODJW010000033.1:1336936-1363284 GCA_026777045.1 Hyperopisus bebe | reverse complement strand
CGAGCCCCACCCCCAGCCCTGTCTCTATGCCTAAAGGTTGCCACCTGTCTCACATAATACTGTGCATCCACCCCCCTGCTCAGCAGCCTGTATGGTTGGGGAGCCCCTTCCCTGCGTCACGCTTGGCTCTGCTTACCTAAGTTCAAAGTGCCAGCCCTAACCCTTAGGTCTTTGGCTCAAACGGGGGGGTGATGTCATAGTCCAGCCACGTCTACTATTATGGCTGATGAGACTGAACCTTAAATTTTCCTTCCGTTCCCCTGGATGCTCCAGTCTTTTTGTTTCGGTTATTTGTTGGTTTCCGGGAACTCGGGCAGCAGAAGGGAACTTCAGAAACACGCTGGTGACTTTAGTTTGCGTCGTGACTGGATGGTCCTGGTTACCATGCTAAGAGTGGCACCACACTCTAGACGTCCCCTAAGGTGCAGACATTTCAAGGTCTGCTCTGCATGTGTTGATATCTGGGTGCAGAGACTGCTGTAATGAAATCGCCTCGTACAACTGGCCATTAACATGGGGAGTTCGGTAGCAGCTATTGTGCCATATTACAAGCAAGTGTTACTCCTGCCATGACAGTTTTATTTTTGGGGGGGAGGTGTGGATTTAGAGAAACTGGTTCAAGTGGGTTATTAGTGTGTGATTAACCAGCTGGGTGGTCTTGGAAAACATTGCTGGGAGGTAGGGTGAGTGGATGTCTAGCCCTGCTTTTAAAATGGAGACGGCTGTGAGTGGTGAGTTGTTACGTTTTATATTACACTGATTTTTTTTTTTTTTTTTTGTTTCATATCAGTCTGTGGATATTAATTATGATGTGATTTGGGTCGTTATTTCTTTCCTTCAGGGCTCCGTGTTTGACTCCCCCAGAATTCCCCTCACAATGAGGAACTGAATAAAGATGACAAACTGAATGGACATAAAATTGAAATCTAATTTTAATAAATCATACAAAAATCACCTTTTTCTTGTTGGGCATAATATTAGGAAACTTGACAGTACGGTCGCGGGTTTGATGGATTTCCCCCCCGTCCCCGATTTGTATGGGATTGTCCCGTATTGGAAAAATAAAATGCTCCATTTGGGACCGATGCAGTGCATGATGTCATATTTCATAACTGAAGGTAGAGACACTAACTGCTGGTGTCTGTAACTGTAAGCGCCTGCAGTCAGTATGTTCTGTTAGATATTGAGGCTTCAGGTGCAGTATTTCCAGTTTTTGGCAGCTTGCGGTACAGAGCACCAGCCTGTTCCGTGTCACTTATAAATTGCCGATGTATTGCCACACTACTGACCTCTTTTGTTTATTCTCCTTTTTTAAAGACGTCCACAAATAATCACATGTATTGGTGCCTCTACAGTGTCTGTGCACCAGTGTTGCTGTCGCTTTCTGCACTGACACTGGAAGCTCCTTCTGAGGGGAGCTTTATCTCTTCACAACCATAACAGCAGCACATGGCAGGCTTCGCTGTCTCGACCAATCTTGCCGTGCCTTCTCAAGACTGCCATCTGATTGGCTGGAATCGCATTTGTTTCTGTGATTTTAAGCTCATGTGTGCTATCAGGCGATGATCTTTGACGGTGAATCGACATTTCCCGTTCTCTTACCATTTAAAGTTGTATAAGACACCATATAGTTTATATTACACAGCCCTAGCTGTTTGCCTAAATTCTGTAGTAGAAAGCATGTTTGTCTGCTGGTTTGAGCATTTTCTTTCCCTTCCACAGAAAAACCTGCCATAGCTCCTCCAGTCTTTGTGTTTCAGAAAGAGAGAGCCCCGAAGGTAAGCTCTGTCACTTCGTGCTGGTTTGCTGGGGAATTAAATTCTGGAAATGAATGTTCCTGTTGCAGTAGGTCTTTCTTCCTAAGGTTATTATGTGGATGAAGCTGCTTTGGCAGATGATTGACCAATGATTTTTGCATATTGGCTGCTCTTTCAGAGATCAGCTGATGGATCCAGTGCAGAAGATGGTGATGGTGAGTCTGGATTTGTAAGGCAGCAGATGGGCAAAAATACATCAAAATGTATTTTGATGCACATACAAATAGGATATTTTGTATGAAAATAAAACTATAAAATAATCACCAAGCAAAGTATCAAAATAAACGACAGTATTTTGATTTTAATAATCCAAAAATACATTTAATGTATTTCTGTGCTGTATGAGCCTCTTCCTTCACAAAGCACACTGACTCATGGCTAAGCATAAGAGCAACATTTTTTTGACTGCTTGACTTCATTTGTATTGTGTCTTAAGTAAAAGAACAAATATTCTGAAGTGTCTACACACATGAACTCATATTGGTAAAACAATGGAATGAAAAAGTAACAGCAACTTAAAATATTGACAAAACTGCTTCCTTTTTTGTACCACAGATGAAATTTCAAAACAACAATATTTAAAATGGGAAAATGACAAACACAATTTCAACACCTCTTAGCAATACCTTCATCTTAAAAGGCGAATAGATCTGAATGTAGTTTGTAAGTCTTTTGGTTCGATACAAGTGATCAGCTTATGGCTCTTATTGCCATTCATTAAAATATTTGAAAAAACTAAACTTCCTCCTTTTATATGTGTAAACGTTTAGCACACGTGACTTCATCACTGCTGCCTTATGAGGATAGTCTTTCTTGTACTTGTTTTGATGTGTATTGTTTTTGTGTTTTGATACAAATTACATACTAATTTTTATGAAGTAAGTCAAATACAAAATTTGTATTTTGTAATTTGTATTTAATATATATTTGAAATAGTCAGTCCTGCATCAACGTGACTGATATATTCCTGAAAAACCTCATTCACTAAAATACACATGCCCAATGGCAAAATAAGCTTAGGGGATTGCAATTCCAAAATTTAGTAACTTGCATCAAACAAAATTAATTGCACAATAAAAATGATACTGGTGGCCAATAATATAATTACATGCATTTTAAATACAAAATAATACATTAAGAAATTACATCATAAACATCTCCTGTGGGTCTTATGAGTCTCACGCGAATTGCCTAGTAACCACTTCAACCAAACGTGCCGAACTTGCTATCTTCTTGATAGCTGAAAGTCGAGAGTAGTAAGCCACAGTGTTTCTCGTTAAGACCATATCACATTGTAGTGTACATAGTGCTTCTCGCTCTGACTGAAAATCACGCAGATATAAATGCGATTCCATGGTGTATTGGACTTTGATTCTAATATCAATCGTGTTAGAACAGATTTACAGTGTGATATCGTGTTTTACCAGGACTGTGCATGTATCATAAATACTGCCCCTCCCTGTTTGTAGAAACGTTGTATCAGTGCTGGGGGGCATCTTCCTGCTTTTCGTTTGTCCTTAGGACTTTATTACTCTGCAGATTCGGACAAAGAAGATGGTGGTCCACCAGTGAAGAGAGAGAGAACATCCTCCTTAACACAGTTCCCGCCATCACATTCTGGTAGCTCGCTACACTTTCTGTCCATTCGTTTTTCTTATGCTTTAGTCTTTAATTTGTATCTTTTTGATTAATTGCAGGAAATTCGTAGTTTATAAGCAGTTCTTAACATACTTTTCCGACTGACTTTTTTGCAGCGATAATTTCATTAATTTTATTTTGTTTATAAATGATCTGGAAGTCTAAGTATTGTTACATATTGGTGTTTTTATTACAGTTTCCAAGAACAATGTTTTCATGCCATCAAGTTTATGTCAGTCGCCATCTGGAAATTCTGACTCTGAACCTGGTGAGACCTTGGGTTTTTGTTATAGGAAATGACATTTTTGTGTTGTACTACTTGTTGCTATTCAGTTCCTCCATATTTTGAAATAGTCTTCAGTGTGCAGTGTGTGCAGTGTGTGCAGTGTCCCTTGCTGTCATTGACAGGCAGGAGTACATTTTGTCATCAAGGCAGCCTGCATTTAAGCTCTTTAAGCTGTCACTTTGCTGTGTCGCTTGTAGCTATTCTGTTAACTGAAAATTCCAGAGTATGACCGTGGGAACAAGTGACACACATTCTAGTCCCCCTCTTTCTGCATCCTTTCTTCATGCTCTGGCCTCTTGAACTAGTTAAACCGTATGCAAGTTACAATAAGGAAAGTACATTGATCCGCCCTTTTGGGCCTTCGACCTCCCTGCAGAAGAGAAGTCTTTTGGATTCCGTCTGAAGCCCCCGACACTGATTCACGGCCAGGCTCCCAGTGCAGGTGGGCCGTCGCTCGTGCGTTTCCCTTCCCTTCCCTTCCCTTCCCTTCCCTTCCCTCATGACTCTCGGTGAAGGATGGCTTCCTGTCCATTGAAGCACTTAATTAGATTTGATTGATCTCTTTGGATGAATTGCTTAAACTTAATCAGCATGATATGAATATCAAACGGTGCTTTTGCTGCAGACAATTGTTAGGAATCATTGTTCTAGTGAAACTGCCATGATTTGTTATTCTTAACACTCCTGGTTTGCCTCTCTAACTCGTATAGTGTGTAGTCCTCGATTTTTAAAGAATGGGTAAGCCAGGTATCTTTCTACTTTCAAAAATCATCCCCCTATTTACCCATCGCCCAGCTGCTTATCCAGCACAAGCTATTTTAGGCAGCTTGGGGTAGCAGGCATGCACACCGTGGGCTGTGGACAGTCTGCCTAACCTGTGTGAGAAAGCCAGAGTATGTCAAAGAAGCCCCCACAGCGCTGGCAGAACATGCACGTTCCACATGAACAGCAGGCTGAGGTTCACGCCCCCAGCCCTGGAGGCCTGAGGCAGCATGGAGGCCTGCAAAGCCACTCTGCCGCCCTCTTGACAGGTTTATATTAAACGCAGCTGAACTCAAAATCCCGATTCATACACACCTGGGCTGGGAATACGGCATTCTGTAGGTCTTTCGGTGAAGGATATTCGGAGCAGCTTGAGGTCAAGGGATGTGCATTACGTCAGGAAATCGTCCAAGGAAATGACACTTCTAACATTAACAGTCAGCCCCTAAGGCGTGAGAACGACCACTAATGAATATAGTAAATGACGCACTGGCTGAAACGGGAAACCCAGTGTCATCAAAGACTCATTGTCAGATAGGCTTGAAATACAAGAGTATTAGAGGCAGTGAAGGCTGTGATGCTTTAAGCCCAAACCACAGGGCTGTTTTCTTTCAGGGGTCCCAAGCCAAAAGCCCAAGGAGCAGCAGCGCAGTGTACTGCGCCCCGCCGTCCTGCAAGCGCCGCAGCCCAAGTCCTTCATCCTGTCCAGTGAGTCCACGTCTGACCTTCTCGATTCATCCAGTGACGTTATACAGTGAATGTCTACCGACCACCTCTGTTTATCCAGTGACATTATACAGTGAATGTCTACCGACCACCTAGATTCATCCAGTGACGTTATACAGGAGATGTAAATCTGTGTCTTTTAAGAGCAGAACATGTTTGCCAGTTTAGTAGTGCATAAACTGTACCGTTGGTGTAGTGCCTGCACATTCATTGTTTCTTGCTGATGGAACTTCTCGAAAGGTAAAGATTAAATTTCTTAAGGAAGTACATGGCAGTAGAAGCTGGAATGTTTAATAAACGTACAAACATAACTTGTGGTGTTTAGGAAATCCTTCAGAAACGTACCTATCCAGATGTAATGCCAAGGAAATCAACTTGCTCAAGTGACCGGTCAGCTATATCGAGATGTATTTGCAGCTAAATTTGTAACTGCAGCTCGTTTTGTAGCAGTTCCAGACTCTAACAGCGGGACAAACGGCGTGAGTAAGTCCTCCGAGGGGAAGGCTGAGAGGCAGCTGACCTCGCGGAGTACCACGGAGAGCTTGGATGGCGTTTCAGAGGAGACGGCCAACTCGCAGGTGAGAAACGATGGGCACCCATCCTGACGTCGTACTATCGGTGCATCCCGAATGTTTGCTATGGGGGGTGTTTCTGTGTGGGACAGTACTTAACAGTGAGCAGGCAATTCTAGCCATTGTGGCCTTCAGTCCCACAGACTTTACAGCAGATTAGTGCAGTGTTTCCCAACCCTGTCCCCAGAGACCCTCAGCTGGTCCAGGTTTGTGGGGAGCTACCCGAATCGGTGATCCCTGTGGCTCAAAAAGGCTGAATTTGCTCATCACTGGGCATATTTGTGTGTGTGTGTGTGTGTGTGTGTGTGTGTGTGTGTGTGTGCGCCTGCTCGCTTTCAGAGAGCTTCGCTATGACTTAAGCTTCGTATGACTGCCCAACTTACCACCTTGCTTAATTAATGGATACCACATGGGACAAAGTTTACTTGAGCCCATCTTTAGCATAATTTGTTGCTGCATTTGAGCCTGAAATTGGCCCATTGTGTCCTAGAAAGGTTGCCGTAGTTTATGTCAGATTTCACAACAAGCATACTAGGCAAAATGTCTCTGGCCCCTTTAACTTCCTCCATGTGTGTTAGTTTTTATGAAATATCCTTACATTTACTGGAGTGACATTCACTGAGCTGGTATTGTACCATGGCAGCCAGGCCTGTCATAAGGATATCACATCTTTACTCTATATTTAGTTACAGTGCCTGGCTTTAAAATGGTAAGCTTTTAAAATACCCGTCTGCTTTCCATAAATGCTTGTCCAGTGCAGGGTCATGTTGAGCCTGGAGCTGGTCCAGGTTGAGAGACACTCTAGACGGCATTCCAGTGCACGGCATTCCAGTGTGTCGCACTGGCACGCAGGCACTGTAGAGACCCCAGTCCATGTCACGGTTTGTGGATGGTGATGGGAAAATGAACTAGTTCCCTCATGAGATGTTTGTGCTGGGAGCGCGGACTGGGGTCAGGGACACTGCGCCCTGCACGTCTGCAGCTGCAGTGCTGTTCACTGGGCCGCCGTGCTCATTGTCGCAGTTAACAAATAAAGCAGTTAAGCAGTTGTGAATTGTGGTTGCAGTCCTCATGTTTACAGTAGATCATGATGGTGAATCTATGGAAGGACTGTAGTTACTACATTCTTGTTCCTTCAGGTGGAGCAGAATAGTGAACATCTGGAAATCAAAGAGAGCTGTTCTGTAGCCAGTGAATCACAATCGGGGGAGACTAACTACTTCTTACAGTACATCAGCCCTCCCAGGTAATGCTTAGGGGAATTAACAGCCTCCCCCTCACAGCCCCTGCCTGGTTTATTCCAAATTTCGTCGTTTGTTTTTCAGCTCAAAGAAGGTCTCTGACAATGCCGATTCAGGATCAAAATTTGTTTTTGGACAGAATATGTCTGATCGTGTTCTGGTGAGTCCTCAGGAAGGATCGAAAAATACAGCAAAATACTTTTTATGGGTTGAAATGAGCATGAAGAGCGACAGGTTCGTGCTTTCAGAACAGAAGTAAGTTTGCTTATTGTCTCCATTTAAGAGTCCCCCGAAGTGCAGTGAGTCGTCAGCAGAGGGCAGCAAAGAGCCCCAGGCTGCTCCGGGATGCGAGACCAGCTCAAAGGATGCCACGCCTGAAAAAGGCAAGATAAACGGGCTTAACAAATGAGTCTCGTGTCCTTTATTAATCATTATACACATGGTGGCCTATGTGTGCTTTTACCACAATCTTGGCACAACATGTATTGTAACAAAGTACCTTTCCCTGTGTCCTTGACTGCTTTGCTGCTTGTTACAGCTAATAGTGTAGCTGAATCCTTGGAGGAGTCTGCAGCGGCCTACACCAAAGCCACAGCCAAGAAATGCTTGTTGGAGAAGGTGGAAGTCATCACCGGAGAGGAGTCTGAGAGCAACGTCCTGCAGGTATGCCTACGCACGCCCACACCACAAGCAGTGCCACCGTCTGATCCGCAAGTGCATTGACCCGCTGGCTTGTGCGAGCAGAAGTGTGTTAGCCTTGGTGTCTCGTCTCCCTAGATTCAGTGCAAGTTATTTGTGTTCGACAAGACTTCCCAGTCGTGGGTGGAAAGGGGCCGGGGTCTGCTCCGGCTCAATGACATGGCGTCCACTGATGTCGGGACCCTGCAGTCGAGATTAGGTAACGGGGGCCGCTTTGCATGCAGACGGCCCATCGGGGTTGGCAGGCTAATGGCATTATGTAAAGTGTGGTGCTGTACGCGGTCTAGTTACACCTTAGCAGTGAAGGATCTCAGTGATTTAAATTGCCCATAGCCTTTTTATGCACTTTTATCTATCGTGATGCCTAATAGTAATTACTCTAACTCACTAACGGGTGAAGTGAAAGTCAAACCTGTTACCCAAACTAGTTAATCACTCTTACTCTGGTGTGCTCCAAAACACATTGCCCCATAAATGTAGTAATATTGCACTGTTTGTACCAGAGTGATTTTTACAGTGAGGTATTCTCCTAGCAGTGATTTGGAATTGATGGCCTGCTAGCTGTCGTTACCTACCGGACCTCATCCTGGCACCACTGCTCAGTTTTATGTGTGATTTCAGTTGCTGCCAGTGACATTGCATTGTGAGAGTGTCAGTGCTGTTTATGAGTGTTAATGTGATCTGCTGGGCTGCGTGCTTCGGCGTGCCCAGCTGTGAGGGGATATGTTACAGTCAGCTGATTATACGCATGATGCCTGTGCTTCAGTAATGCGAACCCAAGGAAGCCTGCGTCTGATCCTCAACACGAAGCTGTGGGCCCAGATGCAGATCGACAAAGCCAGTGAGAAAAGCATCCGCATCACCGCCATGGACACTGAAGACCAGGGGGTCAAAGTCTTCCTCATATCGGTACGTGTCGTGACGTTAATGCGACGCGCATGCAAACGCATCCTCGCGCCCGCAGTCCCATGCGAAGCTCCGTCCCGGCAAACGTCCCTGTCCCTCCCCAGGCGAGTTCAAAGGACACGGGGCAGCTGTATGCAGCCCTCCATCACCGCATCCTGGCCCTGCGCAGCCGCGTCGAGCAGGAGGCGGAGACCAAGGCACCCGCCCCGGAGACGGAGGTGCCCCCATCCAACGAGGACGACAGTGACGAAGACGACATCGCCCCCGCCACGGGCTCCACCCCAGCCAGTGGTAAATAGCTGCCTAGCCGCGTGTTTAGAGCAGCGTTGAGGCCGTGAGCAGCATCTGTCTGGATTTAGACGCTCTCCTCCTCTGGTGTGGGGCTGCGCTTATATTAGCCTGTGCTATTTTACATATCAAGTTAAAGCAGCAAACCCTTTCTAATCTGGCTTGAGACACCTCTAGTACCTATTCCTTGAGTAATTTCTGTTACAGGTTAAACTCAGTGTGCAGATAATTTAAACGTTCCTTAGGATAGGATGCTGTCAGTCTGGGCATTAAGCACTTCTCTCTTCCTGCCACAAATTTAATCTGACTTATTACTTCAGTGTCTTTTTTAACTTGATTGCACACTCTGAAGTGCCTAGGGACATGTGCTCACTCTAATGCCGCGTTTCCCAGTCCGCTCCTCGGGGACCCCAAGCCGGTCCACGTTTTTGCTCCTTCCCAGCTCCCGGTAGGAACAAAAATGTGGAATTTCCAAATTGGGAGACACTGCTGTAATGGCTTTAATTCATGGTTACCTCTTTAGTGTGTGATTGGGTGCCACCACACGGGACTCAGTCTGGTTGCACTGACATCTTGTATCTTGGAGCTCTCTGTAGAGGACCTGAGCAGACAGGAAGCCTATGCTGACCTGACACGTACGCATCCTTTTTAAGGGTTTTTTTGATGATGGAGTTTGCTTCACCTCAAACTCCTCCTCGGATATTAATTTCCTGTACTTGCCACACTTGCACTGTGACCTGTTTTTGTGTTAATGTACCTTCCTACAATCAGTTTAATCTTATCTATGTGTTCAGTTTTCTGTCCTGGTAGTGAAAGACCTAGAATTATTTTACCATTTTTATACGACTTTGCCAGCACTTTGTCCTAAACATGGAGGTGTCTTTCTTTTTTGGAGCTGGCGTCGAAGGCTTCCAACATGGACATGTTTACAGGTCCTAGACACATTTAAAATTCCCTGACTTGTGTGTGGTAAGGTAGTGTAGAATTAGTTGCCCATATCTTTCTAGAATGTTTGGTTTTTGACTATGACAAGTTTAAGTCCAAGTTGGTGTCTGCTGTATTTACTGCCTCCCTGACTTTTTATGACCATGGTGTTTATTTCATTGTTATAAGACGCATGACTGGAGTTAGATGGATTTAAATCTATCCAGTGAACCTTCGTCTAGCTGGGCTTACTGTTTAGCTTATGGTTGTAAAAACATAAGCACATGTAGGGGTTGACTTGGGTAGCATTTCACCGTTTTGATGTTATGAAAGCAGTCTTCCTCCGTCTGACTCGAGCCTATGTGTCTGTGTAGCCCTGTCCCCTGGTGGACGCTGCAATTTTAAGGCTTACCTCCTCATTCCTGAGCACTTCTTCGTCCCTCTCGTGTAACGTACTCGTGGCCTAACGTGAATTTGCCCTGCTTGGTAAGAGGTTTCCGTGCAGAGTAGCGCTTGTTTATCGTGACGTTGGGCTTGCGTGTAAATTCAATGCTGCGACTGTTTCTCTCTGCAGGCCCCCCGGAGGCTGGCGAGAGCTCGGAAGCCCCCACAGCCGGCAGCACATAGCACCCCCTGTCTGCCTGCCAGGACACTACAGCTGGCACATTGCAGGCTCAGGCGGCCAAGGGACTCCTCTCTCCAGTCCAGTCTTTTGGTAGTAGCCTAGAAGAGACGGTCCACGCCGGATGTTTGATGGCTGAGCAGTTTATTCTCTCTGCGTTCATAGTAAACCAGGGTGATTATTTTTATTTTTGTTTACTGAAATCTCAGACCCCTCCCCCTTCCCAGCATTGGTTGAGGACTTTGCATACTCATCATATTGATGAGCTAGTGGGTGCCCTGTAGATGGATTTGGGTCCCCCCCCTGCCCAGTGTGAGGTTATGCACATTTTAAGACTTGTTCCTGTTTATGATATCAGATCGCATTATTTGGCAGGAGGACGGTGACGCGGGACTTTGCAGCATGACTCAAAATCATCACCTGCCGCAATTTTGTTGTAAACCTACTTTGTAATTTGCATATTATCATTCATTGAATGACCTCTGTTACATGATTACATGGTTATTTCTAACGTTGCATATTCCCTAGCTATACTGCTTAGTCACTTTTTGGCAACTGGTTTAATTTCACCCTGTTAAAAAAAGTAGGACAAATAAAACTTGTTAAACACGTTTTTTCCAGTTGGTCTATGCACAAAGGGTCAAAACACCAATTTCGTTATGAAAATGTTACACTGTGTCTAGTATCTGGCGTGCTGATGCTCGTGTTCTGATTTGGTTTCTGCTTGCATATCGTCTGCTCTTTAAAATTTGTACATTTGATCACCAGTTTGGAATTGGTGTGAATTTTTTGTGAATACTTGCCCAATTCTTTAGGATATTTTCAGTCTTTTGCAACATTAAATGTTCTGTGTTGAGTACATTTCATTTAGTATTCAATTTTTTATTTTTTTTAATATATGATGGTCATCTATCAATAACACGCACACTTTCACACGCCATGTCTGATACACGTGTTGCTGCTTGTGTTTTCAAGCTTTTTTTGAAAATCCACTTGTAGGGGTGTGAGGTTCTCTGCTCAAAATGGGGTTGAACGTCATTCAGCAGTTAATGCAGTAACTACCCTCTCACTAAAGCGTAAACTGCATTCAGAGGCTTCCCTGCTGGTGCTGCCTCTTATTGATTTGTGCATCGCGTAATGATCCACTGTGATGGCGAGATTCAAGCTGATTGGAGAAAGTGCTCTGTGATTCCTGAGTAAACTGTTCGAACAACTTAATGGACCTCGTAATAACTTCCGCTTATGTAACTCTAGCTTTTGTCTGATTAGGCAGCATTTCTGGAGCACCCTTTAACATTTTTGCTGTTGATGCTGTGAGCGCCGTGGTGACGGATGTTGTCAGCAGAGGGCGTAATGGGCCAGAACAAACCCAGGGCACGCACATAGGTCTGGAGTTGTATATGCCGAGACACGCTAATAAAGAAGCACTCCTTAAGAAGGTGACACTTGGCTTGTCTGCACCAGGTTTTGGACTGGGAGAGATCCTCTTGGAATACCAAGTTATTCAGATCATAGCATTGCACAATAAGTGAACAGCCTGCAGGTCACAGTCATTGCAATAATTGTATTGGTCTTTGCCACCTTCATGTCAGGCAAATACATTTCTAAATAAGATTTAGGACTGGGTTGTACATTCAGATCAGATTATGCATTTTTCTTTTTATAATTCAAAGAATTTGTTTTGCGTGTGTTTCCAAAGAATTTGAACACTGGCACCTTATTTGAAAGCTTGCTTTGGGTTTGGCCAATAATCCCTTTTTCTCCTATGTTACATATTGAACACCAGGTGGCACTGTACATACATGAGGGTAAGATGAGTCACCAGTCCGTTCATCGCGAAAATACCCCTATTGTAAGATAAATGGTAAATCATGTAAATGCCCTTGTTTTGAACATTTTTTCAAGTTTAAAATTGGTTGATATCGAAATGTTTATGTGCTCCTTTTCTTGTATGGTAGCAGGCGTTTTGATGTGAAAATATGTATTTTAACTTAAAGGGACAATACAAAGTAGAAGTGCTGACGGAAATGTGTAAAAATTCCTTGTGTATATTCTTGAACAGGCAGCCTTATAGTGTAAAGGGGTATTCCTTCTCATTTTGTACTGTTCACTGCAGTTCGTAGTTGTCACCGGTTTTTGTGCTTAACTCTTGTTTTATATTATGCTTATGTAGCAAGATACAAAGGATGACGCCTCAGCAACCACAGGGCTCACAAATGAATGTGTCGTGTTTGTACAGTTTAAGGCATTGTTTCTCAGTACTGTGGAATTTTAAAATATAAATGCAATGAAATTGGCTTTAACAGCTTTTTTAAGTCCCTTTTTCCTGTCCTGTTTACATTGGACTTAGGCTGTTTACTGCAAATGGGAATAAGCAGTGTGAAAGTTTATTCCAACACGTTGGAAAGGTTCTTTTTCTGCTATAATACTAGTGAAATACAAAACGCTGCTGGTTTTTTGTAGGAATCCCTCTGGTTTTGCATTTGCACACAGATCCTCCCTGTTACTATTTAACAGACTATTTAATCATTTTAGATAAAAATCATTGACCCATTTGTGGGGTAATTGTAGAATTTTCATGAGATTTTTTTTTTTCCCCCCATTTTATTTCCCCTTCCTCCATTGAACCTCCATTACATTTTAATGGTATCCGTCTAAACTTGTGCGTCGTTTTTACCTTAAGAGCGTAAACCAGTGTGTTCTACGCACAGCTTGTTATAGTTGCTGTGTAATTCAGCATAGTTTCTTTGCCTTTCTTAATATAATTTTAAATTTAAAATTCCACACCCTGACATATTTCAGCGTTCTGGAAACCCTGCCTCCGATTTCTGAGTCTCAGGCATGTGGGGATGAATTCAAGGCCGTGTAGGTTTGAGTGTCGAGGTGGTTTCACGTTCGTTTGAGCAGCTTGTGTTCAGACACTCTCCAGCTTACATATGAATATTGTAATCTTCTCCCTGCTGGGTTCATTTCAGTGCAAAGTTGGGTTATAACAAGCAATGCAAAAGTAATAGTCTGTTTTCAGCATAAGTAAAATGTTGACAGTGTTGAATTTGGGCATTAAACAGGAATTACGAGATGTAAACATCCAAAGCTACACAACTAACTGAACTGTGTGTCTGTGTATATAAAATATATATCACACACACATTTTATGGTTGTAGCATTGCTCTTATGAGCTTGTATCTTATTAAAGGCAAATCTTTCCTCTGACATCCTAGTAGGTTATGTACTGAGTAATACGGCTCCAAAAGACAGACCTGCAAATAGTCATCTGTGACCTTTTGCTCAAACTTTGATGATTTATTAGTACTTTTCCCGCCTAAAGTTACTCGGAGCAGTAAGGTTTTTGGGTTTTTTTTTTTTTCTTTTTCAGGAGGTGTAAAGTAATTTTGAGTGAGGAATGGGAATTTGACTGGCCACAAAATCAGAATTCATTTTTGAGCCCTGTTATCGACTGTCCAGACTAACTTCACATGCTTTCAGCTTCAGTAAAAACAAATTTTTAATCTGAGACTATCACTTGTGTTTTAAAATGGTTTATGTGAAACTGTCCTATCAAAATGTATTTGATTACATTAAAACTTTTAACAAAATGTTGGCTTCCTGGTTGTCTTAATATATGATAATTTATCAAGACGTAATATTAAGCCTAGAAATTTTGACCGCATAGCTCTTGTGTGAGCGTAACTGCTTTTTAAATATGAAGATGCTAACATTTCACCTTTCTCCAAGGTTAATAGGGAATATTATTTATTTATCTTCTTGGTGCTGTGTGTGCTCTGCTGTAATAGGGGAGAATATGAACTGGACTTCAACACATTTTTGCATCTATGAGAGTGAGACTTTTAAAGAATGAAAGAAGATGTTTAAGGACTTGATGGTGTTGCAGTCTTAAATTATTGGACAGTGGTACAGTAACAGTAGATGTTCAATAGTGTGATGCTATTGCCATTAAAAGAATGGTCATTCTCTGTCCATCCTTCAGAACAGCCAGTGGATCCTTCTCCTGCAAATATACTTGAAGACGTTCCTTCCGTAAAGTACTAAGTCACGCACTGCTGCAGTATCCATAACCTAAAGGTTTTCTTGCAGTTCAGGGGGGAAGAAAACACTCCTGGTGATGGGGGGATTCTGTGTCTAACTTGTGTCCCTTTTATCCTGTTTATCACCCCCAGTGGTTTTAAACTAAATAAATTCACTCTTGCTGAAAATGTCAGTCACTGCCTCCAAATAAGCCAATGCGCAGCCTCCATCTGGTACGTGTGAAAATCGCTGTGGATAAACTGCCGATCGAATATCTACCACGTCAGTTCTGAAGAAAAGCAAACTGCTTACCTTTTCAGAGTGGGGGGAGGCATACAGTTTCCATGAATTTTTAATTATTACAAAATCTGCCTTGGCTGGTGTTCAGCTAATACTTAATAAAAGTATCTGTTTGCCTCCCGCATATCTAAGGACATAAGGATTAAAATAATAGACAACTAAATTAAGAATTTAATTAAAACCTCAAGTTTTTGGATCCTTTGTTTCCAACCTGTTCTAAAGGTGCCATAAGTAAATCAGAACTTCCTCTGAATGGTAACAGTCTCCATCCATGGCTGAAGGCTTCTAGTGTTGGCCAGTGTATGGCTACTGTTTGCCGGTCTAGAATCCCATGAAATGGTGCCGCATCAGAATTAAAATTGAATTAAATGCTTCTTACCATGGCTTATAATAAATTACGTAAAAATGTATGTATATCAGATTGCCTCTTCTCCACCCCCATTCAGCCTAACCTAGCCGTTTGTCGCAAACAGGTACATATAAAAAACACCCAGTGCACTAGCTTGCGTTTAATGTTGTTCAGATGCTTTGCGTAAAGCGCTATCCATAAATAATGGTTGGGATTTTTTTATATGCATAAAATTTACGTAAGTAGAGGTTTGTATGCTGTCCAAACGCTTCAGAAATCCTTGCCATATGTTTTTTTTTACAAGCAATGCCAAATCGCCAATTAACCTCAACAGGATATTTAGATTGTATAAGCGAGTTATCACAATGTTGATAGCTGTTTGCTTACTACATGAGTAGGCTGCCATGCAGAATCTTGTCAAGGGAGTAAATGAGATTAAAGAGTTAATCCATTTTTTCACCAATTGTACACTAAAATGTCACCTGTAAGTACAGTCCATGAAAATGTAATGCTTATGTCTGTCTTATAAATGCAAACTGCAACTGGTATTAAATGTAGACTAAATAACTACAAAATTTTAATGATGGATGGGCCTGCCGCTCTCTCTCGCCGATGGGCCTGCCGCTCTCTCTCGCCGATGGGCCTGCCGCTCTCTCTCGCCGATGGGCCTGCCGCTCTCTCGTCGATTTGCCTGCCGCTCTCTCTCGCCGATGGGCCTGCCGCTCTCTCGTCGATGGGCCTGCTGCTCTCTCTCTCCGATGGGCCTGCCGCTCTCTCTCGCTGATGGGCCTGCCGCTCTCTCTCGCCGATGGGCCTGCTGCTCTCTCTCGCCGATAGGCCTGCCGCTCTCTCGTCGATGGGCCTGCTGCTCTCTCTCGCCGATGGGCCTGTCATGCTTACGCTATGGCTGCTTACATCGTAGAGGATTGTGGGCCACATTTTGTTTACTGTACAATGGCTCTCTGTCTGTAGCTCCTTCATCCTTGTACTCTGCCCCTCTCTGCCTCTCCTGGGTGGATCCTGGCTTGGGCACCTTGGGCCCTGGGCCTTAGCGGAGGCCTGAATGATGACTCCCCCCCCCATGACAGTCCGTGGCCATTTGCAGATTTTGTCATCCTATATTATTATTTAATAAGCCACAGGGCAGTCATAGATACAACACCTAGCCCTGCTGCCTGTTTGTAAAGGCAGCCTGCAACCAATTTTAAATGAGATGTTCCAGTATCTAAGGCAGTGCTAGATGTTTTAAGAAGGGCAGTGGGGGTGTGTTAGGTAGTACACTGTTTAGCGGAAACTGTAGGTTTTGGGGTTCCAAAGCTCCTTCGGGTACCACAGAGAAGCTAGAGAGCAGGTCGTAAAATTGGTCTTAATTCCGTGTCGTTCATGGCAATAGAATCTGACTTACTAAAAGCCTTGGATTTCAATGATATCACAATGATATTTCAATGATATCAGGAAATCCAGGCAAAAGCCAGTTTTATAATATAGTGTATCCTTGTACCTTGTAACAGATTTGACGCTCGTGAATCACCCCATTAAGGTGCATTTTCTTCGTGTTGATTGTCATGTCTTGTGTTGGCTAAGATTATTGAGTTGTTTAGCTGCATTGCTGTGTTTTCAACATTAAACCAAAGGCCTGTCATTGTGAGCTTAGCCGCTATGGTATGTTATTTTCTTGTAATTTTGCCTTTACTCTGCACAGCCGGGGGGAACAGGCGGTGTGAGACTATAGGGAGGGGGCACTTGGAAAGTCTGTTCCCAGGGTCTGTGATCTCTCCATCCGCCCCTGATAGCTCTTACAAAACCACCCTGCATTTTACCTCTTGTCCTCTTGCAAGAACAGCCTGTTCACACTGTCAGATACCTGGATGTTCCATATTCTTCAAGAACTGTAATTTTTTGGTTTCAGAACTGGCAGTTTAAGCTGAAAGATAAAATTCATGCATAAATGGTTCCTGTTTAATGGAGCGCAGTTACTTACGAGTAAATCACAAGATGCACCTGTTTCAATTTTTTTTGACACGGCAGCAGCGCCAGATGACTGCAGTTCATGTAATACATATGTCTGGCTCTTTATAACTGTTGACTGGAGATTTGCACAACGAGCTTCTTAATTGTTATACGTGGATGTAATGAAATGCAGAAATGCTTAAAATGCTGTGAATAAAGGCAGCGTTGATGCGGAGGATTAACACAGAGGCTTGTGCTTAAGCCATCGAGGAAAAACTGTATTGGTTTACATCCATGCATCTCAAACATTCATTCTGATTTTGCATACTTGGGTTTCAGAAAATCCTTCACTGCCTGCCCACTTTGAAAATATGGGCGTTTGGTAGAATGCATATTTACTATGTCGAAGCTTTTCAAACCCCCCCCCCCCCTTCCCCCCATGTGACTTGAAATGCTCATCAGTGGCTCATTATTCATGACACACTATCTCCCCTGTTCACAAAGCCACAACTGCAAATGGAAAGAATTATCAGCATATTCACTTTGCTGGAAATCTGTGCAGCTTCTCACTTAATGAATCGTAGCTTTCACTGAGAAACTCTGCTGCATATTTGGCTTCTATACTTACATTAATTACTCTCAATAAATCCTGCAAAATGTGCTTAGGTTTTTTTT
Organism: Hyperopisus bebe; assembly: GCA_026777045.1. Classification (NCBI taxonomy): domain Eukaryota; kingdom Metazoa; phylum Chordata; class Actinopteri; order Osteoglossiformes; family Mormyridae; genus Hyperopisus; species Hyperopisus bebe. Next base: position 1,345,503 of record JAODJW010000033.1, on the reverse strand, counting down.
TTATCTTTTGGAAAGTAACAAGAAATGGAATTCTTAAATTGTAATTATTTTTGAGAATTGTATGGAACATGAAACAATGGATTTTTGTAATTTACTGGCAGTGCTCATGTTTCCCAGTTTACTGGCCAGGTTGCAAACTTGCGTATCAGAAAGTTTATTTAATAATTCTAACAGTGCAGTCAGTGGTATTTAGTGGTGTTCAGTTAATAAAGGTCATTCTCCTGCCTTGTTTTATTCATGGTCTAAGACTCTGTAGTAACATCGATAATACCGATGCTGAATGTAATAAGTTTCCTGTTTTAGTTATCATTACTGAATGTGAAGCAATACCTTAAATTAAATTCTCAATTATATATAACACTTTAAATATTGGCATGTTAGTACCATGTTATGGACACGTGAACATTGATTTTATTGAATAAAACTTACTTAGTAATCCACCTGTTGGCAATAGGTGCAAGATTTTAAAAATTGAGCATTGTTTGCTATGACAGATTGATCTAGGTGTTCTCTTGATCTCCTGTGTACCTTCTAGTTGTTCTCCTGTGGTCTCCTATGTCCCATCTAGGTGTGGGTGGATTATTTTCCTTTATTTGCATCTTCCTCATAAATGTGAACAATATAATTTGCAGATATCCATTCATTCTCCAATCTGCTGATCCTACTGGGTCGCGGGGGGGTCCGGAGCCTATCCCAGAAGCAACGGGCACAAGGCAGGGAACAACCCTGGACAGGGGGGCCAGCCCATCGCAGGGCACATTCACACACCAGTCACTCACACATACACACCTACGGGCAATTTAGGAACTCCAATCAGCCTCAGCATGTCTTTGGACTGTGGGGGGGGGAAACTGGAGTACCCAGAGGAAACCCCACGACGACACGGGGAGAACATGTAAACTCCACACACATGTGACCCAGGTCCCAGAGGTATGAGGCAACAGTGCTAACCACTGCACCACCATGCCCCCCATCAAACAGATATGCTCCACTTTTTAAAAAAACAATTTTAAATGGGAACAAAAGATGAGGATTATGTCAATCAGCCAGTTAATAATATATTTTTTTATTATTGTCAAGTGCTTCCAATTCAGGTAGATTTAAAACCACCAGGAGGTGGTCTAACCCTCAAAAAGCAGACCTTCAGTGGTGCTCCAGGCCTGCCTGCCCCTCTGTACCTTCTCCACATCTCCCCCACATTTCTGCCTTTTTCTGCCTGCACTGCTTCCTGCTCCTATCTGACCTGCCCTGCATGGAGACGGAGTGCAATGAAGAGCAGGTGCGGGAAAAATGCTGCAGCCAGAGGTGTTCTGCTTAGGAGCTACCATAAAAAGTATCGTGATTTATGTGTCTTCTGCTGGACTGAGAGTTTTAGACAAAAGAGCATGGAGCGGACATCACTGTATCAATAAGATCATGCCAACTGCAGCAGTCGATGTGAGATTCAGAGAAGAAACGAGATCTTTCCTGACAGATTTATGGCTGTTTGCACTCTGCTCTATTGCATCAAATCTGAAAAGCAGCCCTAAGATCCATCTTAAGCCCTTAGTGCCACAGCTGAGTCCATTGCTCAGCATAAGAGTGATGTCAGCTATTATATTAAAATGTGATGGGACAGTTGAATGTTGCTGTAATTTGTCATTGAAATAAATCATACATGATTTTGCAGTCAACCCATCTGTTTAAGCGAATGGCTATGTTCATCCATAAAGGGTATAACCACCAGAATATACAGTATATCTGGCAGGTCTTCTCTGCTTTGACTGCCTCACAGTACCAGAGGTTTCCATTTCTGTGCCATAATATAAACTCATACACTGTAGTAGAGTGTCTGAATGGAACATGCAAGCGTTATAGAGATTTGATTTTCTGTGCCATAATATATAGAGATTTGATTTGATCTGAAGAATCTTTTATTTAGCAATTTTCCATATAATTAATGATCACTTTTTATGTAGCCTTCTGACTGCATTATTCTGGTTTTGCATGCTTTCCATGTGGTCACCCCTGTCACATGATCCACCTGAGGATGGACTGTCACATGACCCAGCTGAGGATATGCTTCATATCAGTGATGCTACAAATTGTTCCACTGCACTATTAAGACAGAGGAGCAGAGTAACCTGGCTAATTTATCCAAGAATGCGTCTGCTTCTGTTACCGTGAATCCTAATAATCTAATGTTATGTAGACTTCTTCAAGTCACTTGTCCTGGATGATTCTACATATGGAAACGCATTAGATCTTCACTACCGTTGAGGTTAAATGTGAATGGGGAGCAGGGGCCTCAAACACGCCACAAGCCCTGGAACCATAAAACTCATTTGTTTACGTTGGAGGGCCGTGACTTTGAGATAAACACAGAGGAGAAGGACACAGTGAGGCCTCCTTAAGGCCTTTACCCTTCAGCAGCAGGATGGGTTTGCATTCTGAGAACTTGTCAGCGTATCAATGTGATGATTCGGTCATGAATATTTCAAAATTCTGGCATCAATGTCAACAATAATGCAACAATAATGACGGTTTTCATTGCTAAGGGAGCAAATACAGCTAAATAATATTATGCCAAGATGAATTTGTGCTTATTATCCTAACATCAAATTATCTAATTTCCAAATAAGGTGGAAGCACTAAAAATCACAACGAAGAAAATATATAGAAACTCATGTGTATGACCCACATCTGTATTTCATTTGTCCTGCACCTGTTTCTGATTACAGACGACCGCTTCCTTTTCTCCCTGACTTGTAACAGGTCACTTCATCCCTCTGGAACCTGCTGTTTTCTCTTGCACAAAATGTCTTTGTAATTGTTTTAATGCAAATGTTCTGCTTGTTCCAAGGCTTCTCCCTACACAGTAGATTTTAAAGTTTTTTATTATTATTATTATTCTCTGTCTGTGTCAAGAAGCATTGAAAGGAAAATGGTTTTAAGCCGTAATTTTAAAAATAGCATGTAATATCAGTTAGAGTGGGATAGCTATAAACAAATGGACAAGTCTAGTCTCAACTGCACTTTTATCTCATGTTATTATGGTGTTTTTTTCCCCAAAACAAATGTGTTATTAGTGAACGCGTACATAATTAACATGCTCACCTGAGTGAAAAGGCGTGCTGGCAGATTGTGTTTGGCTCGTGCTGATGATGGCACAGAACTGAGCCTTTGTCTGTCAGATCTGACCTGAGCTTGTCCCTCAGCATGTCCTGTCAATTCCGCAGATACTTTAATCCAAAGTAACATACAATCTTATTTATTTTATTTTGAAAAACCAGAGTCAGACAGCCCTAAAGCAGCAGAGGGTTTGGGGCCCACTACTGCAATTACTCTGTTTACCATGGGATTCGAACCAATTTATCCATCCATCCTCCAACCACATATCTAGAAGAGTCATTTATCCGGTGTGACGTGTGGTATATTTATTATTGTCTGCTCATAACCCTTTGTTTTTTTTTTTTTGTTTTTTCTTTTCGAAAAAAATATATTTTTCAAACTCTTAAATTACACTCAGCCTGTACACTCCGTCCCCTACATGTTGGCTTCACAAGAGAATAAAGGCGACCGGTGTGATCAGAATTGTATTTCAGCTTTTGCAGTCATTCACATGCTAGCAGTAAAGTATACTCTATATACAAATATTTGGTGGTTTCAAAGGTTATAAATATCTTCACTGCACAAAATATGTGCGAGTCATAAAAAGGCACTCTGCACAGGTATGTCAGCTCCAGATGTTCTGCAAGTGCAGCTGAAAGCCTTTTTCTAAACAATGTCAAGATCATTCAATCTTACATATGTAAGAATGGCTCTCAGGAGTATACCTTCATTTTGTTCTTACTCTCTGTTGCCCTATGATAAGAATCTAAGCGTCGTACAACCATTCTGGCTTTCAGCTTTCATTGTTTTTCGTTATTTCAGCAACATTAAATCTAAAACACATATTTCTTTCAATATGTAGCTATATAGTTTTTTTTATTTCCAAACTGCTTCTATCCTTTTCAGCTGCATGTGTGTTCAGCAGGAATTCCAATGTTCCTGGTTCCATTAAAGATTCATGGAAAGTAATATTAATCTTTCTATCCATCCGTCCATCCATCCATCCGTACTCCTCCCATAACTGCTCATCCAGCACTGATGAGTCACAGTAAGCCCACAGCCCATCTAAAAAGCATGAAACAGGGCAGCGGAGACTCTGTGCAGGATGACTGTGACTCCATAGCTCACATTCATACACAATTTCAACTTAAGGACAGTTCAGAAACACCACTTCACCTAACTGCCTGTAACATGAATATTAATGCTGCATCCTATCAGTACTCTGTGTCTCTGTCTGTCTGTCTGTCTGTCTGTGTGTGTGTGTGTGTGTAATCTGGGTGGCACCAGTTTTTTGTATTCCTGTTACCATTATCTTCCCAGACTAAAACAAAAAACATTGTGATTAAATTTCATGTAAAAGTGAAATAAATTATTCTGTGTACATTATAAAGGGTGCATTATCTACAGTATATAAACATTTTTGGTTACTATGTTCTGAAATAGATCTGAATGAAGAAAATCAATCACATTCAATAAGTTTATTATGTGGCTGTAACTCATTCTGTGACCTAATCGTTCTGATAATTAATGTAGGTTGTATATTTATTTTAAAAATAACATACTGTCAGGTACTATAGTGTATGTGTACTTCACTGTGATTTGCACTTAATGAGAAAACAAGTAACATTTAATTGGCAAAAATTGGCAGAGTGAAAATTCATTTGAAACTAGTGTAATTCCTATGATTTTCAGGGCAAGGTCATGCCCTGACATTCCAGCATCTGTCTGCTCTGAGGAACACCAGGAGGGCCAGTTTAGGCAAATAAGGCGATCCTCCTCTTTTTGTGTGCAAGCTTCTCTGATAATCAGCATCAAGTCAGGGTCATTACCAGTATTAATCTATGCTGATTTTAATGGTAGTGAAGCAAGTTTAATGAATGACCTTAGAAGTGCTTACAGAATGGAACTGTCAGGAAGAGTTATTTCTGTGAGTAGAGACTCACTATTTCCATACTGGCGTAGATTGTTAAGTGTTTATTTAATAATGTTTTACATTAACTGCACCTTCATAATGCCTTTATAATGCAGGTGCAGTTAACGTAAAGCGTTACAGTTTGTTTTTATATTTCATATGCTTAAAAAGGGCATAGATTTGTTATTCTTACTCTAATACTACACATGGTGGAAATACTGCTTTCTTAGGAAGTAACCACAAGCCAGATTATTTGTTTTCACTTTCCTTCTTGAAATCTTTTTTCTAAATCTTGGAATACAATGTATACATAAGAATTCTGTATTGTCATATCTCTCTTCCAGGTAAATTATTTTGCATGAATTTCCAGGTAACCTTCAAAAACATGCAATTGCATGTTTCCAAATCTATGAGAAAAAAACAAAATATTACACATGAAAACTTTTAATTCCCGTGTAGAGTGGATTTTTTTGTGAAGAAGTAGTTATTGTTTTGTAGGTGTCTAAAATGTTTAATAATTCTGTCTAGAATTCCTGCATGCTTGCATACTTCTTGCATTTAATACGCCAGTCATTTTATTGTTGAATTACTAGTGATGACAAATATTTACACCTGTGATTTAATGAGGTTATTGTGCACATGATTATTGGCTTAATTACAGCATACAGTTATTTTTATAGCTAGTTTTTATGCTGATTATTTCCATTTTTTAATTTTGTTTTCAAGTTGCTAATTATTTGTCAGTCAGTAAAAATAAATATACCAGACCAATCAGAATGGACTGGCGTCCTGTCCAGAGTGTTACCTGTCTTAACCCCTATGCCAACTGGGATAGATGCCAGGCTTTCTGAATGGCTGTACTGGAAAAGTGATTGTCAGATATATGGATGGATGGATGGATGGTGGATGGCTGCTTATAGGAGTGCTACAACTATGTTGGCTAAAATGAGTCGTATAAATTCAGAAGCTCATATTTTCCCCATTTCACCATGCAGACGCACAGGTGATCGCGAGTGGTAGCATGTCACGGTTATTCAAATGTATTGGGGACAAATTCTCGAAAGGAGTGGAAGTAGTCACAGCCATTCACACTACAAAGACACTGATCAAAGACTACAATCCAGGCTGAGGTCTACCATGCCAAATCGACTCAGACCAAGGAACACATTTCACAGGGACAGTGTGTTGAGCGATCACCCGACTCATGGGCATTGAGTGCTCATTCCACTGCCCTCATCATCCACTCATCGGGACAAGTGGAGAGAATGAACAGAGTCATCAAAAACAGGCTGTCCAATTATCATCAGGAAGGAGTGCCATGACTTCAGACAGTCACTCTCTGCAGCATCAGAGCAACGACCAACAAAAAGCCCATTCAAGGTCGTCATAGGGCGTCCGATGCATCTCCCTGATAGCGCTGACCTGAAAAAAGTAGATGTTCATCTTCTTAGTGATTGCCTGGTTGATTATTGCATTAAGCTCACCAATGGCGTTCAGTCTGCCTTTCAACAGGTTTCCCAAATGTGGGAAGATCCCATCGACAGAGGTCACACTCTGGCGCCTGGTGAGTGGGCACTGAACAAGAAGCCCCAGAAAGACCCGCTTGGGCCTAAGTGGGAGGGTCCATATCAGGTCCTGTTAACAAGAAACGCAGCAGTCAAAGTGTGTGGTAAAAGCAGATGGATTCATGCTAGCCACTGCAAAAGAGTAGACTATGTTCCTGAGGTTTAACGCGCTAAGGTGACGTACTAGTAAGCTCTCCCTTACTAGCCTACGCTGCTGGGCGACAAAGTCACAGACTGTAACCAGCCTGAAGATCAACAGGGAAAGTACTATGTGTCGAAAAACAAGCACACTAACAAATAAACACACACACACACACATACAAACACAGATATTGTTTCTTCACCATGGGGATTGTCAGACTGTTCTGTCAGACTGGGGATTATGCAAATCTGTTCGTGGCAACATTGTTACCGAATCTGACAATTATAGTTCTTGTTATTTTGTGTGATATTTTCTAATGAGAGCGATTGATTAATTTTAATCTACCTTTTGCAAAGCACCCCACCTGGCTTTTAAAACTTAGTGTAGATCCAATGCTTTGTGATGAGATTCTGTCTTAAACTGCTTAAGCTTAAGGAACCTACCTCATCATTCAAATCCGAAAGAACCTGAGCTGTCACTGAAGAACTCTATCAGCATGAAGCTGCAATTCCTTTTGATTGCAATAACTATCCAGGCTGCTACATTTAACTGCGTGAAATGAACTTAAAACCGAAGCAAAATAAATGCTATAAACTTGTAAAAAGGTCAAATGAGTGTGAGAAGCAGAAGGCAAGTTGCCCACCACAAACATAAACATTAGATTTCAAAATGCCTTACTTATGACTCACTTTGCACATACCGCAAAAACTGAAAGTATGCCCATCAAAACTGAAATCTCTCTTGAGAGTTTCCCTCTTTTCTTTTCAAACTGCATGACTGGAAGCTGCTGATTGGTTATCTGCTTCCATCACCACAACATGTGCAGCTGGAGTGATATCAGTCATCACAGATAACTTACTGTACATCCCTATCACATACAAAAAAGTGACATCAAAGTCACACACTATTACCTGTGAAGTGCTATAAGCTGAATCCACGTTTTGTCCTTTATTTCAGTCCTTAGTTTCTCCTGTACTTTACGAATTTAGTGTCCCTAAAACATACCTGACTTGCCTTGGCAGTAATGCTTCTGATGGTCGGAATCGAGTTCTGTGACGCAGGGATGTCCTGTGCTGGTCTCGAGTGGAGGTCATTGGGCTGTTGAGGGCTTGCACCATCTTTACTGGTTTAAATAGGACGTCTCCATCCTTTCTCCTCTTATCAGCCTTTTTTTCCCTTCGCATGCAAAAGTCATTTTGAATTATAAATCTTTTTTGGATATACTTTTTGCTTCACTTGAGGAAATCTACACTGCCTCCCTTCATAGGCCGTTTCCATTTACATTGAACATATTTAACAGATGAAAGCAACATGCAAGTAAGCCGTCCTGGGAAGCATCTTTAAACGGTAACTTTTCAAGCTACAAGCCGCTTATGATTAAAAGTAGCTAAGCTGCAGTCAATCTACTGTTTTAAAATAGTAGGTAGCTACAGTACAAACTACAGAGAAAAAGTGGCTACATCAAAGCTATACTTGATATTCATGCTGTAGGATACTCTTAAAGTAAATTAATTAAAAACTTGCAACATATTAAATGTAATATGAAAATCTATATTTTTAAACAATGTAATGTCAAATCACAAAAACTTCTTTATTCAAAAAAGAATGATGATGACCAAGAGCACATGACAAGTGCTGTGTTAAAATTAGTAGGGTTACAACAAAAAAAGATTTTGATAACCTGTATTTTAATGAAAGTGCCTAAAATATTGTTTGCCGTGAAGTATTTTTCAACCCTGTAACATCCCTCCTCAGAGTATAGCAGCAAAAAAACGCAAATCTGTCAGGGTCAGCCCCTGTTGTCTCACTGTGTCCCTTCCCCGTTTGGCCAGCAGGCGTTGCTGGTCATCCCGTCCTT
>JAODJW010000033.1:1318576-1330598 GCA_026777045.1 Hyperopisus bebe | reverse complement strand
GCCGCAAGTGGGTCGTCCACCCTTTTTGTTCCTGGCTATGCCGCGTTCCCGCTCCCGAGCTGCCCGGCTCCTTGACAAAATCAGAAACACCTGCTGGTTGAAAGGACCTGCTGGTTGAAATGTCCAGTTTCCATACAAGAGGCCGATGCTGCATCACATGCTTCTATTAGACCACACATCTTGCCATTTGTTCTAGATGCTTTTAAGTGCTAAGACTCCCTTTTTGCACTATACAGCTCACACGACTCAAGTTTCTTCTAGTTAGCATATAGCTATATCTGGCTTAGGTTACAATCTGCTGACTCTCTATTCTGCTCAGTGACTGATGCAAATTAACAAAGCAAAGGGGTCAGCAAAAGCTAAGAAAGATCAATGTTACAGACCATCCTTCAACTTCAGTCGCTGAAATGGATGCCTGATTTCGGAGATGCAGGTTACAGGGCTGGAGGGGGCCCAGCTTATAAAGGCCTAACAGCAAGAAATGGGACTGCAGTGTGTCGATATATTCACCAGGGTGGGACCTTCTGGCACGTGCAGCGTTGTCCTAAACACAGCAGACAGACCAGATTGATCTTTCATTTGATCTTTGGGAGGTGGCAGGTAGGATTACAGACGCCTCAGTCACTTTCAACAGGCTAGTCAAGGCTTCTTCCTATTTATAAGTAACAGCCTTCATCCTGTCATAGGAAACACAAAGCCATAGAGCCTTATATCTATTTCAGACTGGCGTCTGCATGCCAGGATTCTCCCAGGTAGCGACTGCACTTCTGCCTAGATGTCGGGGGAAATGTGAATGTGGGACCCCTCCCCTGCCCCCCCCCCGGACATCATACGCAGCTAGACCAGTGTTTCCCTGGAAAATATACAGTGAGACAAATACAGACTTGTGACAGAATCCAATCTGCAAGTTCTGTCCAAGATTGCATCCCATTTCTCCTGAAAATGATCGACCACAACAGCATTTGTGTGCGCTCTCTCTATCTGTCTTTCTCGCTCTCTCTCTCTCACACACACACACACACATACACACAAATACACATAAAATGGGCAATTTTGAAATGCGTATTTACCTATTTGTACCCAAAGCAACCCACATAACATGGTGAAAACATACCAAATCCATGCATGACCAGGGCTGTGACTGTAACCCAGGGCTGTTCCACCATGTTGTCCTACATTTATGTAAAGTTTATCGTCATTTCGTTACATTTTAAACAAGCTATTTCTGCGTGGGTCCAGTGGAGAAATGAGTGTGTGAGTATTTTTAGCTGCTTTTAAGTGCCAATGTCAGAAAAATGCTCATTTTTTTCTTTATTAAAAGGGAAAAAGTTGTCAAAAAGACAAATGAACATGAATGCAAAATATTTCAGAATGAAACATGTGCTTCACATTATGTGAAAAGTAAAACTTTTTACTGGTCGGTGTGTGTAACCAAACAGCATCCAATGTAAGCCTTTCATTACATGTCAGCCCTGTAAACGTGAAGATTTAATTACGCGTTGTTTAACATTTCTGTAAGACAGACCAAAATTCTTCGGCTGTGTTACCTGAATCCCGATTTCGGATATCAATTGTCTCCCCAGTTGGATAAGCATTTCTTTGTTGTTGCTAGCAAAAACACAACACTCAGTTTTATGAATGTCATATGTAACAATACTCTGCCTCATTTGAATAGCTTTTTGGCTGTTCGGTTTCGTGCTGAGATATATATATATATATAAAGCAGAATCAGGGAAATATATTTCAGAATGTTTTTTAAAGAACGCCATGCACTTTAATGGCAATCAAATACACACCAGTGAGTCATAAGAAAAATACTTCATGATGTAGGAATTCTTTTTAGTGACAGGACAAAGTACAAGGTAGGTCTGACTTTTCTCACAATTCTTTGTTTATTAACAGAGATGAAAAGCAAACAGCAAGATTAGATTCTGAGCAAAATCCTTTAATTTACTTATGATTAATTACAATGAACATAATTTATGTGATTGTGCTTGACAGATGGAGCCTCAGAAGCATTGCAGAACATTCTCAAAGCCCCTCGCACCAATCTTTATGGAATCAGTTATGCAGCATAAATAGTTTGTTTAATTACTTTTCAATTATGGAAAATTCACAGCCTGAGTAAATGTACTATCTACAGCTAAAGTAAATATTAACATTTATCTTTTAAGAAAAAAAGGAAAGTTATGACTTTTCCCACAATCCGAGTTTCTCAGTTGTCAATTTCATAATAATATTAACAATCAAAAAATAAGGATATAAAATTTTGTAGTGTGTATATGAACTGTGGCAGAGAAGGAAATTGCAATTGTGACAATGAAGTTGTTTGAGTTTATTCAATAATCAGTTCTGAATATAACTGAGCGTAATACATGTAAAGTTCACTTTGGCACCAGTAGTTCAATAAATAAAACGTTTTGCTCTTTGAAGATACTATGTAAATAAATAAAACATAACTTACTTTCCAATAAATACAGATTATATATAATACAGATAGATGCATTGCATCAACTTTACAGCAGTTGGTGAACGACATAGTCCAACAATGTCTGTGGTTTACTGTTTATCAAAAGAAGCTGACAGGGATGAGAAGAAGAAGCAGAAAATAGTCTTTTAATAAGATCGACTGAGGTATTAGTCTGTATATTCAAAAATCTAAATCGACATCCTAGATCAATTAAATCAATAATGCATTTTTTCTAAATCAAAAAAAAAAAAACTCAAAATAATGTGATATATATTGAGACAAATATCTTTGTGGTGATGAAAATGTGACTTTAGACTGAATGAATGCCCATTACAGCTGCTCTTGCATTTGTTTGTTTTGCAATAAATTTTACAGCAAGAATTGTGGCATGGCAGATGTAAATTATGAATAATGGAAAAATTAATTGCCATTTTGCGTAATGTTTGCTTTGTATCACTTATAGCTGAATGCTTGCACCTAAATGATAATTATACAGCCCCTGACACCTTACACTTATCAACAGAACAAAACCCTTTGATGTCCCCGTGATCCCAGCATACCTGGGCTATTGCTATACCTTCATCTTTAGCTGTCTAATTGCTCTAACTTTTTGAGATGTCTTAACTTAAGGGTCCCCTCAAGGTCTCTGATTCAGTACATTCTCCTGCTCTAAGTATTTGTAAGGAACCCCTATTTATCAGCTATTGAAATTAGAGGACACATTATACTAGGTTTGTACATGTCATTTCACGTAACATTAAGCAACAGTTCAAAATATTTAAAATATTATTTTATTTAATTTATAATGTGAAAACTCGTTTCCAGTGTTTTGTTGATAATTATAAATAGTTTGGTTTGTTAAATTTCTTAAGTACTGTATAACATCTTTCAATGAGACAGATATGAAGGAGTGTATTACAGGATTAACACGAATGCTGTGATTTACTGTTGCTAAATTAAAATACAAAGTGACTTCTTTGAAGTACATTCAGCAGTCACATTTACAATGTAATATCAATGCATTTAACCAATATCAGTCTAAATATTCTTATCAAACAAGGTTGCGTCATCTTGTTTGTTTCATATTAGTACATTGATTGAATACATTTTTCCACTGGATATCATGAAGGTGGTCTTCCTAGATTCCCAAAAAACACAAGGGACATTCCATAATGGTCTAGCCTTGAAACCTATTTCATGAGCAAGTGAATAGTGCATCTATATGTGATTCACAGGTTTATGTACTTTGCATGACTGGTATTGCTTTTTATGGTCGACACTCTTCTGCACACTTTTTGTAGTTAGTGGAGAATGAAAATGCGGAGATGGTATCGACTCTATGAACAGAACTCAGAAAAGTGAGGTGCCAGGAACAGCTGATTTTGGAACTTTGGGTTGCATTAGCTTGGAGTATTATAATAATATCAATATTGGATGATAGCAATACGACTGTGATTTGGCAATACTTTCAGGATAGAACAAACAACAATTAAAACCTTATTATGAAAAATGAAATCTCTCTTCTCAATCTTTCAAATAATATTTACAAGGATTTCAATGTTCCAAACAAAAAAGATGGATCATAGTGATGTAACAATTGTAAAATTACCCCATAACACCTTTATTCCTGTTTTGAGAAGCTATTGAAAGTGGCAGCCGAGTTTTGATTATGAGCTTTCGGTGACATTGAGGTAGATTTTCAAACTGACAAACCAAAGGCTGCAAATTAAGCATTCAGCCAAAATAAAAATACATATCATATGAGTTCACGTCCAGTAAACTTCATTCTGCCAGCCAAATATTTTTATGTAAAAACAGTGTACAGTACTAGTAGGAAGTTATTCCATGAAAGGCGATACTTGTATACAGGTATTTACTTCTCGTTTTCTTGACATATATGAAAAGTGCTACACACAGCTGCACTGGCTGGCAGACACATTGTGAATAGTGTGATATTTGTTATTGTTGTCCAGGAAAGAAATGTCATCGTCGTAATCCGTGGGCCGGCAGCAGGGTTTGTACCGGGCCTTGCCGCTGTTCGCTGCCTTGAGAAGACCTGCGTTCTTTATGTGTTTCAGCGTGATGTCATAGTTGCGCCTGTGCATGCTGCACCCTCCGCTGCAGTACTTGAAGCGCAGGGTTTCGTCGCTGACGTAGCCCAGGCCCAGGTCACTCACAGTGATGTCCACATGCCTCAGCGAACATCCTTTCACTCTGCCTTTAGCCCGCCTGCTCCTCCTGTTCTTGCCAGGTCCTAAAAGGTCCCTCCTGGCCCTCCTCTCCACGAAGGTCCCAATTATTTGTTTTAGCTCACCTTCCGTGAAGCTCTGTAACAGGTGGATGACTGAGAAAGTGAGAGGAAAGTACAAGTGCTTAGAGCAGTAGGTGCAAATCGGCACATGGGGTTTCTGCTGTATTTGGTCGCCGGAGCCGCTTCCCCAAGGGGATTTTAATTAATAGATAATACTAGTCAAACAGATTCCCATGGCTTTGCACAAATTCACTTGCATTTTAGGGATGGTTTTATTTAATTTAAATATTGCTAGACATTTAAAATAACACTATGCCACTTCATGAATCTTTGCTACTATTTTTAGCAGCCACAAGATTTTGATTTATTTGCCATTAAGGAAATAAACTGTTCCCTTGGACAATCCTTATATGTCGAACAGACGTTTTCCTTGGGAAACTCAGAGCTCTTGACCATTTCAATAGTCGGCACCTAATGTAAGACAATGCCAGGATATTTCTTGTAGCAACATAGATTTATAATGTCGGCAGGACTAAATTAACTTCAGGAAGTGGATGATGGGAAAAGGATCTTTAGTTACTCTCTCTCTATGGAATGTGACTATTTCTGATGTTGGAACCTGCTAAGTTTACTTGATACACCATTAAAATTGGTATTGTATAATTTTACAATGCTAATAAAAAAACGACAGCTCAAACTTATATTAATACGATGCCAAGCAGCCTGTTTGACAAAGGCATGTGCTGACACAATGCATTTCAGTGAATATGGTGAAAACCTTGAGTATTGGCTAAATGTGAGCGAGCAGGTCCTATAAAGGAAATGAAAGGGAGAGTTTTTAGGGCTAAGAAATAATCTGTTTGTTGTGCTTTCTGAAAGTTTGTTGTTTCTGACACTTAAACATGTATCCCTGAAACCCTTTAATATGATATAGGTAAGGAAGGCGACATTGTTGAAAATCACCAAAGGCAAACATTCTTGAATGTTCAAATGTCATTTTGAAGCAGTGTAATGCATATCTATTCAACCGTTTTAATAAGAGGTGCCTTTTAAAAATCACACAGAAAGATCTGGTTTGATTTCAGGTGTGACTTGTTTGCCTGACAGTGCTATTCAGAGAGTCCTGATACTAGATCAAACAGGTTTTGCTCCAAAGCTCACTTCACTGTCTACTACCAGTTTGGAAGATTACCAGACTGAAGATTAGCTAATCTAGGCCCTGACCTGATTTACTAAATGTCATCTTGGTTTAACCCTGACAGGTGTCATGTAACAATATACAAAGAAAGGATCTTGCAACCTGTATCATTAATTAAGATATTTATTTTCCTGAGCTGAACTTCAGAATTTATCAACATTATGTTGAGCAATCGATCCACATTGTCCTTCTCAGGGAAGGTCAGCTTTATGAGGCCTTTGAGAGTAACTTGTGTAAAACACATGGCAACAAGTAGGATACATATGTCATGCTACATTTTTAAAATTGACGTAATAATGTACCAAACAAGTCAGACTAGACAGGCCCTTCCAAGTGACATGTAGCTGGGCCCTTGTCAGTATACCGGCTTTGTCTTACACACTACAGTCTGTGTAAACGGTCTGATCCTTTTCAGTAGCCCTGAGGAAAAGGGCGGGTCCACACCTCTCACTCATGTCACAAAATCATTTCACTCAAAAAATCCAGGAACGCATAGGGCCTAATGGCTTTACTGTGAACAAACAAGTAGGTGCTTTTCTCAGTGTTGGCCTTACACTGTCTCTGAAAACACGAAATTGAAACACTGCCATCTGAAATGAAGTTTCTGCCTTCAAAGAACATTGAAGATATTCTTGTCTGGCTGGACTAGGAATGGGCTATTAATAGTCGCATTAAAGTGATAAATGGACATTCTTTTTCTCGGATTTCAGGCATGATGCCTAAAATTGCATGATTTTGTAAACCTTTTAGTGTGTGTGGATCTGCTGGTGATCAGTCACAAGGAAATGAAATGGCAACGAGTCTCAAAATGCCCAGAATTCACACCGAACAACCCCGCATATGCTGTGTCAGGCCTTTACTGCCTGGGGGTATAAAACTATGCAGTAAATGTAATATAGAGGAATAGGAGTAAAACTATCCAAAGCTGAAACAAAACCATCCATCTGTCCAGCTTTTATAACTACTAAGTACAGGGTGTCTATTTATACAAAACACAAAAACGTAAGCAATGGACTCAAAGGAGGAGTTAATGAACTTGCTTCCCTCCAAAGCTGTCACCTGACTACAGAGGCTCACTGAAGAGCCAATGAGATCACAACCTGTCGCCCCACATCTGCACAGCACAACAGCAGTTTAAGCTCTGCACACTGCGAGCGAATACGACATTATTTCATCACTTTCATTCAGGAAGAGGCAGCAACTAGTGATATGTTGTTGATCTGGGAATTTTCCAGGATAATAACATTTCCAAGAAACTCTATGTAACATTTTTTTGTTTTTCATTTTCCATGATACTTCCATGGATGTGTGACTTTCTGAGATGAAGGCCGCTTAACATATGGGATTGCTATAGAGGGCAGCCAGCCCCACATAGGAATCCACCCCTTAGCCTGCCTTTTGCTAAATAATATGATTCTCATATGTATGAAATATTTAAGATGTGTTGGTTGAACCCCAGTACATTTGCTTGAGTGACACCTGAGTGACAGTAGGTTCTGGGGGTGGGACTAGGTCAGATTGGTCAGCTGGTCAGAGCTGATAAATCACCTATTATAGCGCTGAACGTGACTGTGATTACGACATTCAACTATCAGTTTCTGGCTGACCTGCCTGTCTGGTTTCACTGCTTATTGTGGTAATTATCAGCAGCATTCTTGTGCACGTGTGTTCCTTATTGAGTTACATTTTTATGGAGCACTCTTGAAGTTTTTCAGACTCACTTGCAGACAAATTTCCTTTAGTTGGTTTTTCCCAGTTGGCATGTTAACCATGGCAACTCCGATACAGTAAATTTCAAAAGTACTGAAGTAAATGTAATAGTGTGAGTAAAACAGAACCACGTACATATTGTGAGCCATCCATCCATCCATCCATCCTTAATCCAATGGCTTATTTTACATCAAAAGGGTCATAAGTACCATGAGAGTTAAGGTATAAAGATACATGACTATGTTTTCTCTTACATTCCTTGAGGAGTGAACTGAAGGCGTCTGTACTTCTCCTCGTGCGCCTATGTCTATCCATCATGGCCGGTGAGGAACCCGAGGATGAAGATGACGATGACTGTGGTGTCGACTGGCCCAAAGTGACAGACTGTGGAGCCCGTGGCTCTAGATGGAGCCAGGCTCTAGTGAGGACGAGGAAGAGTGCTGCGGCACAGAAGATCAAAGTGCTGGCACATGTCCATAACTTCATCTTAAACTGAGAAGGAGCATTGAAACTCTGCAAAAAAGATGAAGTTTTAAACAGTTAGACACAAATGTAATCAAACCATCAGTTATGAGTTATTGTAAAAGTATTAGTCATCTGCTTGGCAAGACATACTTCATGATAAACTGGCATTTAATCCCATATATATTACCATAAGTGTTCTCACCCTTGCTATTTCATTGCATTACTGGAAGACATTCCAAAGTTGGTCTGCAAACTACAAAGGCTTGAATTGTTACACGTGTTGTTTTGCTTGTCCCATGCAATTTCATACTTGGTTATTTTGACATATGCTTTTGCTTTGTTTTATTTTGTTTTGTTTTGTTTTGTTTTGTTTTGTTTTGTTTTGTTTTGTTTTGTTTTGTTTTGTTTTGTTTTGTTTTCCAGGGAGTGTATGAAACCACTGAAAGCCAAAATGATACTATGAGAAGTACTCTTTTGGCATTCAGCCGACACACAGATGAAAAATATATTAGTACTATTGTCTTCACTTGATCCCTCATTCCAGGGGAAGATTTATTTCAACCAGTTTATCCTCTCCCTGAGGTTTCAGTGCGAGGTCTGACCACGTTTTTGGTGCAGATGTTAAACATCCACTTCAGCTTCATAAAAAAGTGAAATGTGTAATTTCTATTCAGATTCCGAAGTGGGTTACCTTCAGGAAACATTTAGGCAAAATTACCATTAAACATTTCACTTGTTTGATACATAAAATTCCATTAATTGTTTGAAGATGTGTGGTAACTTTAAAGATGTATTGTTGATGTTATGCTCGCTATCCCATTGTACACATTCTTCATGCAATTTGACTAAATGGCTAAAGAAGCAGTTAAGTTCATGACCTACATAATAGACACAGGTCCATCTCCAAAAGATGCTTTTAAATTTTCAGGTACAAAAACATTAATCACTGTACATTTTATCTTTGGCAACCAAGACTTAAACCACCTGCCTCATTAGCATTTCAATAACATACATCAAGCAGTCAGTGGTGAGCTTCTCTGGCACTTAAATTTAAATTTCAATAAATCCATGTTGTTTCATGGGATGGCGTCAAACATCTCAAAGCAAAGAGGGAATCGGCTGATTTATTGTTCCTGCTCCAGTTTCAACCTCAAGGAGCAACACTGATCCTTTAAGTTTGAAATATTTTAGGTTCCACATTCTATAGCATCTTCTAAAAAGATTCTCTGGTGAGTATTTAGAGAGTATTTAAAGCATGTGGACCTACCAGCAATAAAGAAATACTTGTTTCGCCATGACACATGTTTCAGATTATATTGTTCCCGAATTTCAAAGACAACTGATCTTAATGCAGACAGTTTGATTACTTGAAACATTCTAAAAAGCTGACCAATGTGGATGTTATTGATGGACGAGAGTGGCCTGTCCATCGTCATAAAGACTAATATTTGATGTTTGATATCCATTAGGAAGTTCAGAAATATGAAGAAAAGGTTTGGTGAAAGAAGTGTAGATGACAGGTAAAGTGATCAGCATATATTTCACTGTTCAACAATCTCTGCCCTAAGCTGTTAGCTCAATATTGAATGGCAAACATAATGTAATGAAAGGTACATGTCTATTAATATTCTTGCCAAATCACTGTTTTTTTTTTTTTTTTGGAGGACAACCACAGCTATTATTTTGTTTAACCACTTCAGTCACAAAATACCGAACAAAGAGAGGACTATGTTTAGTAACATGAAGAGCTTGTTTAATTAAAGTGATTAGTTTATGCGATTGTTCTCAAAAATGCATTCATATTAAACTGATTCACCTCAAATGAAATGTTCCCTTCTTTTGCAGATAATAAAAATGTAAAGTTAATGACAATAATAACAGGCATGCAGTAATATTAAGCAAAAATATATGCAATAAGCATGCAGAGACAGTAATCAAATGAATACAGGAGTACCTTCAGAATACAGGAATACCTTCAGCCGTTTAAGGCACAATGGCTGAATGGCATTGAATACATTGTGTTAATTTTTCACGTGATACAGGACGGCAAACACATTTGGCATATACAGATGCTGCTCTCAGGCAGGGAACAACCACCCAGATGCTGATCTCGGGCAAGGAAACATCCACCCAGATGCTGATCTTGGGCAAGGAAACATCCACCCAGATGCTGATCTCGGGCAAGGAAACATCCACCCAGATGCTGCTCTCAGGCAGGGAACAACCACACAGATGCTGCTCTCATGCAGGGAACAACCACACAGATGCTGATCTCGGGCAAGGAAACATCCACCCAGATGCTGCTCTCATGCAGGGAACAACCACACAGATGCTGCTCTCAGGCAGGGAACAACCACCCAGATGCTGCTCTCAGGCAGGGAACAACCACCCAGATGCTGCTCTCATGCAGGGAAAAACCACACAGACGCCAAAGCAACACAGCAGACAATGCAGCCACACAACAGGGATTTCAGATGTGTTACAAAGAGCAGAGTTACCTGAGGCCTGGATGCTTTGTTCTGTTTCAATTAGTAATTAGTAATTAGGGTTGTGATATGGGTACTGGTTTGTTAACCCTAACAGGCAGTAATAATGTTTTCTGTCAAGAAAACTTGTTCTTTTTCATAGCCACCTTTAATTAAAACCTGAACAAAGTGGTAAACTAAATTGGTAAATTGCAAGCAAATGATTAATTGTGGATTCATCCAGCTTCTATAACTGCTTGTCCTCTACAGGCTGACAATGAGGATTCTGGCTCCCCTTGTTTAACTGCAAACACTTTCAGTTCCTTTTTCTCTCTCTTGACTGACAGCTTGTTGCTTTTATGTTTATTTGTTTAACACGGTCTTGGGTGTTTTGTTTTTTTTTTACCACCCTGACATCTGACTACCATGAAACAAACAGCTCTGTCAGTTTCTGGTGTTAGTGAGTGAGAGTTAATCTCTTACTTAATGGCAGCTGGCAGAGCTGAGCTTCACAGCCGCCTGAGGGCTGGGAGCATCTTTCTGGATGTCATTAACATTTCAGGTCTGGGTAAATACCGGGAATATTCCCGGGAGGGTTATTCCTGAGGTGAAAGGTCACTTGCGCCCTGTACAGTCTTCACTGCTGTGGCAGAGACCAGTCCTTTAGAGTTTCCCAGTTCAAGAATGTCACTGGGCAAGAGCGAAACTGCCTGCCTCACAGAACTGTTTCAGATACCTAATCAATGCTGATTTCTATGGCTGTCAGGGGAATTACTGTAATAGTGTTACTTAAAGAAATCTCATATTTGTGCCAATTTGTGTTTTGTACTACTTCAGTAATTTTTGGCTGCATACTTAAAGTTGGCGTTGTCGAGAATCCCCAGGGACATTTTGAGATCCACTTGTTAAAAAGCAGATGTAGACCAGATTTAGACATTTAGACAGTGTAATACGACCAATAAATAAAAACATGCCTTTGTGTACCCCGGGAATGTCCCGTCAGAGAATGGGGGGTGTCTGTCTGCTAGGGCTCAGTGGGCCGAGGACCAGGTAAGTCCGTTGGCACAAGTCTGTCGCTTTTCACCACGCTGCTTCCGTGTTTTCTGTTGGACTAACTGTTTGGACATTTCAACTGAAAGAAATGTCTGCTCCATCGCTTTTCCTGAGGTACCCTTTTTACCACAAGAGTGGTCATTACACAGCACTGTACAGCAACAGTAAATGCAGTCAGGTTTCAGTTGTGTTAAATAAGACGTTAAATAATGTTTCAGTTAAGGCATGTTTTACAAAACGTGTAAGAAAGAGGATCAAAAGAAAAACTTTACTATCCAACTAGTCATTTCTAGCATTCCTTAGCCTTGACTGACATTTCAGTGTAGAGGTAAGATGTCAGCTGTAGTTTTAGTACTATAAGCTATCCCTCCTTCTTCCAGTGGCTCACGCAGTGCAAGACGACGCCACGA
>JAODJW010000033.1:1281690-1299190 GCA_026777045.1 Hyperopisus bebe | reverse complement strand
GGTACCAACTCATGGCAGGGCAGGGAATTACCCAGGATGGGGTACCAACTCATGGCAGGGCAGGGAATTACCCAGGATGGGGTACCAACTCATGGCAGGGCAGGGAATTACCCAGGACGGGGATCTGGAGGAAACCCCACAAAGACACAGAGAGAACAATCAAACTCCACACGCATGGCACCCTGGCAGAGACTAAAACCCAGGTCCCAGAGGTGTGACACCACAGAGCTAACCACTGTGCCACCCTGAAATCCCAGTCCTTTAATTGAAATGGTAGTTTATGAATCCTGTCCCCGTTGAAAGTGTCCTCTGACAAGGATGATCTGGTCAGCCTAACATTTGTATTGTCAGTAAAGAAACTACAAAAGCCTGACATTACAAATGCTTATCAAGTCTCGCACTCCAGTGACTGACTGTTATGGAGACGGGGACTGAAAGTGAGACCCCCCCAGGGGCTGATTATGAATACCTACAGTATGTTCTCCCTCAGCTGGAAAAAAGGGAAAGGCACAGCCTTTAACAGCTGTAATTTTGCCCAAGAGGCCGGTACATTTCCCTCCTGGAAACATCTTAGCTGAATCTGACGCGTGTGTGTGTGTGCGCGACTTGGACAAGTTGAATGAAGAGAACGCGGCGATTGCACTGCATATTGGATTCCACCCCCTCAGCACATCCCACCCCCTCAGCACTCTAGATAATTTATAGGTGGGACTCCTGTGATTTCGAAAATTAGCCAAGGAAGCGGTTCCATATGTAAACATCTGCTTTCCATCTCGTCATATTAATATATCAAGCATTTATTTGGGATTCCTATTCAAACTGTGAAATACTTGTTCAGATTTAATGCATATTTCACAGTTCTGAAGACTCATTACATGTTATGGTTCCTTATTGCAATGTGAAATAAGAGCACTGGGTATAGAAAAGAATCCCCCCCTGCCAAAAGAATCACATTTTGTCACTTTTCAGCCTGAAATGAAAACAGAACTGAATTTCTCCAGCTTTACTTCCTGGATTCCAAGTGAAACAAATAGCCCTGTAAATTTATCACAAATAAAAAACAAGAGTAACAGATTGATAAAGGACCACCACCCTCTGCATTAGTACCTTGTGGAACCCCATTTTGCTTTAATTACAGCCTTGGGTCTGTTTGGATTCTTCTCTGCCACCTCAGGACACCTGAGGAATATAAACCTATATATATGTGAAAATATAAACCCGATGGACCAAAAAAATTGGTGGATATTAAGGCCTCATAATCATACTCTCAGTACTGTAATTGTATGGTCAGAGGGGTTTGGTAGATATTTTGTACTATAGGCAACTGAGATGTTGAGTTAATTCATACCCCCATAGTTTTCCAGTCTAAAACGAAGGTATAAAGCATATGTACCATCTCATATTCACGTCACAGGTGTTTAATTCAGGAGTTATGCAGTCATGAGGTCTGCGGTTCCAAATCCTGAAGTCTCATGAAGTGAGCTGTGAATGGAAGAACTTGGGTAAAATTTCCATTCAAAGTTAGACTAAAGTACTTCGCTGTCATATAGCTCATTTGTTGTTAGCAGAACACTTAACATCACTCTTGCTATAAACTAAACCACTTTTAGTACAAATGGAAAGAGTACACTAGGATAAAGAAACCAACTACAAAAACATGAGAGATTTCCACTACATAATTGTATTGATGTCTGCACCATTACATCTTTGTTTAAATATAAAGATTAAGCAAACCAGCCGGCTACAGGCAGAATCCCATTTGATTCCACAGAGTCTGGCATTAAATAACCTGGTCAGTATTACTTTAAAACCCATTCATCCACACTGAGTACATTTAGAGCTGAATTGTTTCATATTATGAATGAAAAGAGCCACATATGTATGTATCTTAATGCTGAATGACCACATCGATTTCCCATGGCAGTGAGGATAATAAGATGAGCCAAAAATGCTTTGCTGATACAGACAGGCACCCAAAACATATCCATAAGACTTTGAAAGGGCAAGTAACGTACGTGCTATTCCCCACATAGATGTGTAACACAGCAATACACAGGCTGCAACAAAACCAAGGCCAACCAGCAATTCAGGTTAACAGCCCTGAAGCACTTTTGATGAATAACTTGTTCTTGCTGCTTCATTCATGGTTTAGCTCACTGATCTGTCATTATATATTGCGATCTGCTACAGTGTGTTCGACGTACAATGGCTACAGGTTAAGCATGCAATGGCTACAGGCACAGCATGGCTACAGGTAAACAGGCTGCATATTCACTTTTGATGAACTGATCTACAGTATTGAACATCTGTTTTCCAGCACTCCTAAAACACTGCTGGATAGAAGCCGGCAGACGTCCATGCGGCATAAGACGCTTATATGTGTCTGGTAAGCACCCTGTCACTGCATTCTTCAAATGCAGACTTGACTAGGCTTGTCATTCTGACAAAATGCACAAATGTTTTGCTCTATTGCCATTTGCCTGTGAATATTCATTCAGCTGTATTTCATAGTTGTACAACAGCACGAGTTCCTTTTTAAAAATATGTACGGATTCATAATGCTGCTTACCATGACTGTTTAAAGAGTTTGCGCATAGAATGAACAGAGCGAGAGGGGGCTATTAGGCAGCCGCCCCCAGACAGAAAGCGTGTTTAGTCTGACAGACCCCCCCTACCCACCCTCTCCGCGGTTCCGCACATGTCACCGTAAACGATCCTGGGGGGCTGCTACTCAGCGGCAGCTTCTGCGGGGGGTGGATTTGTTGTCTTTGAAATACGGAAAACAGACTGACCTGCTGTTTCACTTTCCTTCTCATTAGAGGGGGATTACATGATGTTTGACAGGTGTCACTGCCCAGTCGCCGTTCCAAGTAAGTTGCACATAAGTTATGGAAGCCAGGTCCTTAAGGCGTAATGGGGTGTTTGTGGGGACGCAGCGGGACAGAGGCTTGTGTCAGATTACGATGCAGATCTCGGTCCCCGGTCCTGTCACTCAGTGTCCCAAGCTAAGTGTTCGGAACCGGCACTTGTCACCTTCATTTACTGTGTTTTGAACGCTTCCTTTGTACAAATCATGGGGGTAAACTGGAAGGTGAAGACTGTCATTCAAGCAACTACCCAAGTATTGAAAACTCATTTAGTTGTTGCTAGATTTTTTGTTATTATATTAAACTTATTGATATTGTGAATATTACATTATTTCTACAGATAATCATCTGTATTGATTGTTAAAATTTAGTTACATTTCACAGTGTCCTTGTTCAGTATTAACAATTATTGATGGTCTTAAGTGTATTAGAAATCCCTGAAAAGCCAGTTGCAGGCCTGTGTGGGGCCATGAGGGACACTCATATTTATCATGGTGGGGGCCGTCTACGGCCCAAGCACTCAGGAGCTGAGAGAAGCTGGATTATTCATCGCTTCGGTTGTTTAATAAGGAGACGGGGGGTCATAAACCGCAGCTCGCTTCTCTGTGATTTTGGAGGAAGGTGGGGGGGTCGACGTCCCAGGGTGGGGCGCAGTTAGGTGATCAGCAGACTCCCTCAGCTCACCCGTGTCATGCTCCCAGTCAGAATAGGTGTTTTGTTTTCTCTTGACCCCAGAATACACATCCAGTCAGTGACGCCCATTTCCGCACCCGATACAGCCCCCCTTCCATCGCCCCACATCTGCTTTTTTCCTTATATTTTCCCCTCAGGCTGCTGATAAAATGGTTTTCTCTTTTTTTTCTTCATTCCACCCTCTTGCTCCCATTAGACTCCAGTCCGGACTCCGCTCCCATCCCCATGTGAAGATCCTGGAAATGTCGGGCATGCTGTCACTTGCCCGTAGGTGGTGGCATCAAACACCAACACATTCAGCTTTCAGCCATTTCGTGGTTAAAGGTGGTAATTAGCAATTAGTTTTCATTATATGAGTCACATGATGTCTCTCCAGTTCTCAGGAATTCCCTGGCCTCTTCATGGCCGTTTCGGCGAGGCTGCTGCTTTCCAGGAATCCCAGTTGGAGGTTTAGGTCTGAGGTTTATGACATTCTAATTGTACTACGGGGCAGTCTGGATCAGACCCGCTTCCTCCCTGGTGTAGGTGGACCCTTTGCTTTCCTGACATTCTGGTTTTCATTTCAGCATAAAGAGAAACTCCTTGTATTTATGAGCTGCTTTGCATTGATACAGCAATACCACACATTGACAGTTGGTACTGATTACTTACCAACAGTTTCTAGTAATTATTCCCATTGTTTTATTATTTTCAACATTTTCCCGACAAATGAGATTGGCTTCTGCATATGTTCTGCTAAAGACTCAGCTATGCATTAACTGTAGGGTTTTGTAAGTTTATGAATGTACACATGCATATATAGTTGAATAATCTTTGCATCCCTGTTTAGATTCAGTCAGGAAATCCTTTGCAATATGGTCCAGCAGTTTTTAGCAAATTACATGTGTATTGGATGCATGGTGTAGGTGCTCTTGTCAGGACGATGAGAATCTGCTTTAGCTTGCCACCTGGGATTAAAGATGTCTATGTCTCTAACGGTAATGTAAGTCTTAAAAAGACGAATTTGGTTTCTAAGCCTTGACAAAAAGGTAGAAGAGTGGCAAAGCATCAGTGCCAAGTCGCGTCATGACTGCCTAACCTCCATCAGCAGCTAAAGGTTTGGATAAGTTAACAAACAAACGCATTTCTTTGGGGAACCTAGGAAACTCGAACCGGGTCACTGAGGTGCAGTGGTTTCCACCCTCATTCATGGGCAAAATAAAATATTTATGTTGAGGTTGTGACAAAGGATACTGAGCATTTTGAAATCACCTTTTTCTGTTTTGCAGGGAATTTTTACCTTATGATGAGTCAGTCTCTATGTGCACAAGATGAAAAATCCAAAATATATTTATGTGACATACGTGTCAGACTATAACATTTGATTTGCTGGCATGGCCTATTGCACACCTTTTCGTTAATCACTTCTTTTGCAGTTTGCGAGACGCTAAATTTAGTTGAGTTAAAATAAACATTTTCATTTTCCCAGGCCTTTCTGTCAACCATCATTTTCTTGGTTTTTCTCTGCCTCTTGCGTGTCGTATGTGTGAAATACATTACTTAAAGATGCTGTTTTTCTGTTTGTAGTTCACTTTTTGGAACTTCTTGGCCAAAGACAAAGCAGAATCGCTTATCCTGCTGCCTCATGACAGCAACAGGGACGGTTCCAGTGATCTGCACATGGCTCACTGGCTGGGCCGTAACTTGTCCGTATTACTCACAGAGGAAGGAAGACTTCATATTCTGTCTTCCTGGGAGGAAGCTCAGCGGAGCTGAGGGCGGGGTTATAGAGGTGGGGGAAATGACCCGAGAACACCAGAACAAATAAGCGTGCTGCTGGATTTCAAATCATCCAGATTTCCGAACAGGCGATCTAAAGAAGAAGCTGAAAGTTCCCAAAAAAAATCCTATAACGTGAAGCAAAGAAAAACGGGGCATTAACAACAATTACTTATGTATCAACTAATAGGATAACCATTAAATTTGAATGCCAATATAAATTGTAGTTCATACTAGAAAACTTCACAACAGAAGTTCACATCATTGTCTCTTTGATTATGGAGACTATTTATTGAAGTCTGTACGAAAAAAAATCATTTCAATTAAATGTTGATGTTGTGTATTTGCAGCTACACACCTGCCAAAGTTCCTCAAAGCGGTTATTGTGCATCATGCTACTGGCAAAAAGATCCAGCCCAGCAGGATGGGAATGTGTGTCTGTATCCAGAAGGTCAGCGGTTTGAACTCTGTGGGCAGCAAAGTTTCTTATCAGTACTGAGCCCTCGAGGGAGGCAGAGGCCCTAAGTCTGGAGGACGGCTCAGTGACTCCGGATAAACGGCAAATAATAAAAACCTGTTACTTTGACATTGTGGGGACCATTTTTCAGGTCCCCACAAAGATCTATGAATGCAATCAAAAAATAAAAAATGCCAGAAGTCTCATATTTTGTTTGGTTACTGGTGTTATTAGGATAGGACTGGGTAGTGTTTAAGGTCGTCATGTTGGGATTAGCGTTTTCCCTGTAGAAATGAATGGAGAGTCCCCACAAAGATATAATGTGTGTGTATATAATGCGTGTGTATGCGTGTTTGTGGGTGTGTGTGTGTGTGTGCGTGCGTGCATATTGTTCAGTACCTTTTCACCTTTGTCCGTGAATTGGCGCTTTATAAATAAATTTTACTATTAACTCTTAATACTTCCTTCTTAAATGTGGTTAGTACACAATGAGAATAATGATATAGCTGCAAACCACCCAGTTTTCTTGGCATGAACTGGGGAGCCTTTCACTCCCTGCATACACCTGAGTTTAGGGGAGCTGTTTGGATCATCAGTAACATGTTGTCTAGACAAGCACAGAAAAATATGCTGCAGGCTTCGTAATGGTTGACAGATTGCACTAAATATTTCTGCCCATCCTTCTTCTCAGGCTAATTCTACACCTAGTGACTTTACTTTCGGGCCAAAGGGTTTTTTTTTCCTCATTATACTTGTAAATGATTTTCTCTTTTTTTCTGTAAAGAAAGTATATAAAAGCAAAAAGTATATTTTAAATTAAGGGAAAATAATCATAAAAGCAAAAAAAACAATTTAGAAGAAAAACATCCTTTAGAAGCTCAAGGATGAGAGAGGTTCTCATAAATGTCACCTGTGTGGGCAGTCCCACGTTTAGCGGATCCACGTCAATTAAAATGAAGGTCTCCCATTGGCCAAGTTTTAGCTTTTTTGTGACAATTTTCAATATCAAAAGGATGGACATCTCATTTGTTAAACTGGGGATTTGACCTTTTGTTGTGCTTAAAAGCCTGGAAAATGAGGGTCTACAGTGACGGAGGATGGAAATACAAGCCGACATCCTCCATCTGCATTTAGCAAAAGTATACAGGGGTGTGAAATGAGTAGATGAAGGAGGACTGAGTCTAACTGTGAATCTGCGCTGATCCCGAGTGGCCATGAAGACAAACGGTTAAGGAACAACGATAACCTGGCAGAAGAAGTCTGGCCACAAATATTTGGAAACTCGCCACCACACAGCTTCTTAATTGTCTGTCAAATAAACATCTCAGGAAGCAGCAGGCAAAGATAAAGTAAGACACCAGGGAAAGCAAACGCAGTCAGGCTAGGAAGCAAATGGTGAACATGTGGGCTTTCTGGAAACACTCAGAAGATCCAGAGACAGTGAGACCCAAGTGTTACCAAGAAAATGTTCCCGTGCATCAATTTATAATGTGCATACATGGCAGAAATTGCAAATATAAATTCTGTTAATGCTGTTTTTTGGGTTTTTTTTTTTTTGCGCTAGAATACCAGAGTATAAAGAAATGTTAAGATGGATGTTAAAAAACAAAGAGGTATGAACTAGCAGTTATTTGTACATAAAATATTTCGACAATTCTCCAAGAAATCTGTTTGGCATGCGACAAATCAGTAATTTATTGTAATACTCCATAGTATTGTTCAATCACATCACTGCTGGATGTGAAATATTTTAACGGCTTTGTTATAAAATCATAGACTATATCCAGTCAACATGAGCTAGAACAGTAATTAAGGCTTGAATCCAGCAAATGACCACTGTATGCATGGGGATCATATGAGGCATTTGTTTTATGATAAATATTCCAGCATTTATCTAACGTCGGTTGCATTTTTATTCTCTTCAATTCTTTTAACTGTCTGACAAGTGACTGAATAAATATAGAGATGAAGGAAAAAGCATATGTGATTTTTTTTTTTACTAGGCTTAACAGTAAAATAAAGGTACAAAAATTTAATTCCCAAGAAGGTCTTTGGTAGAGCCTGTCAAAACTGATGGAAATGAAAAATTGCCGTATTCCGCTCCGTCCCAGTCTTTCGAGGGCTATAGCAGATCCCTTACATCTCCCCCGCTTGGCTCAGACACAGAGATGGAGGCACCTCCACACGCGGAGACACGGCAGCACGCTTCTGTGGGGCCGTAACCTCACGGAGGACCTTTTCACAGCTCGGTGCCGACTGACTGATAGCTGTGAGGAAGCATTTAGCATTTAGCGAGCACCATGGCACGATTAATCACCAGGAGACGCCGAGTGACTCTGGCTCAGAGATCAGAGTCGAAGTAATGAAATGGATCTCCAAAGAACACCTCTCCCTGCTCGCTGGAGTGTGGCTGGATGCTTTGCCTCCGCACTGATGTTTGCTCCAAGCAGGGCCCTAGGTAGCCTATGCAGGGATTCCATAGGTGTTTCTTATCATAGGTGAAGCATCACTTCATTCACTTGCTGAAGCTGAAGCAGAGGCTCGTCTTAGAGCATAATTCTTATGCAAATAGTTTTGGCACCCTCCTGAAGACACTCCTGATGCATGTGTGTCTGTTCATATTTAAATACATCTAAATGGTGGCATCTTAAAAAAAAAAAAAAAATGTGTTCATATTCAATGTTTATTGAAGTGTGTTCATTTGTGGGGTTTTTTGGAGCTTTATTTTTGCAATAAAATATCACAGGACATTTATATAAAAAATCCATAACAAACAAAATACCGTCAACCCAACTCATTTGGAAATTTTGCTATTAAGCTGCTAGAATTTAGACTTCAAACCAAATAGTTTGCCTCCCATACAGAACTAGGAAGCTCATTCCAAAGTTTGTGTCAAGAAAATTTTGCTGTACTAGAAATTTTTCTGTTTGTGTTCATTCAGTTATGATGTCGTGCAGACCACAGAAATCTATGCGGACGCAGCATCCACAGATAAGGTTTCTTGACGTGGAGTTTGTGTCTGTGGTCTTGTGTTCTTGAACCAGTGCACAGATTGTATCCTGTTACATGCCTTTGTGAACAGCATAGCACAAATGGAGAGGGAAAATGAGGAAGTGAGCTGAGAGTCACTGCTACAATGGATACTGGAGAACAGCTTTATTTAACAGACATAATGTTTAGGTGACTGACGAGCCTCACCTACGGCATTGGCGATCATCTGGACCGCGGAATTGTTCAACTCGCCTTCACTCTGAACATGGTCAAGATTCTACAGTTTGTTTTATTAACACATTTCATTAATTTTCTTGGATGATCTACTGTAGTGCTGAAATATCTATGCAGGTACCTGTTTATTTATTTTTGGTTTCTTTGAATCTCCACCATAATACAAGTAATGTGCAATATATTTCCCGAGTCATGTACTTTGCCTTTATTTTTTAATGAATGTAATTACCTCAATATGTGCCATAATTCTATCTACATGTAGGTCTTATTACTGAGTCAGTTGCTGCCTGTTCTGTATCTGCCACACCACCCAATGTCACATCATCTAACTGAACCAGTTTATTAGGTATGCGGGAGTCTATGTTGTTCATTTAGATTAGAAAGAGTAATGGCATAATAGAAAATTACTCCAGTGATTACACTATAAGAACCTGCTGATACGTTGTTTCCTGTTTGCTATCTACCACTGTACTGTACCTATGTCCCTGTAAGTATATAACTATTACACTACGTACAATAACACCACTATATTTCACTTTTTCTATTTGGAAAGGTGAACGAAGACTTTTA
This sequence comes from Hyperopisus bebe, assembly GCA_026777045.1. Lineage (NCBI taxonomy): Eukaryota > Metazoa > Chordata > Actinopteri > Osteoglossiformes > Mormyridae > Hyperopisus > Hyperopisus bebe. Next base: position 1,289,620 of record JAODJW010000033.1, on the reverse strand, counting down.
AAACAATTTATATCCTACTTACGTTGCTAAATCCACCAAGTGAGCCAAGACCTGCTTTAATCCTAAATCCATGCTATCTGTGAAAACACCCAACATGTAAATATAAAATTATAGCTTTTATAACTCGTCTTATAAGTAAAGCTTTTTAGCTCTGCTGTCACTTTGAGTTTATATATCTTGCATTATCTGCTTTCTAATAAATTTAAATCCGAGTGATTTCCAAAATATCTACAGATCTATAAATAGTAACAGATGGGAGAATAGGCAGCCAATCCTGTAAGCTTTTCTTGAAAGCCTTAAGCAAGCACTGGTTAAGGTCGCTGCCCTCTACGGCAGACGATGGAAATCAAACCTCAACCTGGACTGTACCCAGTAAGTCTGGCAGTGTTACCATAAAGGTGAACAATACATGCTTAGCACCCTTTAGGGTGAAAGTCGGGCTCAGCTGGGCCTGCATGTGACCTGGGAGTTTGGGCTCCAGGCTGTGGGCGGCTCAGTTACGCACAGACTTGGTCCTTAAGTAAATGAAAGGAAGTTTTTAAGGCCAAAAGCATTTCCCGTAAGCGTGCTGGTGGGTAGCTAGCTCTTCATGTTCTGCCCGTAAGTCAACTTACTATGTTTATTTCCACACTGTCACAAAATTCAGCTCGACAAGCTATTTAATTGTTTATTTGTATATTAAATCATATTATTTTCAGGAACGGCCAAAAGAGAAGCACAGGATGGATAGCAGGTTAGCGCTGTGGCTAACAAGATGGTTAATGAGACTGAAGAGCAGAAGCTCGGTGCCTCAGCGGCCAATGGGGCGGGACTGGGTTACGTCTGGGGAGTGTGAAGCCCGTCTGTCTGCCTGCCTCTGAGCTGCTATGTGCAAAAGCATCAGCTAAGCAGCTAAATGTTTAAAAAAAAGATTCAGGACATATTCCCCAGGGCTGAGAGTGGCTCTGTGTGCTGTGGACACGGCCAACTTTTTAAAATGATTTTATAAACACAACAGAAAAACCGTCTGTGTCCACAGATATGAGTCCCAGCCAGCTGTCTAGCTCTACGTTATTCCTAAATTTAACACCCCAAAAGATCCATCCATCCATCTTATCTGCTTATCCTGTTCAGGGTCATGGGGATTCCTGGAGAATATCCCAGGTTGTAGAGGGCAAAGGCGGGGGCGTACACTGAGCACAGCAAGGACCCACAACAACAAATTTACGTTTATGCTTACAAAGTCCTTTTTTTAAAAAAGACACATGGATTATCAATTCTGTATCTTTAACTACATAATATGTTTATTATTCTGTTTATTAGTTAAACTTATGCAAAAAGTATCTGCATCTGTTTTATATACATGTCTGCATGATGTGAATGAAATGAGCATAATTCTGAAGTTGGTGTTGATGTCTTTGGGCCGCAGCCTTGGCGTATTCATCTACTGACCCATGTGACACTGATTGGCATCATATATTTTTGTCTCTATTTTAAGACTGTTTGTTTGGAATAAATACATTTCTATATTGAATATACAAACTAAAATTATTTTTAGGTGGAAATCCAACATGATTGTATATGTGATGAATCACCAACGTGTGCGATTAATCACTATTTTAAAAATGTCCCCCACAGAACATACTTAACTAAAGACATTTCGAGAAACGCGCCGCAGCGTTAATGTTATGGAATGCCGAGCTTGCTTTGTTAAATATGAACACTTAATTTAGCCTAGTTGTTGCTAATTATTAATAAAAGCTAAGATGATATTTTCAGACATTTTTCTTGTGACAGACTGTATTTCAGGTGTAATATTGTTTCAATATTCATTTTAATGCAAAGTAATCTACATTTATGGGGAGGCATAAGTAAATATTCTAAGGTGAAACACAGAGTGTCTTGGAAATGTCACCCTCATAAAGTGATGTGACACGGGGCAGCCAGTTCAATGGGGTAGGCAGTGCTGGGCAACACATCAGGAAATATTGGTGACCACCTTGGGTGCCATCTTCTGGGGGGCACCACCTCGGCCCCCCCTCCCCCCACCACTGGGGGGGGGGCACCCCAGGGTCTAGGGCTCCACGTCCGCTTCAGCTGAGGTGTGGTGTCTGTTTCATTGTTCTGCTGCCCCCTTTCTCGCCGACGCGTTTGGGCCGACCTGAAACAATGGCTTTGTGATATTCTATGATAACCAGGATATTTAGTTTGCACAATCAATAAGCTCTCGTTCTATTATCACCCTTGGTAGACATCTCAGATTTACCATTTCTTAAAGAAATGTTTAAGAAATAAATTCAAATTACGTGACATTATGAATTTATTAAAGACTCCTTAAAAAGAGGCGAAGCACATTTTACCAAAGACTGAAGCGTTGAAAATAGCTGTTTTTAAATTTTATCCAGAACGATTTCTTGATACCAGCAATTAAGCAGATATTAAAGGCCGCCCACCTTCAATGCAGTAACTCATAACTAACTCACATGCGTGTTTCTGAACACATAATTACCATTTATGCTTTCTATGGTTGAGAATTAAGTAACATAATTACCATCTCACTCCTTGGTCATCTAACTCTTTGTGAAAACCACTCTGTTTTAATACATGTTATTTCATTTTATTTTATTCTACTTTATTTTATTTTTAGGGAGAAAGAAGCTTATTTCACCCAGAATGCATGACATAAACAAAGCGGTACAGCTGGTCTCCATCAGTCTGACTCGGAATGTGATGTAACACGATTGGATTGAAAAGCATTTAAGTGCTGATTTCAAAATCCCTTAAAGACTTTTCAATCCAATTTAGCTAGAAGGGGCTGACACAGAATCCTGACTCATGTATCAGACATTTCCAGTGACTTAGCAGGAAAAGAAGTGCAATGTGGGTTTTGCTCCAGCTTCACATTTTATATTGATTTGTTTCCATTTGGTTTATTTTACCCTTAACTTAAAGTTATTTACAGACTGCAGACAGTTTGGATGGGAGCTGGTATATTGTACAGCAAGTGGGACACTGCAGGACCTTATACCACTATCTGCATAGCTTCAGACCTTGGTAAAATTGGGGGTCCTTCTCAAAAAAATATTGCGGCTATGTGATCGAGCAAATAATTTGCTGGTAATTTTGCTGGTATTTTTCCAATCAGTATCACGGGTGGGGGTTGGGGAGGAGACCCCGCTTGTCTGAGGGACTTTCCAGGACAATGCTTCGGAGTCCTCACTCCCCAGAAGATAAATTCTGGGGAACACACCAGAGCATACTGACCACTCCTAACGGGCTGCACGGGAGATGCAAGTTTTTCTCTGCAACAGACCAGGCCTGCAATAAATTCAAGAAGGTTGCTTGCAGACAGAAGGGGAATACGTATTACTGGAGTGAAAAATCGATGTGCTTTCCTTCCTGTTAGTGCTGTGGAGTCAGCTTGGCCTGTGAGTGTGTATCTAATGTCAGAGCTGACTATCAGACTCCCCCATAACTACAACACTTAATAGCTTCCAAGGGCTCTGCAGGGAGAACATGCATGCGTGTATCTTAGCGAGATACTGGGGCGGAGCCTACGAGGGGAATAGGAGCAGTGAAAGACTCCTTCCTTACAGCATAGACATGAGCAAATGCACATCTGTTTGTGGCTTTACCTTTCATCCAGGAGCTTAATTCTAATAAAAAATTCTTCAATACCTTGATAAGCATTAATGTTTATGTATCCTGTTCCAGGGCAGAGCGATTCTGCAGCAATTGTATTGTTAGGTGTTAGTTTGTATAGTGAAATAAGCAGAGATTAAGTTGAGCTTTAAATAAACACGGAACTCCTAAATAGTACAGCCCTCTATTGAGGTCAATCCTTAATGTGTTCTGGTGATAACTGACAGTTTGGCCCGTTATCTGAGAGACAAGGAGTGCTATTAATACCAGCCTGTAGTGATGAGCTGTCCTCAGGTGGGAGTGAAGCAGCACTCTGGTCCTGGTGGAAGTAGGAATAGATGCTTTTGTCTGGCACACCAGCCTCTGTTTATGCTGGCTTTGATTTGAAATGAAAGTTCCATCCATCCATCCAGCCATCAACTAACCACTTTTTCTGGTGAGGGTCGTCGGGTGATTTGAAACTTTGCAGTCCAAAAAATTTTACTAAAAATATATTACAATTACGGTGTAGATTAGAACTAAAAAATCTACTTTATGGTTTTAAATTTAACACCAAATCAAACCAATTCTGAGACTGTCTGGCACCCTGTCTAAGGTGATCCCAGCCGTGCTGTGAGAGACTGCACTGCATCAACCAGCTGGAAGATAACTGGATGGACGAAAATCAAACCTGTTACCCCTGGATAATACCCCTTCAGAAGCCAGATTACGCAACCTGTAAATATCCATGCTTTGCCGTCCTTTAGTGCTACCTAAAACCTTAGATGAGATTTTACCAACTCTGAGCTATTTGTTAAATTCTCCCCAAGAGAACATGATGGGCCAAATGGCCTTCTCTCGTTAGTAAATTTATGTCCATTTGTTCTCATAGAGAACTAAGACAACAAGCATAAGGAATTTGTGATGTTTATTTTACAAAGACAATAAAACCATTAGGATGCATCATCCAAAAGTGCTGAAACATTTACAAGCAAATGTTCAAAAAATACCCAGAGGCTTAAATAAATATAGGTAAATACAAGAAAACAAACACATCACCTACCCTCACAGCTGTGAATTGTAATAGTGAACATCCAGTCGTGATACGAAATGAACCTTATTAAAGAGTGTTATTAATAGCTCTTGATTGGAATGTTCACTCTGCCCTCTGGGCGGACTGGCAACAAATAGCGGCCCGTGGATTTGCTGCCAAGTGCCCCCAGCTTAATATTTTACTGCCAATCTGTCCCCCTTGGTATATTTTGCCACCAATCGGGGGGGAGGGGGGCTGGTATATTTTGCTGCCAATTGGGGAAGGTTACCCTTAGCCCCTTAGTATACTTTGCCGCCGATCGGGGGGGTCCCTCTTCTTATATTTTACCATTAATCGAGGGGGTCCCTTGATATATTTTGGTCCTTGGTATATATTGGGGGGAGGCTCATCGGACCAGCCAACCCTGCAATTTCCAGACCTTCCTGAAGGTCAGTTCATAGCCACCATTGTCTATTAGTCCCCGACCCAAATCGGTTGTAGGTTATTCACATATTTCTGAAAATCTAAGCACAGTCACCATATTCCAGTGCTAGGATGAGTTAACACCAACTCTTGATCTTAATATTGTTGAGATCCTGTAGTCTATACATGACCACAAGCCACCATATCATATTTTGTTTTCACAAAGAAAATCCCTGCACCAGTAAATGATGTAGATGTGCAGATTCCCCCAGCAGCAGGTTCTCAGCAATGCAGTGCTCCATGGCTGCCGTCTCTGGGCCAGAGAAGGTGTGAAGGTGCCTTCACAGAGCAGTGTTCCCCAAATGTCAGTCTCTATGGTCTATAGATGGAGTACAAAGACTCGGCTTCCTGTTTGCCAAAAGTCTGTTACAGATCATATCTCATCACAGTGGATAATTTTGTTAATTTAGGTTGTTAATTAGTTTTTTCAATCATATGGAAGAATGTCTGTTGGTACATGAATAATAGTATTACCTTGAGAGTCAAACACAGTTGACTTATTTCACTCCCAGATTCATCAGAAGGTTGGGCTCCAGATGCAGTAATGTGCCTTATCTTTTACTGAAGATGAATTTAGCATAAATAATGAAATTATTTATTTATGACTACTGGCCAATTCCAGGCGTTCATCCGTTAAGTTCAGCTAACTGACCAAGGAGGCTGCTGACCTTCAGAAGCTAGCAAGACCCAAAATTATTGGTTTAATTAGATTTGCCATATAGATCCCGGATAATGGCATCCATGGATAAGGGTGAGTGAAGTGCCTTTCTCAATAACTGGATAATTCATTTACCACCTTGAACCCTGTTCTCCTCCTTACACGCATTAAACTCGTTACAGGGTGAAACCCGAGACACTGGCTGCATCTGTTTTGGAGCAAGTTGTCTCAGAAGACAGTGTTTAAAGTAAGAAAATGTCTGGACACTGAACTATATCATGTCTGGTTTAAAGGCATGTAAAAATGTGATCTAAGCCAAAGATCTTCTGCAAAATTCAAATGTTTCCCTCAGTCAGAATGATAACCTGAAAATCTCACAATGATATCCAATACGTCAGAATGATAACCTGAAAATCCCACAATGATATCCAATAAGAAGAAATGCAAGATGCTTTAAGTCATGACAACCCAAAGCAACAATTACCATCACTGAATGTCACTACTAAGAATACTCATACATTTTTTACAACTGAGAAACATATTAATATATTAGTACTTTTCATAAGGTAATACAATACTTTCAATATCAATATTTGAGTTTCTTTTTCTCACACAGTAATTTTGTTTAGCAACTGCATATTCATACTTTATGCAGACTACAATGCTGGTTAAATGCAGTCTGTAATTGTAATAGAAATTTTTCAAAAATGCACTATATGAAATCCATTATATGCACTATATGAAATCCATTGATCTCCCAGCATATAGCTGTTCTAGTTTACAGATGCCTAAGACACAAACGCAGAACACAAATGTAGCTCCCAGGAATAATAAAGGACTAATGCAACTTACAAAACAAGCGTACGGTCCGATAAACAGCCTCTTTGCTCTGCGCAGGAAAAGATGGATGAATGAATGAACATTTTTCCAAGTACATTTCCAGAAGCCTTCTTCAGTCCAGTTACATTATGTTTTTATTAAATGCATCATTATTATCTTATTTGTGTATATACTAAGGTCTAGAGTGATTACGTTTCTCTGCACCTGTTATCATTTGAGAGTACACAGCATGTTACTCTTCCAAGATGACATCTCCAAATCCTGCGGCACTATGAAAACTCCCAGCTCAGCAGTAAAGCTAGACTGGGACTCCTGACCTTATAACCCCACCCAGACCACCCCAACACATTTCCCACATCAACAAAGGAAATAAAAACTGTCAGATAAACAAGCAAGCTGATCAGTTTCTGAGAGGAACGCCAAATCTGCATTCCTGCTGTTTCCTCCCTATCCAAATTTACAACAAACACTCTTCGTAGCTGAGCAGATCATAGGCTGTCAGCTACCATCATTTACATTTACATTTATTGTTATTTAGCAGAGACACGTTTGTCCCGAGTAATGTACATGTGATGCAAATTACACATTACAAACATACCTGCTGTGGGAGAGATCAGTAGGTGTAAGTGCAACTAGGCTGAGCTTCCAATGAAAGCCCAAGTACAGGTGTAAGCAGTTCTAAAGCATGAGCTACACAAAATCTTCTAATAAAGCAAGAACCTAATAAGACTATTCAAGGGCCAGAAAGTGCAATGTAAGAACATTCAGGGAGCACAGAGAGGCATCGTGGTAGTGGAGGTGTTCTTGGATCAGATGGGTCTTGAGGTGTTTCTTGAAGGTGGAGAGGGAGTCTGGTGGCCAGTTGTAGTTCAGTGGGAGAACCACACCTGAGAAGTGACTCTTCACTCTTGGTGGAGGTGCTGGTTTGCTTACCAAGTTGACAGTCACCGAAAGACCTGTTCACTGCCACGGAAAAGAGGACAGTTTGGAAGATTGCTGCTGATTCCACCCACCCAGGCTGTCACCTCTTCAACAAACTCTCATCACAGGAGGTACAAGCGCATCACGGCCCAGACTACATGCAATGTCCACGGCATCTTTCCTGTAGCCATCCAGCCCCTTAATAAACCCACCAGGCATCACAATAATCTCATCACATTGCACTGCTGTGTTTTTGTGGTTTCACTGCTTTGGGGTATTAGTCTGGTCTGTATCTGTGACATCTGCACATCACTCTCAGCGTCTGGTCTGCATCTGTGACATCTGCACATCACTCTCAGCGTCTGGTCTGCATCGGTGACATCTGCACATCACTC
>JAODJW010000033.1:1255806-1272593 GCA_026777045.1 Hyperopisus bebe | reverse complement strand
GCAGCCCCTGGGGGGTGGGGTGGGGTGGGGTGGGGGGCAGAGACAGGTGCTGAACCCCATTGCTCAGTGACGTTAACTCACCTGCACGGTAGTTGCTTGGAGAGAGTGTGACTGCCGACTGAAGCAGCCAGGAACCCTCAAAAGGATTTCGTGTATCTTTCACTTAACTGAAACAAGGCTGTTAACTTTTTTACATTCCAGTTTATATATTAAATGAAACCCTGCTGCTGAAACACTGTTGGATGATCTCTAAAGATGTTAGAGGCATGCGATAAGGTTTAAATTGATAATGATTTACTGGATTTAATAAAAATGTTACAGTGCTGTCATTATGTCATTGTCCTGTTTTTTGCTTCCCTTGAGACAAAACTTGGTGTGGAATTACAGAAAGGGGACTTTCCCGGCATATAGGGCATTCCCTTCTTACCCAGGGTGGAATTCCAAATTTCCTGTATTTTTTTTCTTTCAATAAATCTGTAAGTGATGCTATCACGTCATTGCTGAGCCACACAAATGATGTATGGTAAGGAAGTAATAACCTCAACTTCACAATGGGAGAGTTTCATGTCCTGCAGAGTCAAGTCAAGGTTCGCGTCGGCTGCGAGAGAAGAATGCAAAAGATGTCATAGTTTGCGCAATTATTTTAAAGCTCAGGAAAGTCAAACGGGCATTTGTTGACGGTTCCCAGTCCCAAACCAAAGTGGTATGCAGCTGCTGTAAGGAGCGGCTGTGGTTCTTGTGTGAAATTCCACATGCAGAAAGGGCTCGATTCAAAGTTACACTTATAAAGGTGGGGCAACATTATGCTGCCCCCCTATTAGACACAATGTTGCACTGTAATAACACCCCCTGCTCCTCTAGTTTACAGAGTAATTATTAATCCTTGTAGTTTTTTTCATTCAGAATTTATAAGGATTCCTAAGATACTCGCTGAATAAATGGGAATTGCAGCAAGGCTCCATATTTACAATGTTAGAGATCGTAAAATCAAAACCGTAATAAACAGCTCAATCCCATCCCACATGTACCTCAGCTGCCTGTGGGTTAGACTCCTCACGCTTCGTAGGATTAGCTGTAGGAACTGATGGGTGGAATTGCTCAATCCCACCTAATTAATTGCAAGAGTTGGGAAACGGCAGAAGACTTTATGTGCACTGACCTGCACACTTAGCATACAATACACTTCAGGCACCTTAAGTATGATGCATCACAAAAGAACACTAATATTCTGTGACATCAATTCACCAGATTCAAGCCAAGAGGCTATATCAAAATTTGGTAAACTCCGCCTTTAAGTATTTCAATTACTCATGATTCTAGACAAAATCTTCATTCACACCTACTTTGCATCTTAATGTCGATTAAGGTGTGTCATTTAGTTCAATGATAGCTTCACCAAAAGAATAAAAAGCAGAGATGTGAAGCTATTTTCATCTTTCATAAACTGTTATCCAGCATAGGGTCAGAGTAAACCCAGAGCTTAGGCCTGGGAGGACAGGGGGCAAGGCAGAGGAGCACACTGGATGGAAGGCCAGCCAATCACAAGGCAGAGGAGCACACTGGATGGAAGGCCAGCCAATCACAAGGCAGAGGAGCACACTGGATGGAAGGCCAGCCAATCACAAGGCAGAGGAGCACACTGGATGGAAGGCCGGCCAATCACAAGGTGCACACAATCACACACTCTCCCTAGGCATGCAGAAATACCTATGCACTTAACTGCATTTTTGGACTGCAGAGATACTATTCATACACGCAGTAAGCAAACTTCATTCTCACACACACACAGCCAGGATGGGAATCGAACCCACAGCCCCAAACGTGAGGCTACAGTGCTAATCAACCTACCATGCCACTCCATTGAACTACTCAGAATCAAAAGAGGTTCCTTTGAACATACACGTCTGTAAACAAAACAGATAAAATACGGGTCTATTCTAGCCAAAATTCCCAAGTGTTTGTAATAAAATCGTTAAAGCACACCTTATTATGGTACTGGGATTCCTCCCCAGGTCCAAATTTATGCAATTAGGATAGCTTTCTGATTTGTGGGCGTGCGCCTTGCTATGGACTGGCGTGTCATCCAAGGGTACCTTTGTAGAGGCAGTGCTCTGTACTGCCTGACACAGGCCCCAGACTGCCCACCCCCTGCTGGATTCTGCAGGGTCAACTACGAGGTTCCATGTGATCCACATCAAAAAGCAAGCACTGTAAGCAAAATCAATGCAAGAACCGAGAACCATGAATGGACTACTCTTAGAACTGCCCTATAATGACGCCCAGCTGAAAGGAATCGCGTGCGCACACACACACACACACACAAACACACACACACACAACAAAACAGACTACAGCAGATGTCACGACTTACAAAGATTTATTTGAAAGACCGATACAGACAGCAGCTGCTTATTCCTTCTTGGCTGCCGCCTTGCGCATGGCAGCCAGGACGTTGCTGAGCTCTTCTCTCTTTCTTTTAGCGCGGATGTGAGTCCCCACCTGATGAGTGAAAAACACACCTCAGTCTCACCTGACAGCTCCATGCATGGAACAAAACCGCCATAACAGACGGCCAGCAGCCTTTGACAGAAAACATCCACAAGCAACAGGGCTGACTACACAAAAACAGTCTAGACCAGATGAGACTTTTCAACAGTTCATACCCTCTTCTTGATGAACTTGAGCGCACGCTTGTCTTTGGACACCTTCAACAGCTCCATGGCGCGCCTCTCATAGGGAGCAAAGCCGCACACCTCTCGAATCATGTCGCGCACGAACTTGGTGTGCTTGGTCAGTTGCTGGAAAAATAAATAGAGCATCTATAACTATCTGTCTCAAACGTCATACAATAATTACGGTGATTTCTGATTAGGCACTTCTGGGAACGTGTCTCTGGTTGCTAGCCTCCAAACGGCACCATGTGTAAATGCTATATGCCGAGTATATCCGCAGAATTAAGCAGCTAAAGGTTTTTGATTCACGTGCTTCGCGTTTCTCCGGCCACCATCTCGATCGTACTTTGTTTAGACTTAATTACAAACCGAAAACAGTTACTCACCCCTCTCCTACGACTGTGTCTGGGTTTGGAAACGTTTTTGGTGACAGGGTGGCCTTTATTAAGGCCCACGGCCATAGGATATCGGATTGCCATTTCTAAACATGAGGAAAAAACACACTGTTACCTCAACATGTTTGCAAAGCGCAGTTGCAACCACGGACACAACTTTGTCAATGTAATACACACATAAATCAATATAGATATTTTATTTAGGAACATGAATGGAATATATCTAAAATTATACATCTAAAGCCCATCTCTTTTGCTGCTCAAAGCAGAAGGTATATTGCCCATCTAAACGGCGCCCAGAGGCAAGCTTGGTATTTCCAAAAAAAAAACATAGGTTACACGTGAACTATATTCCTTATTACCAATAGTATACGTTGCGTGGTACAATCATACTGTTAAACAACACAAACTGAAGAGGATGCTTTAGATTTTTATAAGATTGTAACTCGGCAATCATTTCCCTACCTGCTTTCACTAATGGCGACCTCACCGGAAGGACCGTTTCAGCGGAGGATTCTGGGTAACCAAAGCGTAGAGGATGAAAAATGTAGCAAACATAAATATCGCCCTCCGTCGGCCAAGATGACCTAAAGATTAATGTCTGTTCCGAAAACAATCTTTTCACCTTAGAAATGTACTTGTTACTTTAGCTGTACTGCCACATATAGTTCCAAGTTTTATTGCCACGTGTATTTGGAAAAAAAAAGAATTGCAAGTGCAACCTAAGAACTAAAATACATTGCAGTAAATAAAAAAAATAAGTAGTGTACATATTGGTATGTGAGAAGTGCAAACTAAGAAAAATACTGTATAGCACTGGGATGCCCCCAAGGACCACATGAGTCGCCCGTGTGCCTGTTCTAAAAATAGCACAACTCACCAGTGAGCAGCATCTAAAATTTAATGTTATCCTGTTGCTATTCTTTTTTAATCACATTTACATTTATATAGATTTGAAAATGGCAATATCTTAAAAAAAGCATTTAAAACATGTCTATTATACATGAAGTTTAAATAAGTTTAGGAGGGCGTTTCAAACTAGTAGCCCTTCGTATGGCTCAGTACCTGTGAAGTAGCTCTCAGCTTCAAAAAGGATGGTGACCCCTGGTATAAAGTGTTGAAAAAGTAGATTGACAATAGAGTAGCGTAATACAGCGTGGCGGACACGTACAGGTCACCGCTGATGACTTGAGCAGAGTCTCTGAAGCCAGTGGCGCGTGTGGTGATGCACCTGCGGCATTTTGCAGAGGGCAGGGCAGTGTTCCACAAAGTAGGATTTCTCAGTCGGTTAAGTCTACTTAAGCTAGAAGTCATAATTGTCCAATAGGAATGCTCCTTACCTAAACCCTTATGATTCTCCAATAGGAATGCTCCTTACCTAAACTCTCATTGGACAATTATGACTTGTTGATTAAGTTGACCCAGCTAACAGAGAAATGCTGCTTCATGGAACACGTCCCCCCAGTAGTGTGTAGAGGGTGTGAGCTGGGTGATGCATCTACTCCACCCAGGTGTGAGTGACTGTGCTTCTTCCCTATGCTGTCTGGGATGGGAATACCATGATCTTGTGCTGGTAAACATATTTCATCATATGCTGTTTCAGCACTATTCACTGTAGTGACGTTTCTTACAAAGAAACAAACAAATGAATAAATAAATGTTTAAAAATGAAATGAGCAAGAAGCTGGTATGGTGAAAGAATATTAATATGAATGTTTTAACTCCAGGAGTCGCTGGCTAGAAAGAAGTAACATTACAGGCATACAAATACCTTAGAAAGAAAATTCCTTACTGCATGTGTCCATAGTGAAATTGTTAGCTATGCTTATATTATGATTGATAATATTTATTTTGTGATTATACATGAGGATGTTTTTCTACATTTGATTTTGTAATGAAATGGTGAAACTGAAAGGGTATTCATGTACAATTCATAACAAAATTCTCTCAAAATTGTTTTCTGATGCATATAATCAAAATAGGTCTCCCTATGTACAAACTTTATTGACATTTAAAATTGTGCACGTTAAAACTACAACTACCAGGGATATGCGTAACGTGCATTTTGGCGCGGTTTGCGTGCGCGTCGGCCATCTTGCCCCTGCCAGCTCTTTCAAAGAAAGTGGCTGGTTTGTACGCGGCGCTGGAGTAGAACCCTAACTGCTCAGTATATAGGTTTCTGGCGAATGAATTAGATTTTCTAGAAAAGCCATTCTATATATACATATTACATAACCTTCGTTAATTGCCATTTTGTATTGGCAATTCGGAAACGCTGCGGCGGCTCAGAAGTGTAGTTTTGAACGATTTTTTTGTACTTGAGATGGCGACTGCAACCCCCAGCCGCACGGCTACCGAAAGCGCTCGGTCGGCTAGCACTCCGCTGTCCCCGACGCGCATCTCACGGTTACAGGAAAAGGAGGAACTGCGGCACCTGAACGACAGGCTGGCCGTCTACATCGACCGTGTGCGGGCGCTGGAGCTGGAGAATGACCGGCTGATGGTGAAGGTGTCGGAGAAGGAGGAGGTCACCACTCGGGAGGTTAGTGTCTTTACTTCCTAACGCGGCGTCGCGTGCTGCTCTATCCGGCAGCGTTAACTTAATGTATATTTACTGTGCATTTTCAACTTAATTAATTTAATAAAACGGAACGATATAATGGTGCCGGCTAACTTTCTGGTCGTTTTCCATTATCACGGAGTACCAGGTTGTCGGCACATGGCTGGCCGGCGGCCGTCGGTTCTGAACGGTACTTTTCTGCCGGTGTAATGAATCTTTCGCGATCCCCTCGCAGGCCGCTTGATCGCTCGGTTGACATTAAGTGGGATTTATTGGTGGGTTTGCCGGCCAGCTCGTTAAGATAGCGACGGGCAGCTCTAAAACTCGTTTTCATGTCAGTGCACCCGGCCGCCTAATCGCGCTTACCGCGGTCCATTGCATATCTTTTGCCATGTAACTGATTATGCATCTTGCTCACATCTGTGTGGACCGTCTGATAGAAATTTATGCGCTGTCTGGAATCTGGAAGATTCTTGTGACTTCCTCATATATGCGTGTTTTTTTTGCGGCTGAGTCAAACCAGAACTTAGTTCCCAGTCACGCCTAAACCGTTTACCCTCGTCCGTTCACGTTATGGGGGTCTGCGTTGGACCTTTTCGGGTTTTCCCGGTTTGGTGGGTGAGGGTGGGATCCGTTCATTTGTATGAAAATCTGCGGCGCAGATGCGTGTTTGTGTGAGACCCGCCTTCCCGCTTGGGGCTCTGCTTTTGCGTGCCGCACGGATTGTTTTTGACTGCACTTTTTAACGACGGAGTGTTTCTTCGCCTTACAGTGGCGAAGTTTGTTTTTTTTTTTTCTGTAAATATTGTCCGTTTTTAGTATCCTTCGTATATTTTTAAAACGCCAGTGATGGCCCTAATTATAAGATGCAGTGGTATGCCAAAACTTAAGGGATCCTCAGTGCTGGCGCTCTGAATCGGATTCTGGATGGACGCCAAGCTGTAAAACAGACCCAGCCCGTTTTCCAACAGTTCAACACAGTCGAATAAGGCATGTGTGAACTGTATCAGCTACGGAGTGACGAAAAGGCGGGATCTGAGCTGTTTGTGCACCGTTGGCTTTAAGGGATGAAGAGTTTTTGTTTTATTTTTAAAGCAGATGTTTTGCACATTGAGCCTAGTTGGCGACTGCGTTTGGTGGAGTAAATTTTGGAAGGTTTCCAGTTTAATATATGCACAAATCATATGCATGTCCTTGGAAAGCAGGAGAGGGTATATAAATCAGATCGTTTGGATATCATTGTCGTTGCTGTAGACTCCAGTCTAGTAATGGGGCACCCATATAACAGACATTATCAAGTATTGTCCAGTACTCATCCTTTCACAGTCGAAATGCCTGGATGACCATTTCCTGGCTGTAAGTAACGGTCTGTGTTGAGTAAGGGGGGTATCATATTGGGACTCTTACGTTTAGACGAACCCTGATCCCTTCAGGTTACCGGCATCAAGACCTTGTATGAAGCAGAGCTGGCAGATGCCCGGCGTGTCCTGGATGAAACGGCCCATGAGAGAGCACGGCTGCAGATCGATCTCGGCAAAGCCAACGCCGAGCTTGAGGAGGTCACCAAGAAGTGAGTCTTCGTATGTGGTCATACCGCCCTTTGCGGCAATGTGTGCGTAAGGCGGGCAGGACTGTCCTGGGTCTTCACTGCTGCCTGGTCATGTCTCATGTCCTTGCTCAGTCACAACATGTTATTTGGCACCACATATAGTTTAACATTAGGGGTGTGGGCTTCCAGGGCAATACGGAACTCCATAGTACTTCAGCATAGCTATGGTAACTAAAGCTCAGTCGACACAGGATGAGAGAGACCAGCTCTGTTCTGGAACAGGTGGTCAAAAGTTTAGTTGCAGTTTATTTGATTAAAGATGATCAGAGTGTTCAGAATTTTCCATTTTTCATACTTTTTATTGAGCAATAAGCAGGTTACACCCACACAAAGGTGAGTCTGGTTTGGGTGTTCTGCTTTAGTACAAATTCAGGTGTGTTCTGTCATCACAAAACAGCAATTCAAAGCAAATGGTTGCTCTTATTAAAAATTGTGGTTAAAACAAACTGTTGGATGCTAGTGAAGTATAGCTGTTAAAACAATGAGGCATATAGAGACTATGATATCTCTGTTTGGCACTGTTTACTCTGTTGCTTGGAAACGTACTCAGACAGGAAGTGCAGCTGGGAATGCAGCTCTGACGAATGCTTGCAGAAATTAATGCAATGGCACTTAAAAGTTTAAACTTCTAACGCAGCATACGTTTTCACATTTTTTGATTTCCCACGCATTGATGTAGTATGCAGTGATATAATCTGCAGGTTTTGTCTACCAAAGTGACACAGTGGTGGGATGTAGCCTGCAGACGACATGGTACTTCTCCAGGATTCAGTTTTAAATCGTGTCCCTCCACATTTGCAAATTTTACTTGTGGTTTTGGTTATTTGTGAGTTGGCTGTGTACATTATCGTTCGAGCTTTCCGAAAGATCACAGAAGCTCCCAGACGATGCGTAAGCCATAAACACTTCTGAGAATAAGCTGGATCATGTAAAATCATATACAAGTGTTTGTTTCGGGATCTAGCTTCACTCGCGTCAACGTGGGATGAAAGATTTTCTTGGAATGCAGTTTATTTGGTTAGAGATAATCAGAATATTACTTTACACATACAGTGGCATAATTTTAAATGGTTCATATATTATATACAAAGTAGGTAGGAAATGTCACTGCAATTTAACATGCAAAAATATGGTACTGAACTGTTTTAGACGTGTATGTGATGTGGCACCTCTGCTTCCTAAGCACTGACTTTGGAGGTGTCCTTCACTGTAGTTGCCTGTTTGTTTCTCCTCCTCTTCCAGTTTGAAAAAGAAGGATGGGGATCTGGTTTCAGCACTGGCCCGCATTAAGGAGCTGGATGCACTGTACATCAGGAGTGAAGCGGCACTCAGCACTGCGATGAGTGAGAACGCGTCTCTCGGCGCTGAGCTCGCCGACCTGAAAGCCCAGCTCGCTAAGGTTTGTTGCTCTGTCTCCACTGTGGGCCATCTGGCAAAATGTTACTTGTTTAATTATATTTGAGTCTCAGGGTGACGTTTTACCAATAGTTTGACATGGCTTATAAATCCTCTATTGTAGTAAGCTGTGAATTTTACTTTATTTACATAATGCCTTTCACAACGTAGCTGCCCCAAGTTTAGTCAAAGGTGATATTCTATCTACGAAACTGCATGACGGTGAAACAGGCATCGGGCAAAGAATTTGGTGAGACTATTTCAGACCTGGGATGACTGTGTTTCTAAAATACATACATCGTGGATTGATTCAGTGTAAAATTCTTCATAAGGTCCATTATTCGAATGACAAATCGACTAAAATATATATCCATCCATTAAACCAGTATGTCTAAGTCTTGGCTAGTTGGCACATATTTTGGATTTATTTGTAGTCAATTTCTGGCCACCTGTATTCAACTCTGTCATCCCTCTCTGGTCAGTCTATAACGCCCAACTCCTTTAGTCCAATATTTGGCCTGTTGCCACATGGAGACCACTCCACTAAGGCGCAGGGAAAGGCATTCGCCTTTGGTAGTCTTGTTGCACACTGCATAATTCCTAAACTCAATAACCTGCCAAACTTTGGGCAAAGGGTATGAGAAATCACATCTTTACTGTGAAAAATACGGACTGATGCTGTAACCTGAATGGTTGCTATAAGGCAAATGCTTATTTCATATAGTCAGCACATTCTGTATTAGTTTACCTGTATTATGTAAGTCTTAAAGGTCAAATGCTATAGGGTTTTTTTTTAACTGTTTTCCCCAGGCTGAAGATGCCCGTGCAGTTGGTAAGAAGCAACTGGAATCAGAAACTTTACAGAGAGTGGATTTGGAGAACCGCTGTCAGAGCCTGTCGGAGGAGCTGGAGTTCAGGAAGACCATGTTTGATGAGGTTTGCTTTGACTGGCCTGTTTTTGATTTGTTGTGCTTCCTTTGAGATCCATCCATTTGTTTTTCGTATTGTGTGGATTCTGGTCCGTTCAAGTGTCCCAAACTTTTTTTCATCCCACAGTTGTAATGGGGTTCTGTAACTAAATGAAGTACAGATTTTGCTTAAAATGACCGTACAGAATATTTATGTTCATGGCAAGTGTAAACTTGTGCCCCTGGCTTGCATGAATGGATGGATGATCGGCGCTTTAGTTAAGATGAAGTATACCTAAATGGACTTAATTAAATATGTAGCCTTAAATAATTGAATTTGTGAGAATTTAAAATGGAAATGGTGATTTCGTAGCTGCACTCCGTTTGCAGGAGGTGCGTGAAACTCGGCGCCGTCGCGAGAAGCGGATGGTTGAGGTGGACAGCGGGACCAAGCAGGACTACGACTACAAACTGGCGCAGGCGCTGCAGGATCTGCGCAGGCAGCACGAGGAGCAGGTGGCCGTCTACAGGACGGAGCTGGAGCACACCTTTAAGGCCAAGGTATGGCTGCCAGTCACGAGGCGCTGAGGCTGATGGCTGCTCGGCTTGTTTTGGGGTGTATATGCAGTATTTTACTACAGGACACAGTAGAGCTGTAAACATACCTCATGACATTAGTCCTGCATCATTGTGCATTGCGGTTTACTAGGAGTCATGCGGCCAAGTTAGTAGAGCTTAGTTTGGGGTGGTTGATTAAATTGTGCAGCCTGATGAATATATTTAATTTAAGCATCTATGGTTGGTTTCTTACATTGAGTACACCATGAGAACGGAGTGCTTTGGCAAGTTACTCGTGTGACATTAGATATTGTTGCGTGTAATACCCTGACAATTAGACATGTTTTAAAGAATTCTGGCACTTGCACATGTAGTACCAGCGTTTGAAGTGAAACTAAAATCTAAATTAAATATTGAGTGGTTTCAGCTGTCTTCAGTTATACTTAAGGGTTATAATTCACTGCTTGTGACTGTTGGGTGATTCCCTCCTGCTCTCCTTCCCGGCTTGCAGCTGGATCACGCCAAAGTGTCATCTGACCTCAATGACCAGGCTGTAAATGCAGCTCGAGAAGAGCTGCAGGAGTCGCGCATGAGGATTGAAAGTCTGGGCTACCAACTCTCCGCCCTGCAGAAACAGGTGTCTGTTCAGCTTTATCACGTTATACGAACCAGAAATCTACGTCCATTTAATACTGTAGCAGTAACTTGAAGTGTTCATTGTACTTTAAGCAAACATTTGGCTTGGTGTGTGTGCTTATGTCATAAACTTTAAGCTTTCCTTTAGGCCCATGTGTGCATATGGTATCCTTTATATTTCTCTGTATTTATGTACGGCTGCTAAGCACCAGTGATGCTGGCAGCATCACCTTCGGCTTTCTCTGCCGCCGCACAGGCCAGCGCCGCTGAGGAGCGCATCCGCGAGCTGGAGGAGATCCTGGCCAGCGATCGGGAGAAGCATCGGCGTCAGCTGGACGCCAAGGAACGCGAGATGGCCGAGATGAGGGAGTGCATGCAGCAGCAGCTGAATGAGTACCAAGAGCTGCTGGACGTCAAGCTGGCCCTGGACATGGAGATCAACGCCTACAGGAAGCTGCTGGAGGGAGAGGAGGATAGGTCAGCTTTCTGCTGCCTCTCACTGCTAACAGAGTTCCACAGTGGCTGATTAGAAGGGTTTATTCTCTTTATTTCGGTGGATATAAATATGAGAGCTAGTGTTAATAAATATATAAATATAATCCCTTAATGTTTTTCCTTAACTAAGGAAACCTTTTAAGGGGTTCTGTGCAACACCCTTAAATAAATCCCTTAGCTAAGGAGAAATGAAACCTTAAGTGTCATACTTGAGGGGAAAACTTAAGGTGTTTTGTGCAACCGGCCCCTGGTCTTTACACAACTGTAGCAGGTTGTTTTAAGCCACAGTTGGAAAATTTACTCCAAGCAACACTATAAAACCTGTGCTGGTTTGAACACTTGATCTTATCTCCACCAGGTTAAAACTGTCTCCCAGCCCATCTTCCCGGGTGACGGTGTCTCGAGCTGCCACCACCACCAGCAGCAGCACTATGCGCTCGTCTCGCGCCAAGAGAAAGAGAGTCGAGCTGGAAGAGTCAGGGGCCGCAAGTCAGCCTAAGGTCCACATTAACCAAGAAGCTGAGGCCACGGGCAGCATCACTATCGAGGAGATCGACCTGGAGGGCAGGGGTGTCACCCTCAGAAATGTCTCTGAAAAGGTGAACGGTGCCAGAGATCATACCTGCCATTTGAGTTTAAGCTCATGGCCTTAATGAAGTGTGAATTAGGTAAATATCCGTGTCACACTGTAATTTTTGCGCAGGATCAATCACTTGGCAGCTGGAGGCTGAAAAGGAAAATTGGAGATGGGGATGAAATAACCTACAAATTTACACCAAAATATGTCCTCAAAGCAGGGCAGACTGTCACAGTAAGGAGTCATTTCTTTTTTAATAAACCAGTTTAGATAGAAAAGATTGTGATTGTGATCCGTCTGAATTGTTTGCATTCCTGTCTAGATCTGGAGTGCTGATGCTGGAGTGTCTCACAGCCCCCCCACTGACCTGCTCTGGAAAAGCCAGAGTTCCTGGGGGACTGGGGACAACACTGTCACCTTTTTGGTGAACTCGAATGGCGAGGTGTGTCTTCTCGCGTGGCTTTCACTCCTGCGAGCGCTGAAATCTCTCATTTGTGGTTTTTTTTTTTTTTTTCTTGTTTTGTTTTTGTTAGTTTTCTGCTCCGACAATATTAATGCCGTTTCTGCGTCTGCTTAGGAAGTGGCCAAGAGAACGGTCACCAAGATCATAGTACATGTGGAAAATGAAGATGATGAGGATGCTGACTTTGGTGAAGAAGATCTTTTCCATCAACAGGTACATGATCCATGTTTGCAGTAAAATCTTTTGAACTTTATTTGGTGGAAGGTGTTTTTACAAAGATCTTACTTTGTTTTCCCTTTCATTCTAGGGAGACCCAAAGACTTCATCCAGGGAATGTTTAATTATGTGAAGAATTCAGTTCCGCCCCCATACAACAACTTAAATATTTTTGTACATTTCAGTCTTGTTAATTTTTTCTTAGTTTCCAAACCAGTCAGCCTCATATGTTTTGAAATGGAATTCATTTTTGTAATGAATCATGCATAATTATTACATTAATTACATATAACTATCTTAAACTTATAAAGTTTTAGGATTGTTCCCATAAATATTATGAAATGTGGGGTCCCCCGATGCTACCTAAAGTTAGTTAGATGGGGTTGGTGAACTTATCTTAAAACTGCCACACTGTACTGGGTGTATTTCATTAAGGTTGCCTTGCTTATCAATTAGGCATTTGAATGGTTTTTATGATTCATTAATTGAAAGCCTTTGGGAGCAGGTCTGGTGGGCTGTTAGACTGATGAACAGGGAGAGATTTTTACCACTGAGACTAACAGGAAACTGCCTCAGATTTTAGTAGCTGTTTTTTCCCATCGGCTGCTTCCATTGTTAATTATTAATTTTAGTAGAGGCATATATATGCCTCACCTGCCAGGAAATGGTCTAAGGGCAGAAATCAGGAAATGAGATTGATGATTTCAGTATTTAGAATCGGATACTGATCTCATCTGCTGGCATCCATACTGATAGTTGATAGTGACAGATTTAAAACTGGCATGATTTCACTCATGTAGGTAGTAACTGACTATATGTAACTGCTTAGACTGGCTTTGCAGAGGAAAACAGGGTGGAATTTGCAGAAGTGATGGTCAGTTTGATCAGTGGTTAGCCATGGTTCAGTGCAAGGATGTGGGTACAATTGTCACACCGTGAAATATTTTAAATTGGGGTGAGCAGTAGTTTAATAAATGCTGATTCTCCAGGAAGAGAGTATTAATCTTGGGCATTTTTGCCACCCAATAAGCAGTGACTTAAAACAATTTCTGCGGCACTACATGATGAATTTCCTTCAGTTGGCTCACTGTCAGTTTTAACGTGGTTGTCATTTTTGGCCCTGTCGACCCAAGAAATTGTATCGAGAGAGATGTGTACAATCGGTTCACACTAGATTTTCCAGCCATGCATTTCACTGGAGCAGTACTAGGGTTAGGGGGCATCAAGGGCTCAGCCCAGAAACACTCGCATCATGATACAGTGGAGAAAAGTGATGAGAGAAACCTTCAGGGATTAAGGCCAGACCTGAAGCCGTCTGTGTTTCACTGTCCCCCGCTTTCCAGCCTGAAAGGTCAATGGCATCATGATTTTATGACCTTATTGACAAGGCATACGCTGTGTGTGACACTTAGTTGGTGATGACCTTATTTACCTTGGTATTTGTACATATATGGGGGAAGAAATATAATGTACGTCCACCATGTTCATATCACTGCTTACTGTTGGTCGCAATAATCCGTGTTGAATTTATATACCTTTTTATAAGTGTAAAATTGTTTCTCAGACATATGCAAATATTTTTTTAAAGTAAATGTGGTTATCGACAAGGGTTCTACAGCTATAAAATGATGTCGTCGTACCACTGAATGTACTATTTGGTTATGATAGAGTATTGATATCTCAAAAGAAATGAACTCCTGTGTCTTAATGTGCAGTATTCAGCTGATTGAACTTCGTACTGTGTTCATGGCATAACTGTCTGCATTGTCTACAAGACAGATGCATGTTTTAAATCAGCCCTGACACCAGTCAACTCACTGGTCCAAATGCGTTGTCTGCCATTCTTGGTGCCGAATTACGGTGACTTCAGAGGTCTCTGTAGACAATTGGATTTCAGCAACAAAATCAGGAGATCTGTCTCAGGATCTGAAAACTAGGGAGCCTTGTCTGTTATACCGCCAACATTTGGCAATCTAAGCCAGGATGATGGCATCTTTGAGGGTGGGGCTGGATTGGTGAAAAAGCCACGTCAACCTCGTAGCTGCTCTTTAGCTAAAAGGAAATGCGGAGTTGATCCACATTTTTGTCTTTGCACTCGAGTGCAAAATAAGCTTAAAACCCCTGTGTTGTCTCCACACAGCTATTTAATACAGATTGTTTGCCTGGGAAACAATTTTTTTTCTTCAAATGCAGTGCCCTGCAAAAAATATTTTTTTATCGAATGATTATATATCACTCGCCTAGTAATCATGCTTGTATCAAATGTTTGTTTAAAGATGGTAAAGTTTAGGTTAAACATGCAGATTGACTTTGCGTAAATAGCTTAGAGTGATGTGCTCAAAGGAATTGATCTCGTTAGCACAGCATTTTGGCATTTCTGAAAAGTGTTGGAAAACTGAAGCTGATTACACTGGTAAATTTTAGTAGCATAAGCATTTGGTTCTGAGGATAGATCACTCATCAGCAGAACGTCGTTTGGAAACGACTTGGCTAACTGTGATTGTACACTGCTTTAAGTGATCTGTACAGAACATTCAGCAGCAGCCTGCCAACCACTGGCACATTTTAAGAGTTTTTAAAATGAGCTTTTATTTAACATGCACTGGTTTAAAGTATTTTACACTGCCAGATTTCTGTTCAGGTTTCTCAAAATGTAATGTGACAATGTGTTCTGGGAATCAAGTTTTCAGCAGTCTGTAAAAATCCAAATCTGAATATTTGATAGCATACTGAATCATGACTTACTGTAAGGAGATTGCAGTTTCATACTCTGAAATGCACAAAATGATGCGCAATAATGTGATGTTTCATGTTTACTCGAGCCATGAAAAAATTGTGAATAAATTTTCGAATTCAACTTTTGTTAAGGGGAAAAACCTAAACTTTATCATTATATAGGGGAACTGTAGGAATGCATGCCAAAAGTGTTTCCCCCATGAGTTATTTACATTTATATTGACATTTTTGTACAACATAATACAATAAATGTTTTACTTATTAAATCTCTTGGTTTTCTTGAAATGAAGGTTTTTTTTTTGCCTATTAACCTTGTATAGTCTTGTGTAGAGAAGCCATTTAAAAGAGATCCATCATACTGGAAATAATCTGGAATAACTGGCTGTCTCACACTCCTTAAGCTGTTGATACGCTTCACGGGTCTTCAGGTCAGTGGTGGGGAATCTTGTGTGTCCCGAACCCTGACATGATGAGTCCGATGAGCTCTGCACCAGCAACTCTGCTTGCTTTGTGGTTATAGGTCTGGGTTCATTGACCTATGTGGCCTGGAATGGGCGGCGCCCTGACGTGATTGGCCACAGCTGCAGACCGGACTTGTCCGTCCCCACGCATGCTTGACACCGACCCAGCAGTCCACATCAGAACAATACACCAACCCAGCTGCCCTCCCATGGTGCCAAGGTCCAGTTCCGATGGTCTGGTGCCCACTGTAGGGGCTCCTGATGCTGGCTGGTGGTCAGCATTGGCACTTCAGCTGCACACAAGGACCGGATGCCATGTGTTGTGACATCACTTATGGGACTCATTAGAATCTTTGATTTGTTCCGCAGTAGCCCATCTATTGGTTTGTACCACACAGGAATAGCCTTCATTCACATTCCACGTCAACTTAAGAATTGTGTATATTATGTATAATTTTGGTTAAATAAGGTAGAATTTTGTCTTAAATCGATTTTGGTTTATTCACGATTGCACTGAAATCCAAGCCAAATGAAAATCAGGTGTATCCAGCCTGCATTTGAGTCTACATCTACCTCTTTCTAGGCTGTAAAGCATGCTTCAGAACAAAGGGTGAAAACTTCATGATGTCATTTGACTTAAATTACAAATGCCATATATATATATAATTTTTTTTACCGCCATTTGAATAATGAATATATTAGGGAGATATGATCACCTAAAGCTGAACCATAAGAACAATGAATAATTGTTGGACAAGGAAGACTGCAAACTTCTTACATGTGTTTCACACTATGGAGCATCTCAAATATCAGGAATGACTGGCGAACTGCTGACTGGGAGGTGGCAGGTACTGGTAATGCAGTCAGCAATCCATAAATGTTTCAACATTGCTTAACTCCTATAATGTCTCTTTCCGCAATAATGTCTCTCTAGAATTCAGGTTTGCACACAAACAATAAAGAACAGGTTGAACGAACGTGGGCTGTATGGCAGGGTTCCTTGGAAGCCATTCATACGTAAAAAGAACACACTGAAACGTCTGAAATTTGCCACAGAACATGTTGAGAAGTCTATCAGCTTCTGGAAATCTGATCTACGGTCTGAT
>JAODJW010000033.1:1234789-1254036 GCA_026777045.1 Hyperopisus bebe | reverse complement strand
AATTAATAAAGCAGATCTCTGGGGGCCCCAAAAGGGCGTGGGCCCTTAGAATTGTCCCAACTTTCCCCCCCTTAGCGACGCCCCTGCAAAGGAGTATAGTCCCCCAGGGCCTAAATTCAAACTGGTAAAACATGGTGGCGGGAAGGTGTTGATTGCTGAGCCATGCATGAAACTTCGTTGTTTGATTGATTGTTAATTGTGGTTTCAAACCGTGGGAACTGGGTGAGTCATCCAGATTTGCCCCACTACGTTAAGGATCGGTTGGGTCTATGTCTGTACGCGATTTATTTAAAGGTTAATAACCCAGAGAACGTGGTGTGAAAAAAATTACGTTAAATCTCCGCGAGGTAGAAACTTAAACTGCGTATTCTCGGTTTAAATTGTGCATAGCTACCAGATTAAGCCGCTGACGCGATCGAGTTTTTTGTATAGTTTTTCAGTTTTATTTTGAAATTATTTCACTGACAGAATATAATATGATAAAATATGCATGGGTTTACTGCAGACACGACATCTCAAGCCTAGTCCGCCCCCTCAGCAACACGTTACTTCTGACAGCTGAGCCACCGTGTGACATTCACCAAGTGACCAGTCTAAATTATTTAAGGAATATTTTGTAACCCATGGCGCATAGTGGCACGGCAGTGTGCAAGCATTTAGAAGAAAATATTTTTAAGTGAGATTCCAGTTAATAAAATGGACTCGATGACATCAAAGTAATTAACAGTAAACATCACAGAACCAAAACAAACTGAACTGCGGCGCGCAGCTTCCGCCAGACGCATCTTTTCAAACGGCCTCGAGCGCCCTCCGTGTTTTTGCGGAAATGACATCACACAGATATTCGCTGATTGGTTCCGCGCACACGTCCAGCAGATTAGACCTATCGGTGTCATCTGTAGGCGGGCGATAGACTTGGAGGGATTTTTAACACAGAATAAGGAAAAAAACAACCGCATTTAATATGTTTAGGATATATTATAAATATTAATGTGTCTGTAGTGGTGTTTTCCCGATAATAAATTAAAATACCCGATTGCGCACTTTGCAATACGAAACAAGAGTGCACATGTACTATCCACCGCTTTATCCGCATGAAACAATAGCGAAACTACCAATTAGCAACCGGCTACCTTAAGAGCTATGTTTTCAGATAAAAAAAACTTAACATTGCGGCTATGCAAGGCAGTTAATGACGGCGAACCAAGGTATGAATACATTCTCATAGTTGTTGTTTTAAATACTTTGGTATGCAGTCGTCTTGGCCTGGATGAGACCTGACCAAAACACTCTTACGTGATGTATACGTGTGCAATAAATTGCTTCATGAAATACAACTTTAGATGGCCATTTAGTTAGTTTCGGTGGTTTTCTCTGCTACTGGTTCCACCTGAACTCTCTTATTAGATGGTATTTAGAGCGCTTGTTCAGTTGCATGGTAATATAAATAATATTGTCTTCGTATGATATGTGTTATATCTAGGAGAACCCTGATAACCGATGTGACCCTTTACTTAGGACTGTCGAGGACCTGCTCTTGCAAGGTGCCAATCCGAACCTTGTGCTCCGCAAAGGTGTCGCCGCCGTGCATTTGGCTGTTGGTAAAGAGACCGAGAAGCGAATCCGCTGCCTGAAGCTGCTGCTTCAGCATGGTGCAGATCCCAACGCCAGGTGAGCCAGAAGAACCCGTCACAGAGGAAAAAAACCCCGACAGCTTAGCATTTGCCTTCTGAAATTAACACATCTAGCAGTGTATTTGACTGTATTTAGGCATCACTGTTTTTCATGGTTTTGCATTTTTGTCAGATCTGTGGAGGACTTGACCCCTTTGCACATTGCGGCTTTGTGGGGTTGCTACCAGAACCTCAAACTGCTTTTACAAAATGGGGGGAATCCTAATTTAGAGGACCAGGTAAGCTGGTCATATTTGCTCTTGATTTTTTTTTCCTGCTTGTTAATTTCTTGATAATGCATAAGAGCAATAAAAAGAAGTACACTGTCCCCCAATTAAGTCATGTTCCATCATTCCTTGTTTGATGCTTCATCTGTAGATTTGGAAGCTATTCAGAAAATTAATCTTTGCTTACCTGCAGGATGGAAATACAGCAACTGACTTGGCAAACCAGCAAGACAACCACAAATGTGCCCAGCTTCTGAAGGAATATTGGTCTTGGGATGCACTGGGGACAGAAGATGACGAGCTGCCACAATTCCAGTACTGTAAGTTTAATTTGAGTCATGAGGGAATATTGAGAAAATTGATTTCTCTTATGCTGCAATGTATTCAAAACAAGCTGTCTTTGGCTTTTCTTTGTAGCTTTTTACCGTGGTCAAGATTGCAGGGATACTTCTCCGCACAGTGGAACAGTGGACACCAGTGCTGGATTACATGACCTATCCTTGCTGAGTGACTATGGTGAGGGGCCACTCAGCAGCACCAGGCGATCCTCCTCGCTGAACCTGTCTAGGATCAATAGCAGACCCTCCTGGAGAGGCAGGTCCCAGCTATCAGGACTCCTGGACTTCACTGATCTTCAGGGGCGTCGCACTCAGGAATGGAACCGGGAGTTTGACATGGATCTAGTAGCTCCCTCTATACTGAGCAGCACTCGGATATCAGCTGGTCAACAGTCTTATTCTGGGGTCTTGCCCATGGTGGAGGAGAAAGAGTCGCTTGTTTACTCGCAAAAATTGCAGTACGATCCTGTGATACACAAAAGACCAGCAAATGAACTTCCTCCTCAGCTGGACCCACCTTGTCCCTCAAGGCACGCCAGCCGCAAAAGTGTAAGTTTTAAAGACGTGGATGACTACTTCCCTGTGTTTACGGATGAGTCACCCAAGAAGAATGAAAATCAAAGCCAGCACTCCTCAACTGACACAACAGTTGACTTCACAGACTACCCAGAATTCCTGAATTTAGAGCGCTTGGCATCTGTTTCGCACAATCAGGGAATTGATGTTACTTCTCCTGATCATGTCTTTGTCTTTTCCCGAGACAAACACTGTGCAAGTCCTGATTTGGATAAGACTGTGGTTGGAAACTGGCTCATGGAGGAAAAAGATGAGGGGGAGAGGGACGATTGTGACTTGGCCGAGATAAAAGGGCCTATTCAACCTGTATGCAGCTCCAGTGGTAGCAGTGGACCCAGTGAATACAGCAGCTGTGACAGTGATCCATACACTACTGTTTTGGGGCCTTGCAACCTTCACAGGGACACATCTTTTAGTGATGGTGATAGGGAAACTGGGGCAATGTCCCAACAAGATCGGGGCTCTCCAAGAACGGCCTTGCCAAATATACAGGTGTGCGAAGCAACAGAGCAGTCTGCATCAGCAAAATCACTGCTTATTACTGAAAAGTCGTTGAATACTGTTGATTCAGAAGAGTATAAAGGTGTCTTAGATGTAAGTGGAAAAGGCACGGCTCTCCCCAGTAAGGCCAGCAAGAGCACTTCAAAAGTAGCTGCCTGTCTTCCTCAATTAATTAATGACCTGGTACTGTCTCCTAAGAGCCCTTCAGTAAAATGTAATGCAGAAGGTCTGAAAAATGTGAAAAAAGAAGGTTCAGACAACCGAGTTGAAGAACCTGAGTGGCAATGTGATGACAAAGGGAAAGTATTGAGAGGAGTTATGGATCTTTCGAAAGCCTGTCGTGAGTCGTGTAGTGTTGACAGAGAAGGGGGATTGCTTCCTTTGAGCCCATTTGTCACAGGGAGGACTCGCTCCAGGCTCAGTCGCAGCTCCTCCAGGGCCAGTAGTTACATTACAGATTCCTCAGTCCACTCACTTTTTGAAGACTCCTTGCCTACGCCAAACCGTCAGCAGCTCCGCCAAACTAGAACGCCCAACAGTGGGAGGATGACCAGCATCGCAGCAAATAGCCAGCACAACAGTCCAGCACATTTAACGAGACGGGCAACCACAACGATGGACACCATGGTTCATTGCTTCCAGGAAACTCAGACCAGAACTCTTCCATGTGAAAGCCAGGCAGACACACTGATCATCTCTGATAGTGCGGCTGACACAGTCATCCTGGAGAAAACCTGTGGAGAAAGTGCAACAAACTCCCTGGCAGGTGAGCAAGCAACAAGATTAGGTTTCCTCAACAGTCATGGCATCAATGAGGCTGAGTTTCTCACGGATGATCGGTCCAGTTCAGAAGGGGAAGGACTCATGCAGGAGCTGAGCTCGGGTGAGTCGCTGGGAGCGGCTGGGGGTACCAAGCCTAAGGACAAAGAGTCTTTGATCACTGATGATGGGGACACTGGCGACTCACAGTTGGAACTAGTACCACACACACCAACGGCTGAGTACTGTTGCACATCACCCATGACCCCAGCATCTGGGCGCACCATGCGGTACAGCATAAGTAGGCTCTCTGCCTCCCACAAGCCTCGGAGGCTGGCTGATCTGTCTTACACCCCAGGTGGGCGGCCCCTGATTCCCAGCGAGGAACAGCCTGTTGAGTACCTGTACACTGATATTGAGAAGGGACACGAACTGATCGAATGCCACGTGCCGCCCGCCACCAGTGTCACTCTTAGTTCTGAAACCAGCCTGGCCACAAGCGACGACACCGTGCTGTACGATTGGCGTTCCCTGCAGCTCAGTCTTGGGAAAGGAAAGGAGAACGAGAAGCCACAGGAGGAGATTCTGCTGGATACAGCAGGCCTGACAGACAGGGAGCTAAGGAGGAGGTTGCAGGAGCTAGGAGAGCAGCCAGGTCCCATCAGCCGGTTCACCCGCCCAGCGTACATCAACAAATTGAACAATCTGCTTCAGAAGTCCAAGAACCAGCAGCCTGCTGCCCATAACACAGGTAAAGTCGCAGACAGAGTAGGTGTTCCTCAGTATGCGTACCTGACTGCACTTGTGTTCTTGTGCACCTGTGTTATCTTCCATTTGCAAAGACCGATTGCAGTACTCGAGAGCAGAAGTACAGGTGATGGTAAAAAATCCCCTGATATCGTTCTTGCCACACCCCAGATATCAAGGATACATTGGTTGAATCCTCACCAAACGAGACCAATCCCATTATTCGTTGCTCCTCAAGTTCATTCTTGGGAAGCAAATCAGCAAGATTGGTCTTACCAAGACCATAAGTACAATCTTTGCACTCTTGGTATTGAGAAACATCCAATGTAAAAGGTGTGTAGAAATGACCCATAGCTGATAAGTAGATAAGATATACAGATTAAGCATACTGAATCTGTATTGGATTAAAGGCAGGAATACATTCCTTGATTTTACCAGTTTTAATCATTCCTTTTTTAGAGCTATGTCATTTCTAATGTATTTGGCTGCATTCTCTCTAGGCTACAGCTTAGAACTAGCCAATGCCCTGGAGACCTTCACTCTGCCAGACTGCCAGGCTGAGGAGATGGCCCTGTGTCAGCAGTTTGACCGACCTGACCAGAACAGGAAGTGGCGGGAAGGAATCACCAAGTCGAGCTTTAATTATTTGCTGCTTGACCCAAGGTACAACAGGTTGCCAGATTGCCTTATATTGATAAGACATGGATTTTATTCTTCTTTATAATAGTTCTACAATAGTTTGGTAGCTTAATCCAAATTAATGAGATGCTTGTTTCTCCTGATGCAGAGTGACGAAGAACCTGCCATCCCGTAGTTCGTCCATAACATCCGCAGAGTGTTTCCACACCTTCATCAATGCCATCTTCTATATAGGCAAGGGGAAACGGTCCCGTCCGTACAGCCACCTCTACGAGGCCCTGGAGTATCACCGAGGGGACAAAACCTCAAGGGTGAGATACTCTGTGAATACGACACCAATGCTTCTCAAAGAGGTCCTTGGAGACCCACAGAAAGTCCATGTTTTTGATCCCTTGGGACCTGGGAGGGGACACAAATGTGGACTGTATGATAGGGATCTGGTAGGGAACAAAAACATGGACTGTATAGTAAGGAGCTAGGAGGGAGCAAAAACATAGACTGTCTGGAAGGGAGCTGGGAAGGAGCAAAAACGTGGACTGTCTGGCAGGGAGCTGGGAGGGAGCAAAAACATAGACTGTCTGGAAGGGAGCTGGGAAGGAGCAAAAACGTGGACTGTCTGGCAGGGAGCTGGTGGGGAGGGGGCAGTGGGGGCAAAAACGTGGACTTTATTTTTGCTGTTTGGGGGGGTGTCTTTGCTGCGCATAATGGGGTGCACGAAAGAGAGAACAGGACGATAACTTTCTTGTGGCCACGGATTGTGGGCTCAGACCTTAGGATGGTAGGAACCGGAAGATGGTTCCCACTTCAAAGCTTCCTCTACATAGGTAGCGGGGAAATTGATTAAATGATCTCATCTCATCTCATCTGATCTGTCCCCCACAGCACCACTACCATGTCATACAAAAACATTAGCAAGTCTTCCTTTACCTTAGCATATGTCTATATATAGGTGTATATGTTTGCATTAGGATGTAATGTTAGTCTGAGTGCCTCCCTCTGCCTTCTGTAGAAGCTGTGCTCTAAGGTGCAGCACATCCTGCAGGTGTGGGGGGCAGGCCTAGGGGTCATCTCCCTGCACTGCTTCCAGAACGTCATCGCCGTGGAGGCCTACACCCGCGAAGCTTGCATGGTGGATGCCATTGGTAAGCTGAGACCACGGTGTGTAAAATGTCTAGTAGTGGGTAATTATTAGAGGCACAATGTCTCAGTGGGCCTCTGTTCATAGTGGGGTACCGCAGGGTTCAGTTTTAAGACCACTATTATGCCTAATATACCTTAACGATATTGACACCAATATATACAGTAAACTGGTTAAATTTGCAGAAGACATGAAGGTGGGTGGTGTAGCAGATAGTGAACCTCACCTAGAATACTGTGTGCAGGTTTGGTCACCATACCTTCAAAAGGACATTGCTGCCTTGGAAAAGGTTCAACGTAGGGCTACGAGAATGATTCCTGGTCTTAGAGGAATGTCTTATAAGGAGAGGTTAGCTGAGCTGAATCTGTTTAGCCCTGAGCAAAGGAGACTAAGGGGGGACATGATCCAGGTATATAAGATTCTAACGGGTCTGGATGTTGTTCAACCACAAAGTTACTTCGATATTAGTTCAAAAACAAGAACTCATGGCCATAGGTGGAAATTAGCGGGAGAACATTTTAAACTGGATTTGAGAAGGCACTTCTTTACACAGTGTGTAGGTAAGAGTATTGGATAGTCTTCCTGCTAGCGTAGTGTAAGCTAAAACCTTGGGTTCCTTTAAATCAGAGCTAGATAAGATTTTAACGAGTTTAAGCTATTAGTTGAGTTCTCCCCAAATGACCCTGATGGGCTGAATGACCTCCTCTCCTTTGTAAATTTATGTTCTTATACAGTATTCCTCTGAAGGCATTTTTGAAGGCAAAGATGACAACAGTGTAATCCAACTCTATAGCTGTCCCTACATTGTTGCTCCTTTGAACAGGCCTAAGGTCTTTAAACTGTGTTTTGACTGTGTTTATTTCGGTATTATTGAATGTTAGTAGTTGGATAACATTTTCAGTGCATAAAAATGACCTTATTGGTAAAATAGGGTATTTGGGGTTTAGGACATAGAATAAGGTATTAGTGTATCGTGCTTGTGTTTGTTGATGTCACACTCCAAGTCAAAGGGCTCCTTTACAAGCTTGTGTTGTCAGCTTAGTGTTGTACTTTATTTTCCTCGTTAATGTGGGAGCTGATGTCACAGGACTGATGTACTGTAGTCACGGTCTCAAGGGCACCGGCGCGATAATGAATGTATAGCCAATGGTGTGTAGGGAATCCTGCACTCTTTCTCCATCCTGATTGTCTTCTGTCTTTCTCCTGCTGTTTGTTTTCTGGTACAAGGTCTGAAGATGCTCACCAACCAAAAGCGTGGGGACTACTATGGCGTGGTATCCACTTGGCCACTGAAAAAGCGACGTGAGCTGGGTGTTCACCTGCTCTATCGCGCCATGCAGATCTTCCTGGCCGAGGGAGAGCGCCAGTTGCGGCCAGCAGATATTTAAGTGAACGCCGTTTGGACCGTGCGTGAGTGAGGTGACCCTGGCAGGACTTATGGACGATCCGTGATATCTCCTCTGGACTCATTACAGTTAATAACTGATAGCATAGTTGCCTTTATTTCAGAAAACTTATTATCATCGCAATGACATTGATTTTTTTTTTTTATTACCTAAATTACAGATTCTGCTCAAACAACCCAAGGAGAGCTGCAGAACACTTTACTGCAGCAAATCCCTAATCACCCCAATAGATAAAACTGTAGCTTTGGAGAAAGGCATCTGCCAGTAATCATCTTAAAAGGAAAAACTGCGAGCAGCACAAACAAACCAGGTTTCACTGTCACAGTGAGGCTACTGCTTCATTCAGTTGTATGCATAGACGATGGTTTTTCAGTATATTCTTATCGCTTACTTTTGTAATCATTTTATTCTACTTTTAATTACGAAATGATTTTTAAAAATGGGAAAGTATTTCAAATAGCTGCAGAAAAAAGTTGCAAATGAACTTTTACTCTTAAAGGGTTAAACTGGAATCTTAAATCTTGGGAATTATGTGTTTTTCTCTGTATAACCCTTCCTGTTGTCACTATTTGGAAGTGGTGGTTACTGAAATAGCAGTATCTTGCATTCCGTATTCTGTATATAGTTACATATCTGTTGCAAAGTGGTTTGATGATGTGAGTTCAGCTTGTGGAAAAAAGTAGCTTCTTAATTTGCCCCAAAAGCTAAGAAATGTTTAACGATAGCACCTTTTTATAACCTATTGTAGTCATAGTTTCCTTGTTGGGGGAGGGGGGTGTGAATCTGAGCCACAGTTACTGGATACTGGCCAAAGTGTCACACCATAGAATGCACTGGATACAGAAAACACACACCTTTTGCAGTGACAAGCAGGAAGTCACATCAGCTTTTGTTTATGTTCAACATTCATGTTGTGTTGGAGTCACTGTCTAAAGCAGGTTACCATGTTATACTTTGTTCAGGATCTAAGATGATAAGGTAAAGAGTGCAAATCATTCAGGTAAAACATAATTAATGATCATCGTTGCAAAGGTGTGGAAATGATCACAATAAGATTACATCTTGCAGTAGGCAATAACGCTTTTATTTGCAGTAGCGTGGATAAGCATTAGACACACATCTGTTCAGATATTTTTGTAGGCAATTAAAAAGTATCAATGAGCTTTATTTGGGTTCGTCGTCGTCTTTACCGCCCCCTACAAATGCATGTACGACTTTCCTCCTTCAGCAAGTGGCACGTTTAGTCATACATCACACATTTGCATTACCCCCCACCCTCACACCCACGTTGTACAGCACTGAAGGACGCCGTTTATATCCGTTAATGACATACATGTGTCTGCTGGCACCTGTCACGCCTCGCTCCCCTGCGTGCTGGATTAGGCTGCATCACATTCAGACCAAATCGATTCTATCGGTTTACAAATAACCTGTAATGCTACGGCTACATACAGCAGTACGGCGGGTCAGATATTAAGGGTGTTTGAAGTTACAAGAGGAGCGACGTACAAAACCGTGCCAGTAATACAGTGGTATGAAAGAGTTTGGGTGGTGTGCCCAAACTTTTCCATACCACTGTATCTCCTCAAAGGCAGAATTGCAGAGGTAATGGATAATTTCTTTAAATATCTGCAATTATTAATATACACACATTCTCTCAGCATTTGTTTTTCTTTAATTGCATTTTAAGTTGTACAGTCTT
Organism: Hyperopisus bebe; assembly: GCA_026777045.1. Classification (NCBI taxonomy): domain Eukaryota; kingdom Metazoa; phylum Chordata; class Actinopteri; order Osteoglossiformes; family Mormyridae; genus Hyperopisus; species Hyperopisus bebe. The sequence continues at coordinate 1,244,330 of JAODJW010000033.1, read as the reverse complement.
TCAGCTAACAGTCAGTCTGACATTTTACTGTCAAAAATGACAGTATTGAACTGTAATAAGAATCCAGCATACATGAATGAACGGGTGTGTCAGGAGGGTGGGGGCCACAACATTTAATGGTCTGCGGTCACAAATCGGAGTAACATAGTGCACAAGCACCATAATTGTGCTCTAAGATGTGACAACTTGGAGTAAAATACATTTAAGTTGATATTTCTATTGTTACAGGTTACATTTTACAGCAGCTAGTCACAGAACCTACATCAGCAGCATAGTTTGGATTGTGACAATGTTTCCAGAATTTCAACATAAAGGGCATTCTTTGGGAATTACTCTTCCTAGCACCAAGGAATTCAACATATTAAAACGGTGAGAACTTAAACATTATTCTTTTACTTAAGTCTCTTATTCCAACACCGATTTTTAAGTAGTCAGAGCTTCAGTTGCACGCTGCACTGCACTCTTTGCATTTAAAAGCAGAAGGACGAGAAGGGAGAAGCAGGATAAACAGGGCCCATCTCCACTCTTATTGCATCATATTGCAACTCTGAACTACAAGAAACAGGCAATGCCATCTTTTAAAAGGTTTAAAACCCTTAACATTTTTGTATGGAGAGGACTTCCATAAGTATGCGGAGATGATTTGTGGCAGGCTTTTCCCCTCAGTCAGTGAGGTTTTGTAGATCTCATGATCTGAGCCCAACCCCAGACCCTCCACACCTGCACACACATAACAGTCATAACAGATGGGAGACTAGTAGGTGTCTCCCCATCCTGCGGAAGCCCGCTCCTAAAATAATGCCCGTAGGAATAAGCGAGGCGACATACAGTACAGTGCACTGCATGCACAGTGGGTACAGTGACCCCCAGACCCACACAGGCACCGGAAATAGATCTACCACCTAATAAAGTGTCGATTTGTCCGTTAACGTGCTTTCCTGCATGTCACTGAAGGCTGTATTTGCCATCAGAACCAGCTCCCTGGCCCATTTTAAGGGCGTTCTCAGCTTTCAGCTGGGCTGTCATGTTTAAAAAAATAAATATAATGTAATACATGAGTAATATAAGTTGTGTTACTATTATAATTTCATATTCTGCCACTTGGATAATACCATATTTCCCTACATTTTTAAGAATCCAAATTAAATATTATGTTTAATATATTTTTATCATATATCTGTTCTTAATATAAAACAATATTTTGAATCAAATTCAATACACACATAGTAAGTAGTTCACTCATAGGTACTCTAGTTGCAATTTAGCTCTTTTTGGAAAATATAATATATGAGAAAGGATTTCTTGTGGCTGTACATCAGCAGAAGTTCTCTACAATCCGGTTCCAAATCTCATATGCACTCAAAGCTTCATAAAATCAGACCATATTTAGAGTCTGAGTTGTCTGCTGACTTTGCTTGCTAGTTCCAGAGTGCTGGAAAAATGCCACATAAAGGCCTGTAGGGGGCAGCCATGCCAGCCCTTCCTAAAGCACTCCTCAGGCAACTGTACATAACTTTTCAGCAACGTCTCCTCCTACCAGGATTCTTTGCTATGCTCTGTATTACTGGGCATAATGTGAGAGGGAAATAAATCAACTGGCAGTGTCTCAGACACTGGGGGGGGGTTGGACATCTATGTCCCATACGCAGTTAGAAACAATGAAATAAGGAAACGCTTAATGTTGCAGTATATAGTAAAATCAGCTTCATTCAGCCAATGCAGCTTACTACGTGCTTTATGTTTTAGATTGTCAGGTGTAGCTTTCAGTTATAAAAACAAAAACTCAGTTACACAAATTCCTTCTCAACAATCCTTGATCACTTCAGTTGAATGTATTTCGGACTCAGTTTTTAGAAAGTGACCACCACTAATCTGTATCTACAGAGGGTCTTGCTGCAGATTGTTTGCAGGTAAGGTCTGCGTTGATCTGACTGACGATTAATTAAAATTTTTAAAAAATACAGTACATTGTTGTGAAATATATTTAATTCAGCATTTTGTTCAGCTTTATCACTCTTGTAAGGTGCCAATAACATAATTTAAACCCAAACTACAGTCACTGAGGTCTCCTACCATATTGAGCGTAGTACAACACACATTGCATGGACTCTTCCACAGAGGGGGAAAAACTTCCCACAAAATGCACCGATTGTCAGATTTAAGAAAGGTTTAAGCGCACAGTACTGGCCCAGTACTCCTCAATGACGCAGAGGGTTAGAAAAGATGAAAATGAACCTCAATGTACATCAGTACACTGTCACTGGAGGTCCATTGTACTTATAGAAACAGAGGGTAGAATTATATGTATATTTTGTAAATTATGGAAAACCCATAACTAAGCAGGATGAAGTCACATTTTCAAAAAATGCTATACAGTGGCAAGAACCATTCAGATTAAGCCCTGATGTGTTTATATGGGCAATCTTCAGATTCATAACCCAGCGATTTAAAACTAAATTGATGTATCATATATTTTATAGTTCCTTTCATGATTGCGACTAGCCATTCGGACACAACAGCGTACATCATCACTAATTAACAGTAACAGCCAAAAGCAGAGATTTACCTCTGCCACAGTGAATCTCTGAGATGGCGCCCTCTTGTGGCTCACCATGACTGTACTTACCAGCTGGAATCTCTATGTGCATGTTGAACTCCTCTCAGTGCATGAGATCCCTCTCTTGGGTCAATGGCAGAGCCGCAAGGATTGCAGGAGACTGTCTGAGGGTCGCTGATGCTTAACAGTAAACTCCCTCCCTACTCCCTTGATTGCTGTCACTCCTACTTCCCTCCTCATAGTCTTCGTTTGCTTCTTTCCTGCTGCAGTGGAATGTCTGACTGTTGCATCCAGCTCAAACCTGGAGCTGCATGCAGCCTCCCTGCCTGTCTTCCTCATGCTCTGGAGCCATTAAAACCACCTTTTAGCCAGCGAGCAGGAATGCTCAACACAGCCAAGCATGGACCAAGCCATCGGACCGATCCGCTTCATTTCGGAAAGAGTGAGCCAGACCCGCTACGAGCTTCAGGGCTTGTTATCTGCTGCCAGCTGAGCTTCCCCATTCGCAGGATGAATCTGGTCTGTATTGGACTTGATGGTTCCTTGTTTGGGTTTGGATGAATTATCAGGCTCCCAGAGGAAGAATTCATGAAGAAGAGTGTTGACTGCTTCTGGACACTCCATCATCACCATGTGGCTGCCTTCATCGATGACCTTCAAGAAGGCCAAGAGCAGAATCTGTAACAAGAGAGGATCAGGTCCAGGCTTACTGTAGTCTAATTTAGTGCTGGGGATTTGTGGCACTTCTTTACATATGACAAATTAACGATCCTACAAACGGAATCCATGGTAATTTTGCACTATGCATGATCCCATGATTTTCCCCATATAAGTCGGGGTGTTTCTGCCTCAGCTTGTCCTCGTGCTCATTCTGCCTCAGCTTGCCCTCGTGCTCATTCTGCCTCAGCTTGTCCTCGTGCTCATTCTGCCTCAGCTTGTCCTCGTGCTCATTCTGCCTCAGCTTGCCCTCGTGCTCATTCTGCCTCAGCTTGCCCTCGTGCTCATTCTGCCTCAGCTTCCCCTCATGCTCATTCCTCTTGCACATGGCAGGAAAAAGCCAATTTCCTGTAAGTCCTTAGAACCCCCATTATGATACATGGATGGGATCCAGTTAATGGGGTTTCCCAGCAGCCCATAATGTAATAATATGCCAATAACCGTACAAATTTCTTCCTTCTTAATGTAATAAGTCGATAATGTAATAACTGCCCAATAATTAATTGTAGATGACATTATGGGCAAAATTTGTTACGTTATTGGTTCAGAGAATATATGAATTTTTTGCCGATAATCTACAATTAGTGTAATTACTTTATTGGCCAACTATTACATTATCGACATTACATTAAGAATGGAAACATTATGTTATCGGCAGCTATTACGTTATTCTGGAAGGTGTTTTGTGAGAATATTCAATAAATGAATATGTCATTTAAATGATTATTTAAATTTAAATAGCCATTTAATTTTTTAATCATCTAAATTGCTGTTTAAATGATTGTTTACATTACAGTTCAAATGATTCCAGCAAACATTTTAATTATCTGTCAAAGTCCCCCATCGAACTCAGTTACATCTGATTGGTTGTATTGGAAACCAAGTTACTACAGATCAATCTCAGATCAGTCGACTGAATTCTGCATTGATGTAACTACATTTTGTCTTGTTCTGTCCTGGGGTTGTGTTACATCCTAACTTCCCAAAATCCTAAATAAAATCTTCTAACTATAGGATGAAACAGCCTCCATACATTACTGGCTTCTATAGGGTTCATGCCATCGTTGCCTGAGGAGTCTTGTTAAAAGGCACCGCAGTCACTGAGTACCTCTGCCATGCGCTGGTCTTCCTCGACTGGCACAAACTTGTCGTGCATGCCGTGCACCAGCAGGACGGGCACGGCGATCTCCGCATGGTACACCTCGTCCCCTTCTGGCCAGTACTGCCCGCTCATCATGGCCCTCAGGACGAAGGACGACACATTGAAGGCATTGCCCTCCTTCAGAAGCTGCTTCTCCTTGGCACCTTGGCGGGCAAAGCCAGCTCTGAAGTGTGCAGAAGCATACGGGTGAGAATTTGGCCGTTATGACATGAATGCATTTTAAGGCTTTTCAGCTAGCCTACATACTCATAAAACACAGGCAACTGAAATACCATTTTTAATGAGTTTTCACAAGTCACAATGGGAGGAAGTAAGGGTCGCTCTAGGTGAAGCAGGAGAGCCTCATCTGGCTTTGGACGTACTTGAGGAAGCTCCAGGCCAGACAGGGTGTGAGGCAGTGCAGCACACAGGCGGGCAGGTTGAAGATGGAGCAGAGGCTAGGCTCCAAGGCCGTGGGCCCCCCTCCGTTGATCATCACCACCTTATGCACCTGCTCTGGGTACTCATGGGCCAGGAAGGTGCAGAACGACACCCTAAATAATGACGGACGAAAAGGAGGAATCATGGTGAGGACAGGCAACACCCTGAAAACCAACCGACCATCCAAACGTCCGTTTTCTGTAACCGCGGGGGTCCAGACCACCCGGAACACCCTGAGTGGAATTTAATGTAATTGAAGAAAAGAAAAACCTAGAGACATTTACACTATCAAAAAATGGGAACAATTTACAGTTACTGTAAATACAGGCCACCCTAGGCTGTACAGAAATACAGCTGCCTTGTGAAAGCTTTTGTGAGCCATAATGGCATAAAGGAAAGAAGCAATTGCCGTCAGATTTTATTGGAAAAACTATTGGGCATTTCCAGACCGAAAAAATAGCCTAGCAAATCATAATATATGACAAATAAAACCTAAAATAACACTAACATATAGTAAAAGCAGAAATGTATGACAAATACAGCCTATGTAAAACTAACAAAAAGCAGGAATGTACGACAAATACAGCCTTGACAACAAGGATACATTCTAAAAAATGCATCGTTAGGTGATTTCGTCGTTGTGAGGATGAGAGCGTTCTCACACTTACTTAGATGTATAGCCTACTACACACCTAGGCAACATGGTATTGCCTAAATAACTATAAAAAGTACATTATAGGAAATACAAAAACCACTAACAGTTATTATTATTCTCAGGCATTGTATGTGTTTGTTTACATAAGCATCACCACAAACACGTGACTGCGTCCCACTATGTCAACATTTTTGGAACGTCTTATGGGACCACCATCATATTTGCGGTCCATTATTAACCAAAACGTTATGTGGCACCTGACTCTATATTTATAATTTCTATATTTGGGGGATACCTCTACCACCAACTAACTCTTAGCTCACGGTTTAAGGAATAATCCAGCTGCATAAGTTTGGTGTGAAAATGTAGTTACATGTGATAGCGACGAAAAGTGTGACTTGAAAGCATGTTTCTCCCTTCCATGTTTGAAATATGAATAGGTGGATATGTTATTTTTTGTTAAGTCACACACACTAAACACCGACCCGTAGGAATGTCCGATGAGAATGTTCCGCCGTCTGGCATATCGCTTGAAGATGGCACGGATATCTTCAGCGAGAGCATAAAAAGTGTAGGCAGCAGCTATCTGTGGGGCGGAGCTGCCGCCATGCCCGGCCAGATCAGGGGCGATGACCTCATAGCCCAAACGGGAGAAAAAATCCAGCTGGCTTCCCCAGATGTCCAGCGAGCCACCCACGCCGTGCATGAAGAAGAGCGCCACGTCCGCATGGGTCCCCTTGCAGCTCGATATTTTACGCTCGCAATCGATGAGCACCGTGCGTTTGGGCTTGCGGTGACGACGGCGTGGCACAGGTGGTTGTCCCGACAGTTGGGGATCCGGGGTCCCCGTAGAGGTAGCAGGGCTGTTGTAGTTGGAGAGCTCCACCTCCAGCGTGCTGCTGTGCTCCGGGTCGCCGTTCTGACAGTGCAGCAGCTCGGAACGAACCACCTCGCCGAGGTTCTCAATGATCAGCTGCCCATTGCGGTACACAGTGATCTTGCGTTTGCAGTGCACGCTACCTCCTTGGCCATTGGCGTGCTCCGTCAGCACGGCTCGCTCGGGGACGATGTGTCGAACCCGCAGCAGCCTCCCAGGCTTCACCTCCACGAACTCGAAGCCGTCGGCCGGCTCGCAAGTCTCGATGGGCACGACCACGTTGGCGGACTTGCCGGCGAGGCAGCAGAGAATCCCGTCCATGATACTCGTCAGCATGGCGGACACCTGCGGACGGAAACATTCCTGTTATAGTGATCATGCTGCTTAGCACTTGATCATACGACAGCAATAGCAGGGTGTTTGCTGCCTAAATATACTGACTGATTTGAAGGACATCCAAGTGACATCAAGGGCAAACAGCAGACATTGCAATTTATTACAGGTCCAAGACGTTCTTATTTAGTTAAAAGTTCTTTTACACACTGCAATAAAAGTACAGATAAACTAATGAATAAGGTTTGGGAGGCTCCACAATGAAACACGTCAGATTCTATGGCAATTACATTGGAACAGTCAAGCACATAAAGCAGATATTAAATGTATTTGCACAGTCTACTGTAAGTTAACAGGACTCATTGTCCTAAAATGTATTTCCCTGTACAACATAGATAGTTTGGAAGGTGGAACAACAACATGATGCCTAATTAAGGTAGTAGACTAAACAAAAAATATTTTGCAAAAAATATTTTCATAAGACCAGGGTGTAGCCTAAGCTGACTGGCTCCGCATAGCCCCAAGCAGGATAAACCGTCAGCAGATGGATGGAAGAATGGATGGATTTTTATGATTTAGTGGCTTGGTGATATTGTTTGTCAATTTTACATATCTTCCAAGTGTTAAATCTCCCTCGTCGTACATTCTTAATTTATGATTCATTACATACTTTCCCTGGATTGTGTACAACCTATCAGTGCCACACAACTTATTTAAAGACTTCTGTCCTTGGAGTATTCTTCCCTGAGAAGCTCAATGCAGCAGCACAAGTATATTAATGGGCTAAATCGGATTGCTTCTAAATTAAAACACGAAAACAAGGCTGAACGGGGAAATAAACCACTGGCTGGATGAGACCCCACATTACCACCAATATCGTTTGCTGGGTTTACGGATTGGCAAAAGAAAATATTAACCCGGTGGACTGACCTACATTAATTACATTGTGTAATTTCAGCATACACAATAAAAGGATGAACCCCCCCTCAATAAAATCTGTAAGTACGAGTCCCTGTACTTACGACAAAGCACTTGACTGATGACTGAGTTTAGCCACAGCTTGTCCATTTCATGCAGATACAGTATATAAATAGAAAAAGCCTCTTCCTCTAGCATGCCCACCTGCTTATTAATAGAAAGGCTCAGTAATAACACTTGACTGGGCCACAGCCAGCTATACTATCCCAGTAATAACACTTGACTGGGCCACAGCCAGCTATACTGTCTCAGTAATAACACTTGACTGGGCCACAGCCAGCTATACTGTGTTCACCCTGAGGGCTCCAAGGTTTCCCAGAGTGCTTACACTGCTGATGCATTATGGGAATCATGACGGTCTGAAGACATTTTTACACAAACCCAACCAATGAGAAATGATTTGAATGAAATAAGAATCCTCCAGATCTTTGTGAAGATGGGAAAAGTACTATGACATTTGTATAGTGAAAAATAGTTAAATTTCACTGAAAGCCAAAATGACCATATTGAGAGATTACTGAAGCGTATATAGCAATCAAAAAAATCTTTAATTTTTCAGCAGTAGAATAACCAAATCCCAACATCAACCAATGACTTTAATTCGGCTCCAGATAAGGGCTTTTACTAACAGCTGAATGGCATTAACTGGCATGCGACCCAGCGAGTCATCGCCGTTTGGCCAGCGTTTCCGAGCGGAGGCTCCCTGGGACCCTGCATTAGATATGCTGTCAGAAGTTAGATGGATGGATGGATGGATGGATGGATGGATGAAATTCATTCCCTTTGGGGGGAGCAGGTGATCCAATGCACATTCAGGTTTTGCAAAATGACAGTTTTCATGCATGGAGCAAAAAAATGCGCCAGGACTGCATGGTCCCCGCTCGTACCCCCTCGTCCGCCGCCGCCTGCTTCCGCAGGATGATTCATTTCTATCTGTCTTACCTTCATGACTCAGCTGCTCATGCCCCACAATCAGACCGGCTTCCACGTTACCAAATGAGCCCCCCTCCCCACCCCCACATGAATGATTCAATGATCTGAAACAGCTTTATTTCCCCCAACAGGACACACTATACAAAAATATCAGCTATAACTACATTATATATAACTACACCGCTTACTGAAATCAGGTGTTTCATTCAGACCCATTGCTACAGGTGCATAAAATCAAGAGCCTAGCCATGCAGTCAGGTTTACAAACATTTGTGAAAGAATGGGTCGTTCTGAAGAGCTCAGTGAATTCCAGTGTGGTCCTGTCTCAGGATGCCACCTTTGCAATAAGTCAGTTTGTGAAATTTCTTCCAAAGTGGAAGCGTTTAGGGACAGCAGAAGCTAAGTGAGATGCCATGTGAAGTGACAGAACGGGGGGGGGGAGTGCTGACTGTGTATACTGCATAGCGTGTAGAAGTCACCAACGCTCCATAACTGCAGAGTCCAAACTCTGGCCTTAACCGCAGCTGCAAAACTGTGTGCAGCGAGCTTCATGCGATGGGCTTCCATGGCCGAGCAGCTGCATGCAAGCCTCACATCACGAAGTGCAGTGCCAAGCACTGGATGGAGTGTATAAAGCACGCCGCCACTGGACTCTGGAGCAGTGGAAATGTGTTCTGTGGAGTGACGAATCACGCTTCTCTGTCTGACAGTCTGATAGACGAGTCTGGGTTGATATGGTTTGGGTTTGTTTTTCAGGGGTTGGGCGAAGCCCCTAAGTTCCAGTGAAGGGAACTTTAAATGCTTCAGCATACCAAGACATTTTGAACAATTATGTGCTTCCAGCTTTGTGGGAATAGTTTGGGGAAGGCCTTTTCTATTCCAGCATGACTGTGCCTCAGTTCACAAAGC
>JAODJW010000033.1:1213551-1224370 GCA_026777045.1 Hyperopisus bebe | reverse complement strand
AGAAGAAGGCCTACCTTACTGCATTGAGTAAGCGTTCTAAGAAGAAGGCCTACCTTACTGCTTTGAGTAAGCGTTCTGAGAAGAAGGCCTACCTTACTGCTTTGAGTAAGCGTTCTCTGTAGCACTGATCCAGCTGCGTTTGGTGTTTAGGACATACTGAATTCCTCTTTTTTTTAGTCATCGTTACAGAGAAAACCAACATTCTCCTCCGCTACCTGAATCAGCAGTGGGACAAAAAAGTAAGAGACATGGATAACACAAAATATTCAAGAACAGTCTGCCATATTACTTACATGATGTTAAAAGTTAATTATGTTTTAAAATATTTAAAATACAATTTAATAATGTGGTGATTAGCTATTTCAGTTTCAAGTTTATTCCTACTGCTTTGGGTGATGAGTGTAACTTTGCGAAGTGGGGGAATTAAACACTCTTCATTGGAACAGAATGCAGCCAAGAAGAGGGAACAGGAGCAAGAGGCAGGAGAGAATCCAGCCCCCCCTCGGAAAATCGCCAGAACAGACAGTCAAGAAATTAATGACGACACCTAAGTGTTCTGAGACACAGGCACACATTTTCCTAGATACAAGTACAGTGCAGACATAATCATTGTATGTTCAGTTTCTTTATCATTCAGTTGCTTCCTATTATGGTTAAAATGCCATTTTTCCAGTTGTACTGCCCAGGCTTGGCCACAAGGGGTGCTGTAACCCTTCTCTCCATGAGCTGACACGTCCTGCAAAAGGAGGGTATTTCTGGGAAAATGTCTATGTTTTGTTGATGCTCAACAGGGTCATTTGTTTTTAGTTTAGTGGAATGTTTTACTGCCTGTAGCAGTGAATTATAATTTTGTTCATATTTCATCTGTGGTGGGTTATTGATGTGACTTGCTTTAGGACAGTTTGAATAATGAGGCATCCAACAGCTCGCCATCCATGGGAACATGAATGAGTCGGCTGACCGAAGCTGGAATGTTTGAGTAATCGGGACACAAATTGGGAATCGCATCGCTGAGGGCCGGCTTTGTCATGGTTTTTTTTTTTTTATCATTTGGGTCTGTCAGGTAGTTAGTGAATAAGCAGAGTGGATTCTGAGAAGTATGCACACTTTGAGTTGAAATGTCAGTCATAGAAGTTTTGGGATTGTGAAGACGCATATTTTGTAATGGGGAGATTTGTGATGCTGCGTAGCGACGTAGCGGGCAGGCTGCAGCCAGCTGTATGCCGTTACAGTGTGGCCCTGTTTCTGAGGCCCTTGTTAGCCATTCTGTGCTACACTCGCCAGTGTCCGGTGAATGAAAGCAGGTCATTGGCTGTGCGAGTGAGCGGCTGCCTTTCAGGGGATGCCATGCCTGCTGAGGCAAGTCAGCCAGACTGCCGCACTGTCTCCTTAAATCTTTGTCTTGGCTGGAATCAGATAGTCTTGATTAAAATATTTCCTTTATCTTGACATAAATTTTTGCTAAACCTGCTTTAAAAAGGGAAGCCAACTGCACACCTTCCTAAGGGAGCTTTTGGAATGTCAGATCCTATATGGGCGTGATATGTTGCTGAATGAACATAGTGCTGTTTTTGCTTCTTTGAATGTTATACGACAGAAGTTGGATTATACACTAAATGTTTGCCTGAGTTTTAATGAAACCGCATGCAGGTTGTTTAATGCTAGAAACTTCAGGAAAATGCCATATTTTAACATTATCCTTTCTGGTCTTAAGTAGCCTCAATGCCGCCACATAATCACCACCTGTGATGTATTGTTCCTGTTTCAAATGCACAACCAAGATGGCGAGATTACAAGTAACATTGTTCTTGTCGGTGCTCGGAAAGGCAAGTCCCCCAGGAGAGTAGATACTGGATACAGTGCACAATATGCAGTTGCATAATGACCTTTTGCCTTTAATGCAGCAAAGTTATTCTGAAAGCAGTGTTTTATTTCCTTGGATTGTTCAGAGTTTATAATGCATAGTGTGGCTGTTTTAAAATGTGTAATTTTGCTTTGTCAGATTATTTTTCTTCTGGATTAGTGGCAACGAGGGCCTTGGTACTTTAGGACAGGTCAAATCTTGCCTCAGTTACTTGCTACTTTCCATCCATCCATCCATCCATCCATCTGCCTGATTCAGTGCAAGGCTGCAGGGTGACTGGTACCTACCCCATGAAACATAGGGCACAAATGTTATTACCTACCTAAATGCATGATGTTACAGTGTAGAGAAACACATTTGCACAGTAACACAAACTATTTACTCAGTATTACTTAATATTGCAGTTTTGGTTTCTTCTAGACATGGGAGTTCTGAATTCTGGGATTGGGTCTTTGTGGTTCTTCCCAACCCACCCCTAAGCCTCAGACAGCTCAGTTGCATTTTCTGTTGTAAACCATAATGCATGCTTTATATGTATGTGTTTGTAGTAACTTTTTTTTCTTTCTGGTCTTTTTATAAACAATTCTTTTGTACTACTTTGGGTTTAAATATTTCAGTAATAGCTTTGAATAAAATCTAAAACTGGTTCTTGTGTATAAAACTTGCACAGTTGTAAACGTTTTGAAGGGTGTGTTTGTATATAAAAATGGTGGAAGACGTGTATCTGCTGAGGTTTTGTAAGCCATTATTAAATCTTTCATTTGTTCAACAGTGACATAATCTGCCAAACAGCCCCCGCTTTCAGTTCTTTGACTGTAGAATGTTCTAAGGCAGTCTCTCTCAACCTGAACCATGGGGAACCCCAGACAGTCCACGTTTTTGCAAAAATGTGTGTGGCGGTCTCTGAGGCCCAGGTTGAGAAACATTATTCAAAGGTATAGAATTATGCTTTGTGTTAAAATATTTTGTTCAATAAAGTATTTTCAGTATTTATGCTTTCTACTTGACATTTCTTAATTATGCCACCAATCTACCCAGGTATCACTTCATTATTAGCTGTGTGGCATTTGGTTGTGGGTTTGGTGAAGTAGCTTTTTTTTTCCCCCAACAAAATGAAAATTAACCAATATCCCATTAGACACAGTCAGTTAATAATACAGTGCTCTTCTGCTCTCTCTCTCTCCCTGAAGTACCTTTGCAGATATCTTAAGATGGTAAAGTGTGTCTTATTGGGCAATGAAACATGCTTCTTTTTTAAATAGTTTTATTATCTATTTGCAGGTCTTACAAAAATATGACAAAATAAAAGAAATAAATTAATCCCATTTTCAGTATATTTTTCATTAAAAACAAACAAAACAAGTTGTACATCGGAAGAGTACATGATGTCCATTCAAGTGGTGTTTCATGAAGACGTTTTCAAATTGAACAGGAAGTTTGTCTCAGCGCTGATTTTCCCGCTACAAGCCCGACGCCTCGACAGTCTATTTTCAGTAAATCCATTATCTATCCCCCAGTCAAGCTAATCTTATGAATAAGATTTATGCAAGTTAAACGTAAACCAAGCATATCCTACAATGTTTATGTGTTAAGGCTCACACTCACCTGAAACAGACCCCATACCTCAATCAACACTTTCCTCGTTTACGGACAACTTGAGAAACAGTTGACTACATCACATATGATTTCCATCTTTCTGACCCTAAGAATTCATAATGATATGCTAACAAAATTAAGCTAACTAGTGACGCCAGTTCTTCTGGGACTTGGGTAATGCAGAATGTCAGAGTGCACAGATGAGTAGCCAGTTGTCGCTAAACTGAAAATCCGATGCAATAAAATCTTTGTCGCGATAGTTGTGGCCGGACAATAACAAGTAACTGGTGGATTTTTTTGTTCCAATTAACACTGCACATTCACTGATTATTGCATTGGCACATCTTCATACAGCTTGATGTAAAATTCACAGAATTCACCAATTATTGACACAAAGCTGAATATTATTTAATACTTTCAGTATCGTAGGTACTTCAGTTTTCCCTGTTGGGTTAATTTGAATGCCTGTATTATAACACATTCAGTAGTGGCCAAAATTATTTTAAAAATACTAGAAGATAAGACTTCTATGTAGTATCATCAGGTTGTTAGCAATTTCAAAATTCCAACAAATGCAGCAATCATTCATTAAGAATACATTGTGTATAGGGACCTAAAATTAGATCTTCTATTTAAAACTTTGCAGATGGGTTATTCAGCCTGTATTGGAAGAGCTGCAGGAATCTATTCAGATTAAGATTGAGACTCAGAGGGTCCATATGACCAAGACTGGAACTGGAAACAAACCTTGGTTAGACCATATCCAACAGGTACAACAGAACATCTAACCTGGAGGTCCACCTTTCCACCAATTATTAATTCAGCAGTTTATTGCTCGTGATTAACTTTTTTCAATAGACTGTGGTCATAAAGAGATGAGGAAGTGCATAGCTAAGCCTTTTATTTTGTGTCCCCACATTATCGTAGAGACGACGAAGTGACATTCTGTGTATCTGAAATGTTGTGCACATCATTTTGAGGCCCAAATCAAACTAGGCTAGGACACAACTACAACTTTAACTTTAAGGGCTGTCAGAATGTCCTGTGCAGGTTTCCTGTAGGGTGATACGTTACATAATTTTTATTTTTCGGGGCTCGTTCTCTTGGTCAGTTTCATGGAAATAACACACAAGTATGGCTCTGTACTTAAAAAGCCCTGTTTTGGTGCTGCTTTGGCAAATCATTGACTGAAAACAAAAACACAACACTATAAATAAATAAATAGACAAATAAATAAATATAAAAAACAGACATTTATGTATAACTTACAAATACTAACTGCATTAAGATGCCTTAACTGGAAATCCAATGGATGGATAAAGGTCACAAATTTAGAGAATTCATGTAGCAATAAAACAGAAATGTCCCGCTTTTGCATATGTCATGAGGCAGGCTGGTGTTTCCCCATCACCCTGCACACAAAGACGCAGGGCTTCAGGGTCCTAGTGCAAATGTTTCTTTTTTATTGTTCTATTTGTCTATTTTCAGCTGTGCATGAAAATGAAATGTCTCTGCCCTCTGGCCTTCTTCATAAGTCACAGATTAAAAAAAGAATACAATTGAGAAATGATAATAAGAGAAATGACCCAGGTATGTATACAGACCTTCCTAATCTGCATGTCTAACACTTGCTCTCTATGAGGCAGGCTGGATGTTTGCTTTAAGTGACCATCCAAGAGGGGAATATGAACACAGTAATAAAGCCATATTCTGAGGGGTTGTGACTGACAGTCATTGGGACTCTATTTGGTTAGTGGTGAACTATTACAGAGACAATCAGTAATTGTGGCACTAAGATTAGTTCATTAATGACCAGGCTATCCAGAGAAACACGAGCACATGATGGGCCTGACGCCCTTAGCCTGACACGTAGTGCCTCTCCGGTTTGTCACAGTAATTCTCTTGTCTGAATTGAATATCGATGTGCTATTGGGATGTATCACATCAATCAGACCGACATGTCCAGAAAAATCCTTCTCCTCACATGCAAAACAAGCTTCTCATGCTTGTTGAAGTCAAACGAAATTTCAGAACCAACAGGAAACTGAAATTTGTGGTCAAATAGTGTCATAATTAGGCTTCAGTCCAGCTTTGTACGCAATGACGGATTTGACATCAGTTATACCACAGCTAGTTATTACTGGCCGATTCCGTAGGCTAGCCTGCTAGCCACGATACAAAACAATTCCAAGGCAATGTCCAAATCACTGCCAATTTCCATGACAACTGTATCAATAACCATTTCTAATTAAGTAAATATTTGTAGTTTAACCCAAACTATCTTCTCTATGTACAGTCCAGCCAGTAAAGGGTTACGGCTGGAGAGAATGATACCCTGTACAGCACAAACCGGATATCCGAGAAAACGAACCGTACTTTTAATATTGCTGTTGGATATGAGGAGATATATAAAACAATGTGAGTAGTTCAGTTATAAAATTTGTCAAAAATAACTAAAAGTGGATGAGGTATGAATTTGTTTGCAAAACTAAAAAAAAAAAACTGAACCACTGAATAACAACATATGAGCAAATTTAACAGCTTGGCGGAATAAAAAAAGTATCGAGGCCTTGGACTGGTCACAGTTAGTATTTATGCTGATTCATCTCCATGGTAGAAA
This sequence comes from Hyperopisus bebe, assembly GCA_026777045.1. Taxonomy (NCBI): domain Eukaryota; kingdom Metazoa; phylum Chordata; class Actinopteri; order Osteoglossiformes; family Mormyridae; genus Hyperopisus; species Hyperopisus bebe. Next base: position 1,218,290 of record JAODJW010000033.1, on the reverse strand, counting down.
CTTCTGATGTCCATGTGAGCAGGTTCAGGAAGTTCTCTGTATGGTTTGGGAGATGCCATATCTGTAGCTCAAACCAGATTTCTGTCCAATCAGGCTGTGAATCTCAGTGGCAATCCACTGATAGGTGCTTACAATTTTTAGACTATAGAATAAATAAGAGTGCAGTTCTCTTTTTGAAAACAAAAAGGTTAAAAAAGGATAAGAAACGCAGGTCATGCATTCCTGTATGTATTGCAGAAGGGGGAGTGGCGTGTGGCGGAACAGGAAATGAGTCTCCTTTCATCCTCTCTGATATCCCAATCTGTGTTCAAGCACAAACGGACCCATGAGTCTGTTAGAAAGTGAGCCATCTTCCAGACGTCATGGTGCACAGGAACGAGACTTGGCATTCTTCCTTGGTCATAGCCTTTGATTTGATTGTTTGCTTTTAGGGTCAGATCTTGGGCCCCGGAGGGTCGGGGTCTGCTGCGTGTCCGTTCTCGCCCCCTTCGCTGCCGGGGGAGGGTATTTCCTCAGGCACTCCGTTCAGGTCTGACCTGGTAGGTTGCTTGTCCTGGGGCTGGGGGGCATCTCCAGGCTTGGCCTGCTGAGTCCCGTTTACACAGCTGCCCCCTTCAGACTTACCAAAGTTAAACAGTTTCCCAGGGTTGAAGGACTTACTGGGGGACTGCGATTTCTCCAAATTCCCGGCGGGGCCACAGGAAGCCGCTGAGGCAGCCGCGGCTGCCGCAGCTGCCGCGGCTGCCGCTTCCTTCTTGTTCTCGGGCGACTTCAGGAACTTGAAACTGAGGAACCCTGGGAGTTTGGGTTCACTGCCGGTAGGGGACTGCGGTGACCGGGCCGTTCCAGAGGAGAACTTGCTCTGCAGTGGGATGATCTGCTTGAGCTTCATGACGTTATTGTTGGCCAGCAGTGAGCTCGGCCTCTTGGGCTTGTCACCCGCGCTGCCCCCGCCCCCGCCGGAACGCAGCTTGCCCCCATGGCTCTTGTCATGGTGATGGTCGCCCCCGCCGGCGGAGTCGGCCTTGCCCTCCTCACGTTCCCGCTCCCTGCGGGCCTGATACTCGGCCTGCCTCTGCCGCTCCTCCTCCTCGCGCTTTCGCCGCTGCTGCTGCTGGTAGTGCTGTTGGGCCTGCCGTTCATGTTTCTGCTGACAGAATGCAAACTCAGCATCTCGCTGTCACACCCTCCGCCTCGCAGATACCTAACAGGGACAGAGCCTCAGAGGCGGGCTGGAAGCACTCTCAGCATCTAGCTGGACGATCTCACATGGCAGAGTCAATGTACTGGACTAAAACTAGGAACTTACTGTGACTATAATACTATCTACATTACAAACAACTCTCCAAAACACACACTGTATTCTTTCGCTTCAGGATTGCCTATATTTCATAGATTTCATTGCGCCTTATCAATAAAAAGAGGATTTTGCTTACAGTCGACCTGGGAAAAAAATTCTTGTCCTACAGACAAAAGTCACGATTACCTTGAAGGCTTCCCTGCGCTGATACTCGAGTTTGGCCATCTCATCTGCCACCCAGCTGGGGATATCGGGGATGGCCATGTGGATGATGTACTTCAGGAGAACAGCGAAGTGCTGAGGACAGGCAAGGAGAAGGCAGCAGCGCTTATGTGAGTCTGAGGGAAACTTCTAAACAGGAACACATGCCAGCATCTCGATTTTTGTAATGAAGCTTGCATGTTTAAGTGACCATTCATGTACATGTTGTGATACTAACAATATTAAGTACAAATGACAAAAGAGTGAAGCTTGTTCATTTATTTATAAGATGCTTTTATCCAAAGTGATGCAGAGGATCAGCCTCTTCCTGGAGCCATTGAGGTTAATGACTCAACTCAGGCGCCCAACGGAGAAATGACTTCAAACTGGTATCTTTCCCGCTTACGAGCACAAAGTGCCCATTTCCACACTATATTTGAAAGAAACATCTTAGAATATGCTGTGGAATAATTCTACCATTGTCCAGGAATTTGAATAGTCATGATGAGAAAGTCTGGCCAACAATGCAGGATGAGTGGAACCTGCGACGAAATGCTCGGTACCTCCAAGATAACGACAGATATGATGGCCATCTCAGGACTGAGCCAGGGGAAGAGGCGCTGCAGTTGGCCGCACTGGCCTATCAGGTAGCAGTTAACAATGATGGCAATCAACCCCATAACCTCCATAACCGTCTGGAAAGAAAAGCAAAACATCAATGTGTTTGCAAGAAGCACAACAGGCATAGCAAAAACCGAAATCAGTAAAAGAAAAACAAGCTATCAGTCCCTGCTATGTGCATCCTTCTAAACACCTTCTCCAGTGCAGCGTTGCAGGTCTGGGTGCAAGTCCGTGACAAACGCACCCACATTATGTACAACTCAAAGAGCCAAGTTCTCCCAACTGTGTATTTGGACGGTGGGTAGAAGTGAAGGAAACTCATTCATTTACTGAAGCATGTAGCTAAGAATATAGCACATGCTTGAATATCTAGGCTGCAGTATGAATTCACACTAACCTGCCACTGGCCGATAGCCTCCACTCTCTGGCCAAACGGCCTCTGCAGGCTGGTGCAGAGCTTGAAGGCGTCACTGCGGATCTCGATGATGTTATTGATGAGAGCGCACATGGCCGCTAACGGGAAGGCGGAGGAAAAGAGCACCACGTAACCGAACTGGATGAACATTTCTTGGTAGTCCTGGAAGGTGTCCTAAATGAGGGAAACACGACAGAAACGACGGTGGTATTAAACCGCTGCTCCTCGCATTAAACCGCTGCTCCTCGCACCAAAGCGTGGCTCCGCGCATTAAACTGCATCACTGCAATGCAACAGATTTAACAACAGAATCAAAAGGTCTTATACCGTTACCATAACTACATTGTCTACTGAGTAGAAATAAACAAATGTGTCTGATAAGGAGATGTATGCGCCTAGCAGGTTTCAGAGTAAACATCTGAAAGACAGTCACCTCATACGACTGCATGCAGCTTTCTATTTCAGCCTGAGTGAGTGTCGTGGGTTCCTTCTCTTCGGGGGGGTCGATCCAGGAGTCCCTCTTGGTCTTGCTGTCCTCCCGCTCAAGACTGCGGCCCCTGCGCCGGTGCCGGACGGAGACGGGGCACTCTGGGCCAACAGCAAGCGGGCCAGTTAAGGCCTCTCCGGAAATGTCTTTCACCTCGGGGATTCCGTTGTCATCGTCATCGTCACACATCTCAAAGATGGAGGCTGGATCCATGCCTTTCTCCACCATGGTGGGGCTTCCTTCCTCCAGGAAGGTGTCCTCCATTGGCGCGACTACAGAGCCAGCCTTGCGCTCTACCTTCTCGATGAAGCTGACCTTTCGCAGCTTTAGTCCACAGTCAATCAGGCTCTCCTCCTCATTCTCCTCCTCATTGTGCCTTAAGCTCTCCTCCTCCTCTTCTTCCTCCGGTACCCCACAACCCCCGTTAAGACACTTCTTCTCTCTCCGCTCGGTCTGGCCGATCCCGGGCCTTGTGCCCCTCAGCCCTGGGCCTGGCATGGCCTGCTCGGTGGGGGAGACTTGCGCTTTTCCTGCAGCCAGGCGTCCGTATTTCAGCAGCGCAGACAGCAGAAGGTTCCACACAGTCCTGAACGTCAGCTCGCCTAACTTGTGGCGCTCATATAGATAAGGCTGAAGGACTTCCTTCGCGTTCTGCAGGAACTGACGGATGATGAGCAGGGTAGCGAGCATCTGGAAGGGAAATCACACAGTAAATCACTCAAGGCTTCTTTAAACCTGCAACAGCTTCTCAGCTCAATATGATGACAGTGTTTTAGATCCAAATACGGGAGCTTGCTCAGTCATTAAAGAACCATCATTTCTTGCTCCTTAAAAAACACAAGAATTAAACTTCTGGTGAAGGTTGGCATTTGTACAAGCAGCTGAAAGCAGGGCAATTATTTACACATGAAAATATAATCTCGGATATAAACCTAGAAATCAATCTAAAGAAACTTACTTCCATAACAACGACTGCAGCAAACACTCACAACCTATTAACCATTCAGGAAAAATCAAGGGACGCATCACCTCTCAGAGGCACGGAGCTGACACTGCCCATTAATTTTTCAGTCTGCTGTATATCAGTGCAGAGTAGCTGGAAATTCTGAAGTGTTATTTTCAAAGAACAGAACGTTTTGAAGCCACAATGCAAAAAGCCCTGTTCACTATTAATGAACTGACGACATCCGTAAGAGAATCTATGGAAAATTACTTCAGGTGATGGCACAAGACCACTACATATTCAAGAAAGTAAGTCATAGTTGTGAAATGCACTATAGCAAAGCAAAAACATACACATAACATAGACCTACCCCTAATATACCTACCCCTACTCTCTGTCTCTGAATGTTTGTAACTGCTTTCATTATAGTAGCCTAAGAGTCAAGGAACATTAGCAATGCCAAACGGAAGAGAGCAGATGGACAGACATGCAGGGAGCAGGAGTTTAATGACTGATGACATTATGCATGGGTGTGCTTAGGGGCCCGGTCAGGCCCGGCCTAATGGCTGTACTTTGGGTCTGTAAGTGGTCTGGACCATTTAAGGGACCAGCAGCAGCTGTGGGCGCCAGAGAGGCGGATGGATGGACAGAGAGGAGGGGGAGAAAATGACGACAAGTGAAGGCAAATGAAGCAGCGAAACAGCGGAGGTCAGAGGGCTTCAGGGCAGCGAGTGCCGGGGCGCTCAGAGCCATGGGGGCCCCCCGACCCCCG
>JAODJW010000033.1:1182749-1207184 GCA_026777045.1 Hyperopisus bebe | reverse complement strand
GCCGCCACACTGCAGGCTGCAAGGAGGAGCAGTGGCAGGTGAAGGGGGCAGACAGGAGCAGCCTCAGCCGCCACACTGCAGGCTGCAAGGAGGAGCAGTGGCAGGTGAAGGGGGCAGACAGGAGCAGCCTCAGCCGCCACACTCACTGCTGCCGTCCACAGTGGCTCCCGATATGCATCTGTGTTTGGCAACCTGGGGCCTGTACTACGAAGTGGGGTTACTGGCTTGTCGGGGTAACTTGTCGGATTTAAGGTACCACAGTTTAAATGGACGTCATATTTGTTCACTTACATTTTGCCCAGACTACCTTAAATCCGACGTGTTACTCCGATAAGCCAGTAACCCGCTTCGTAGTACAGGCCCCAGGACAGAGAACAGCGGCTCGTCATTCCGCTGAGGTATTTGTCAGTTTCAACATTATTTCTGAAAAAACTCTGGCACCCAATTTTTATTGTTATTATTATTAGTAGTACTAATATTATTATTATTAGTATTATTATTATTATGAATAATAATAATAATAATAATAATAATACATTTAAAAATACATTCATCTATGTGTCACTATTGACAAACACAGCTAGCCAGAATGTTTAGATGGTAAATATTCTTTAGGTTGCCAGCACTGGGGAATCTCCCTGTGCCATATGATTTATTAAAACTAATTAAAAGAAATGTCAAATGACAAAGTAAGCCAGTCAAACATTTATAGAATACAGATGTAGGTTACGATTCAGCTACGCAATGACTGATTTCTAACATATCCCCTCCCGTTTCCATCAGCCTGCTGTGACTGATGTGTCTGTAATACTCTCTGCCATTTTGGCTTTTCAGCAATAATAATTAATTACACAGCTGAGTGCTTAATTGTAATCATGGGAATGTTGTTGACATTGGCCATCCATTTTCCTGGGCACATTATGGATTATCTGAATATAAAAGATAACTAATCTGCACTGAATGATTATTAAAAACATATATACTCATTTACCTTCAAAGCAGGTCATTTGGATACAGACAGGGGACACCCCGGACGGGATGCCAGTCTGTCACGGGGCACGGGGCCGGGGACGCCCCGGACGGGATGCCAGTCTGTCATGGGGCACGGGGCCGGGGACGCCCCGGATGGGATGTGTCACACACACACACAAACTGCGGGCAGTTTAGAGACTCCAGGCAGCTCCTCCTCATATTTTTGGACCTCAGGAGGATTCCCAGAATCCCCCAGAGGAGACCCGTGCAACACGAGGAGGAAACGCAAGACCCCATCACCGTGCCAACAAGAACCAAATATGTCCATCAATATAAGTCGCATACAAATTCAGGCTGTGCTGTTTGTTCAGAAAGAAAAACAGCCCCGCTTCTCCGCCCAGGTTCCTGCTAGCCTCAAACGGCCCCGCGTCTCCGCCCGGGTTCCAGCTAGCCTCAAACGGCCCCGCTTCTCCGCCCGGGTTCCAGCTAGCCTCAAACGGCCCCGCTTCTTCGCCCGGGTTCCAGCTAGCCTCAAACGGCCCCGCTTCTCCGCCCGGGTGCCGGCTCGCTTCAGAGCACAGAGCACTTTTCATCAGGGACCCCCATTACCCGGCCTCAGGCATCCCAGCTGTCTGACTCATGAGTGACTCAGACACCAGCTCAGTTTAGCTACGGCAGCAGTCATATAAACCACCATTAAAATTACACAAATATTCAGATAAAGGTCCCAAAAAGAAGAGGTCAATGTGAAGAGAATAAAGCAGACATGCAACAAAACACAGTGCTGCTAAACACTAATGAACAGCATTCATATTTTTTTAGCAGCTGCTTTTATCCAAAGCTCGGTACATCTTTGTGACGCCAGTTCCAGACGCTGCTATCGGCAGCTGGGGGTTAAAGGCCTGAAGGTGAAATTACTCTGCCGACTCTGCGATTCACACCAGCGACCTTCGAGTTGCAGGCACAGCCGGCCAGCCCACGGTCACACATGGGGAAAGGCTGGAAGACAGGGATTATGGGACACGGTGTCTGGCGTTAGGCTTTACGGTCAGAAAGAGCACCATTTAGGTCAAAAGCATCCAACCCCTTCTCTCTCGCTCATTCATGGAAATGACAAATGGGAGTCGGGTTACTTGCTCAACTGGATAACTTGTTGGATTTAAGGAAGTCTGGGCTAAATAGCCTTTATCTTTGTTCACTTACATTTAGCCCAGACTACTTTAAATCTGACAATTAATCTGGCTAAGCAAGAAATACTGCTTCGTGAAACAGACCACTGTTCCATGCATGTCATTTGGAAAAGTACTTCACACGTCACATGCTGTATTATAAATTATAATGAGCCTCCCCTGGCCAGTCTGGTGATTAATGCAGTCCCACTTTAAAGTGTTCTTTAATGCATTCTGTGTGAGGGACATTTCCATCTGTCTGACACCAGCCCAATCTATCTATTACAGAACAGAAAAAACCCTCCGTCCCTGTAGGGGATGATTCTCCTACATGTGCATTTGCCAGAATATTCCATAATATTTCATATACTTTTCTGCAATATTGATGTTGCACACAGCACAATCTGGTAATGCGTATGTATGTATTTGTGTGTGTTTCAAATATTATTTCTCTGGCCACATGGCCGAACAGTTATAGAGAGAAGTACCTTACAGAATTTGTCAACATTTAAAAGACCCAGAAAACAGTTCAGTCAGCAGTAAGCTGCCATCTAAATGTGAAGGGATCCTTTCCTGTTATAGCAGTGATTCATCATGCTCAGTGAGCTTTTAAGAACATCCTCCCGATATGTTCAAATCCCATTACAGTACACTGCAGTACACATTTCTGCACATTTTAACCTTCTGCAGTTGAAAAAAGGAAAACACATCATATTATTTCAGTCAATAACAGTGATTAAAGGCAGGAACCCATCCATCCATGCATTTTCTGTAGCTGCTTGTCCTATGCCAGGTCCTGGGGGTTCAGAGCCTATGCCAGAAGCCACAGGCACAAGGCAGGGAACATCCCAGGATGGGGTGCCAACCCATCGCAGGGCAGGGAATTACCCAGGACGGGGTGCCACCCCATCGCAGGGCAGGGAATTACCCAGGACAGGGTGCCAACGTATCACAGAGCGCGCTCACACACACCATTCACTCATACAAAGGATTTGGAACCTCAGATTCACCTCAGTTTTGGGACTGTGGGGGGACACTGGAGTACCTTAAGGTAGTTGAACCCCATGACGACACAGGGAGAACATACAAACACCACGCATGTAGCGCCAGGGGGGAGACTCGAACCCTCGTTCCAGAGGTGTGAGACAATCATGTCAGCCACCATGCTGGAACCAACACAGCCAAATATTTTCCATTTACACATGCCTAAGTGGCTTGACTCTGAAACCCTTACAAAATGCAGAAAGTGCCAGCAATGTCTCTGTACATTTTCCACATACAAACCATAACACAATAAACAAACCAGAACACAATAAACAAACCCGAACACAATAAACATTTAAATTGGCCAGAATGACCCAAAAAAAACTGAGCTCCAGATTCTGCGTCATAATAGTTCCATAACAGACTGTAACACTGCATAGGTTAATAGCTTCAGTGTCTTGTTGTGAACATGAAGCTGAAGGTTTCTGCCTGACCATTTCTAACCCCCATAAATTAAAAAAAAATCAACTAGAATGACACAACTACACAGAATTACCTCCTGCAGCTGCAATGCAGTGCCTGTGCACTGAGCCGTTTGTCCAGTCTTGTCTTTCTCTCTGTTCAGCAAATTAATTTCACTATAAAGCAATAATCATGCCCAACGGACACATTGATATAAGCCGGAAAGTGCAGTTGTGTCACCTGCTTCAGCACACGTGGTTAAAATGCACTACAAATAATAACTTCTCTGTAGTTGTTATTCATTTACATTTACTTAGCAGATGCTTATATCAAATGCAACTGAGAACGCAGGGTCAGGCGTATCCTGGAGGCTTTATACCACAGCCCAGCGGTGAGGTGACACAGGGACCTTCTGCCTGCAGGCAAAGTCAAACACTCCCAGCAAAGACATCCAGTGAGGACGCACTGAAACTGAAAGCATATACACTACGACAAAAAAAACCCCAAAACAAACCAAATACTGCCCAATCAGGAGCCTCCTACATGATTCATCTTCCAGGTCACCCCACACTCACCACTTTTCAGCTAGGTACTAAAGTAAACAAAAACCTTTTTCATTTTATTTCACTTCTGCTGCATTGCCTCTGGTTTGCTAATTGCTCTTTCCCATTTCCCAGTGACTCTTCAATGACTGTTTGTGCCACGGTCAGTAATTCATTTTCGACGGACGGCGTTTTGTTCTCTCTCTCTCTTGCCTCTTTCAGTAAGCAAGGCCCCATCCAGAGCATGAGAAAGGCTGTGTAGGGACAAGGGTTCATACCAAAGGCCTTTTGCTTTCTTTGGATTAACCTACTATTTCACCTTGAACAGAAGCCCACCAGGGGGAGATGGTGAGCAGCAGGCAGCAGGGGGGGAGGGAGGGGGGTGCAGGACTTCGGTAAGCAGAAGCATTCTTCAGTAAAGGTCACATATTCAGCAAGCTCTCGGCACCCAGGGCCAGCTAAAACACATGGGCTGTGCCAGCCAATGAAGTCATCGCTATACACATAACCACCCAATGGGGTGCCAGGGCTGTACTCAACAAAAGCCTTGGCCAATAAAAAACATGGCTATACGTTCAATGGTGCACAGACAATTACTATAAGACATAATGAAAAAGTGAAGCCTCTTTTATTTTTTTTTTATATTAGCCTGAATGGAAAATGCATTTTCGGCAGTTTCTTGTGTGCATGGCGCTGTATGGGGGAGGGATTATTGCAATTATTGAATTTAAAAAGTTGAGTGCAATTTATCAGAGGTCATGGCCGCTGTTTAGCGTGTGTAATAGCTTTGCACTGCAGGCATTTTTGCTTACAAACTGTATTATGATACGTTTCCTCATATTCAAAGTGGCATTGCTGAATAAAACAAAACTCTTTGGGTAAAAAAGTTATATCCCTGTTTGAACTCTAATGACAAAATAAAGTTGCAGCAGCATCTTTCTATAACACAATTTTGGCCCCTTTCGGCACAGAACACTGCATTTCACTTTTTTCAGTTGTAATTGGAAATTATTCTTGCATATTGATTCAAATTGAGTGAAAATGTTTTAGGCGTAACAAATAAAATATCTATAGCTTATGCTGTAGCTGCGCTTTTCGACTAGCCAATCAGAAAAGGGACCTTGTTTCGTTTTACTTCCTTTTCCACGAGCCAGCGGGCTACCTCAGAGGGACACTGAATGTGTCACATTTCACCTCAGCACACACAGAGAAGGACCCCCAGTTGTACGACACTTCATAGTCCAGCCTGCTGATTGCGGAGTATCATGCTCAGTCAGCTGATTTCTGCCTGTCGCAGGTGCAGCAGAACTAATCTTAATGAACGGCTCAAGCAGCAGTGGTGAAATCCAGATTAGCAAGTTGTGTCTGTTCATTTACATAATCATTCTTAATTAGTGTTCAGCAATTTATCAGCCAATTCATTTCCTCCTCAGAGATTTTTTAAAACCTACGCTTAAATAACTATACTTGCATGCTCTGCTCACCCTATGACACACAAAACAATTTAAGTGACACTAATGACATTGTTGTATATGGTTTTATATTCTGAATGTGGTTTGACCTTTTATGAAGATTGTAATTTGTCATAATGCAAGTCAATCTTTGATATTATAGGAGTTTTAAATGCCACATCTTAATCATAGATGTAAGTATTTTGTCATTTCCCTGTTCATAGTGTGACTCTCCTAGCGCAAAAACTTTAGTACAACTTGTACAGCAAAGCCGAAATTAGACATGTCACTAACCCCAACCCCAGACCTTTTTACACAGAGTCTATAATTAAGTGCGGCTTTTTCTCTGTGGTTTCCTGCATGCTCTTACTATATTGCCCATATGAATAACAGATATTCTCCAAAGCATTTTCTTTATTTACCTATCTATCATATGTGCCTATGTCTGTAGGTCAGTATTAAAATGACTTAATATTAATAAAGCAGTAAACAACCACAAAAGCAGTTCTCATGTTGCATTTAAATCGCTGCCTGTTGGGCATTTACATCTAGCCTCTAACTGCAGCATCTCTTCCACCATCGCAGGTCCAAACAATGTGACTCACTTTTCGTAGGTTGCAGTCACAAAAAAAGCGTAGACTCGCGTTTGTTTGTGATGCCGGATCTGGATGATGAGCTCTGGAATACCCAACCGGATGTGATTCAGTAACCATAGTAACGTATGGTCATCTATGGAATCTAAGGGATGAACATACAAAAGTAGCATTTAGTTAATATTGCATAAAAACAGTGTTTCTGGCTGTGGCAATATTTAAAAAAATCCAGCTCTAACACAACAGAAAAGGCTTCTGTCTGAAAGGATGTTTATATACCAAAAATTACAGAACTTGCGCTAAAATAATCATAAATTTGTTTGAAAATATGAAATACACACAACAAATAGAACAATGATTCAAGTGGCATTTAGGTGAAACTATAGTGATATTTCAAGCATAAATGACAAATATCAAAAGCATCATAGCTGGTGGCAGCTGACAGGCCAGAGGCCAATGAAGGTAAAACAGATCAATGAAAACAGTGTGACACAAATCAGCATGGCAGAGGACTTAGCTTGGGCTGGGATGGTAGGAGTGGATGAAGAGATGGAGCAACAGAAAGTAGTAAGAAGCGAGAATCTGTCAAAGTCACAAAGGCACCTCCTGTTTGACACACCTGAAAAAGTCATGAGGACGTCACAGTTTTCTGTGGGCACTGTCTTCATCCAAGACTTGTGAGACATGATGTAGCGACCCGCTTGTAGAAGCCGCTTCCCAAACAGCTTGTCTGAGGGACAGAAGGAGAGGAAGACAGAGAGAGAGAGTGAAATGGAGCCCCCATCCCAGCCGTTGCTTGGGCAGCGTCTCTCTCCGCGTGGCCCCCCCTCCATGTTGGAAATAGGAGCCTATAAGCTCTTCGTTTACAGGCATCATGCTCCAAGTTTCCTGCACATATTATCCTGATCAACTTACAAGCCAAAAACATTACCCTGATCTCATTATCCTAAGCAATGAACAGAGCCAATATGGCACAGACATGGAACAGTATCTGACATCAGTAAAATGAGACGTAAACCAAGCAAGTAAAATAATGTGTTATCAAGTACAGATGATTTTTTTTCTGCGTGCCAATTCCGCCTAGTACGACTTCTGGCCGCTACTCCCGCCGCGCAGAAGCGTAGCGTGCGTACTCCCAGCATCCTAGTTCTTAGCACTTGCGTATACCCTTAAAATGATGTTGAATAACGACTTACGAACATTTCAAGTTACGAACAGCCGTTCTGAACGTATCTCATTTGTAAGTAGAGGAGCATCTGTAATAGCAAGTGCTACTGCTGATTTCAATGACAACCTCACAGAAGACTCTCTGACCTGTTGCTGTGTGTGTGTGTGTGTGAGTATATAAGACTCTCTGACCTGTAGTTGTCTGTGTGTGAGTGTGTGTGTGTGTGAGTGGGTGTATATAAGACTCTCTGACCTGTAGTTGTCTGTGTGTGAGTGAGTGCGATACGGCACGTTCTTTCCGGACTTTCATAGCACAGCCAGTGCTTATTATAACATCCCACTGTGGATCTTCATTAATAACATTAACACTGATCGCTTGCTAAGTAGTTTGTGTACAACTATTCATTAGGCTACTGCATCATCATCTTAAAGGGTAAAATAACACTCTGATTTTTATACACATATACCAACACAACAAAGTAAATAATGTCTGAGCATTTCAACTGCAAAATCAGCGTTTTAATTTTCAAGAACTGACTAACTTTCCCTTCAAGTTCTCCTTTAATAATTATTACATACTAAATTACTATATTGGGGATTTCACCAGATCTAATTCAGAATAATCAGTGAAATCGCAAAAGTCATTATTATGGGAAATAACCAAGTTCTTTCTGACTCTGATAATCCTACAAACCCCAAAAGCCCACATCAGCTTTAGAGCATTAGTGCAAGTACTGCAGCCTTCTACCTGGGGTTGTCAAAGGCACCCCCCCCCCCCACCCCCACCCACATCGGCTCTTCTGAGAGGAGATTATCCACAGCATTTCTGTGAACTATTGAGCCCATTTATTGAGGCTGTTGACATTTGTGTCTCGGAGACCTAACAGCGGCTGGCTAAACAACCGACAGTCAACTGGACAGGTGGGCACCGTGAGACAGTCACTTATCGCCAATGGAGGTGACAGCTTCAGGCAAAGGGGCCGCCTGCAGACCGGCTGTGTCCTGCTCAAAGACCCCATTGTCCCACACATGCAGACATGACAAAGGACTGCAGGAAAGGTTTGTATTACCCTAAGCACATGGTTTGAGCTCACATTTCGGGAACGCCTCCCTCTCCAGCCAACGCGGATCGTGCCTTAATCCGCCATGAAGGTGGCACAGAAAGGCATTTGCCAGATCTACCACGGCCACTTCATGTAAGGACGCTAACCCACACCTGTCCTGCTGGAATACCATGCAGGAGGAGCAGAGGCTTCGGTGGGAAGTTCTAAATATACTAACCGTGTTAAAACATGCATTACATTCACAAACGACAAAAAAGGAATCTGGACTGCATACTTAGTATGTTCTTTATGGCGGGAATCTTTCCTGCATACTTAGTATGTTCTTTATGGCAACAACATTCATATGAAGTTTCATGGGCGTCAACCAACATACATGCGTGAGACCGAGTTCCGTGATGCCTGGAGGTCTCCCACCCACCATGGATTTCGAGCTCGAGCCTTTCATTCATAAAACGGTGTCCCTGTGGGATAATTATAACGTCGACATATCTACCATAACAGGATGTGTTAGGAAACTGCACATCAATATATACATCTCACTTCTGCCTGCAATCCCCAATGCATTTGCTTTCCAGAAGGTAGCTGCATGCACGGGAGCACTGCATAATGCGGCGGCCTACTCCGCATGCCGTCGTGCTGCATGCTCGGCGCACAAACATCTCTTCCCACCCAGAATTCGTCACGCATGCCTGCTGAGGACGCAGGGCCTCTCGCATTCTGTTTGCATCCACTCCCATGTACACAGGAAAAAAAATGCGAAAAGGCTGCGCTCATTATTCTCAACCCACATGCATGAAAAGCACAGACATTCCCAAAGCCAGGCCTGCCCTCCCCATCCCTCTCCAAGCGTCTGCCCTCCCAACACACACCCTCATTATCATTTCCTGCCAATAGCTTCTTCTCTCCCCCCACCCTTCCCAGCAGGCCAAACACAGACACCCGCACGCCCCCCTTATCCCATATCCGCTCTTCTTCCTCGGCAGCTGGGCTACGGACCTCTCCGTGGACAGAGAATCCTTTCTTGCAGGCGAGCCTGGCACTGCTGCCTCTCTCTCTCCCTCTATCTCTCCCTCTCGCTCTCTCTCGCTCTCTCTCACTGTGTGCTTCTGCTGGAGCCCTTTGGGTGCCGCCTGTGCCAACGTCTAGTAGCCAGGGAAGCCTACAGTTACGGGGTGGCACTGAGCTTCCTGCCGTAGGATCCCAGGAAAGTGCCACGCTGACCCAGCTGCTGCTGATCCTCTGCATCCACAAGACAGCACCACCAAGTTAATAACCAGCTCTAATATGAATAAACATCCCATTAAAATCACCGCCAGTACTAATACCACTATCTTACTTGAAAGTAACACGCTTTACACTTAAGTGGAAAAAAGGAAACCAACTAAGCTCACTTAATTGTAGGTTATTAGACATAAATAGCATAATTTTATAATTAATAATTACACTATTTGCATAATTACATAAAATTCTGTCCAAGCTGTTTTTCCTGTTATAGAAAAGGGAACCAAATTTTGCCCAGCCATGTTTAAACAATCAGCTTCAAAATATTTGATCGCTAAACAAAATGAAAAATAACTGCTATTTATTTGTGCGACTGCAATCAAATTAATGTTGTCACACGCTGAATTATTAGAAACTGACCACAGAATTAAAAAGGGGGAACAATATAGCAAAGGGGGGACGATATAGCAAAGGGGGGACAATATAGCAAAGGGGGGACAATAGCTGCTCCACAGTGGCAGCAAAGCCATCAAAACAGGGGAACAATTTTCAGGGATGGGTGTGTGGAGAGAATGAAGCTTTGAACATGAACACCCAGCTGCTGTGGAGCTGCACACAGCGCATGAAATGCAGCAACAACGTTACACATCACATCTCACATCACAGCCTGGTCAAACTGGCATCTCACATCTCACCCTGGTCAAACTGGCATGTCACACACAGGATACATTCAAGAGACTGAGGCTTCTATGCTCTTTTGATGATTTCAACCACAGACAGGGTAAACGGAACTACTCAGATTTTACAATCACATTACGCGGCACGAATAATTGCATTAGAAATTTAGAATGTGGACATCTAACATTGCTTAAATAAAGAGGCCATCAATAATTATGAAAATTAAAGAAACTGAATAGTCAATTTTACGGTAAACAAACATCCCTACTGCCATGTGTCTGTAACACACCAAACTATAGCAGCACATATCTAGGTCAACCCTTTGTGGGACGGAAGAAAGGAGGAGTAGAGATGTGGAAAATGGTACATTCACACGCACGCTAGGCCAGGCGGCAAAGTGCTGGCAGGCCTGTTTACCAGTGTGGAGAAAAACCAGCAGCCCGGTCCAGAGCACACTGGGTTCGAAGGAGCCCCATCTGAGGATAGGCGCGGATTTACTGAAACTTCGGATTGCGTGCGAAGTCAGCGCAGTTCATATCCGCCATCATAAAGCTACGATAGGAGGCATAAGAGTGGAAAGAAAGTTCCAGCTGACAGACACCAATGCGGTGACACGCCCATCTGGCAGACGGCCCCCACGCGGAAAGGGACAGACCCCCCTCCGAATGGACGGGGGACAGGAGGACACGTCTGACTCATTCATGCTGCTAAATGTACGTGGAAACAACATGATTCATTTTCTGCTACATAGCTGTCTCAGGTTTAGGAGCTACTGATGCCCTATGAATCTAAAAGAGAAATATTTTAAGTTTTTTCATTGATATACATTATGTCCTAATGCAACATTTTTCAGTTTTCCAGGCATCTGAAACGATACTGCGATGTGGGAGTTTACATATTCACACTAATCTATTTTATTGGTGTGTACTAATCTAATATGTTGTACAGCTTCCACCTTGACCTTTACTTGTACGTAATCAAGCGCTCAGCACATGCTGTGTATCCGGCTTGTCGATCCACATTTACAGTAAGTGCTTTAACGGAATCGCAGCACAGGTCAGGAATATTCGATGACAGCCATGTGGCTTCATGCCACCGTAACATGTGACCAGCGCTGGTCCTGGCAGTTCTGGCGCACTGGGTGAGATCCGCTTCGGTAAAAACATTTCAATGGCACAGGGTGTCTGGCTGCTAACTAGCTAGCTGGTGTCTGTTTCACAAGAAAAGTACTGCGATATTAAAACTAGTGTAAATAACTGTAATGTCACAGAATGCAACCCAGAGGCATTTCTCCTGATATTTTTCACTTACTCTCTTGTAGCCCCTAGTGAAATGGCGAGCCTATAGGCCGGGCCGTGTGTGACACAGCCTCACATCTGGCCGCTGTGAAGTGAAACGTTTACACTTATCTAGCAGACACTTTCATCCAAGGCTTGGGCAGCCAGTCCCTGGAGCAGCTGGGGTTGAGGGTCTTGCTCAAAGACCCAACTGTAAACTCACCCTGCCAACTATAAGATTGACACTGGCGCCCTCCTGATCACGAGCACGGGATCCTAATCCGCTAAGCCACGCCCCTGATCTGCATGGCGTCCCAAGTCCTCCCTGAAGGTACACACACGTTTGTTTTCGTTTCTCCCGAGGCGGGGTATGTTTACTCAACAAGCACATCTTTATCACGCAGAGATAGAGGAAGAGGAGAGAGCCCCCCCCACCCCCCCGCACCTCTGATTGCTTTTGACGGCTGCTGGTCCTCCTGCAGGCCAGATCAATGCTGCTTGTAGTAAGAGATTATTGGACATAAAGTGCCCCATCTTTGTGCTTTCTGACGATCAGGGGAAGTGCTTGATGATGGTGCTGATTACAGGCCTGAGCTGAAGGGAAATGCCAGCAAGCGCTTGGGTCCTAATGGTCCTGCGAAGCGATTTTAATCCAGTGGTTAAGTGACTGCAGGAGCAGACAAACGCCATGATGCGCACAAAAAGGCCACAATATTAAACATTAAAATAGCCAAGCTTACCCTGTTTATCTGGTGTACAGGTTTACGGCAGGAGAGGTTGTCAGCAAAATGAAACCATGCACTCATTTTCTTAGATTAAGCGAAACTACACATTATGATTCACCAATATACCCCATCGCTATACTTAAAATGCTCAGCCTGAGATATTAGAAAACTAGTGTCAGAAACATTAACATGGCAGTTTACAGTATTTAAATGAGAAGTGTTCACCAAAGGCTATCCTGTGTCAGAAGGTCATTCCGGATAAAAGACACCTTAGCAAAATCAAAGTTTTTTCTTAAAAGGGAAGCTGGCAATCTTGGTGACAGAAGTTTGAAAAAGTCCTATGTGAAGTTCAATCGCTGAGGAGATCCAGTGATTACTGGCCTATTCTGGCAAATAAGAAACCAAATTACATCAGTCACACAAGGTCAAACCCACCCTGACCAGGACAAACAGCTTGAAGGGCCCTGGGATGGATGGAAGGATGGAAGGATGGACGGACGGACACCAGACAAGGTCGGATTAACCAACTTATCTTTTTACACAACGATACACACAAAACCTCATGCCAAACTGGCTCTCGTTTAATAGAGTTAGGGCAGGATGAAAAAATATACCAGTATGCCTTACAAGGACAAAAAAACGATAATCACTCTACATTGGTGCAATCTGAGAAACATGAAAGCCAGCTTTGGCTGCTGTGATCCAGCAGTACTAAGAATATTTTCTGCTATCTTGCTTCAGAGCTGAAAAATTCTTTAAAGGGATTGGATCCAAGCAATGGTAAACACACAAGTAGCAATGACATCATTGACTCTGCAGGTTTTAAATTTCCTTTGAGTGAATGAACTTGAATACAGACACATGTAGTTCAAATGGAACATTTATCAATATTAAGGCTGACATCAGTCATTTGAAGTCATGCAAAATATCTAATATCGCTGATAAATGGTAAATGTAACTGGTTTCAGAACTAGAATCTGAGAAAGACTGAGAAAACATTGCAGGTACAAATCCACAGAAGGGAACAGCTATTGTACCTGCATGTACTTTCCATTTACATCAATTATTTTAAATGGAGTTTTGTCATCTGTTGCAAGAATGTAATAGAAATTATGCCGGACAAATGAAATACCATGCAAATCAACAATAACAAGCTGTATTAAATAAATCGGCTTTCTAGAGTATTTTCATTTCAGACATTCACGACAATCTTAAATAAGTACATAGACCATACTTGTGGAAACATTTAGAGGGTTGTTATACAAGCATTTTTTTCGACTTGCAGCAATTCACACTTGTGGCACAGCACAGATTACATCCATTTTCACACTTACATGACTGACTTTTCACACTTCATATCATCAAGGAGCTCCATCAGAGTATCACCCACCAAAGTGTCTCAGAGGCTTTGCTGGTCTGCTGTCACCTTCAGACAGGACCTGTCCTGCTTTACCAAAAAGCAAGCCTCCATAACAATGTATATTCTTCTCATGTAAATATAGAAATATAGAACAATAACAAAAATATTTTTAAACTAAGATTGTTAGCATCCCCAACCTCACCTGAATATAAAAATAAAATTCAAGTTAAAATACGTTATATTATTCATTTTTTATTGCATTAATTTATCTTAATTTCAGTTAAGAAAACCTACCTTGTAATGGAACAACCGGAATAACTTAATAACCTTCTCCAATCAAACAATTACAATTTCTATCAAGCAACAACATCTAAATATCAGTTTACACATTCACTGTCCAATCTCTGCAGGCTGTGCATAGCATAATACTATTTGCAGAGCATTCTTGAGGGATGCAGACTGTTTCATGTACAGAGGCCCCTCTAATTGCCGCGCTGGATGGCCGCCATGCACTGCTTTGCACCCTCTGTCTATGTATGCAGAACACATGCACCTCCCATCCACCCAGACTCCATCTGCTTAACCAGTACAGGGGTCCCGTAAACCAGGAACCTGAAATACATCTTCCAGCTTATTGATACACACAGACATTCTAAGCAGAACAATGAAGCCCTTACAGTACGCCACATGCGCTATGCTTCCTAGCCCCAGGCTCACTGATGTGACTATCACAGTGATGATGGAGACTTTACCCCTGGCTATATTCCAGCCATCCATCTGCAATATCCTCTTATCAAAAGAGACATACACACGCACAGCACACAGACACATACACTTGTGTGACAGTGCGAGCATAGATCCACATCAGCAGTTTACTTGAACTGTATTTTTAAGCAATTTTCAACCTGAAACACTGGCATGAGACCCATCCTTCATATAAGTGCTTTAGAGTAGGCAATAGTTCTATTTTTCAGGTGATAAAAACTGCTGCAGAGTGATCATACTTACATTATCTTAGTTTCCAAAAATGAAATAAATTAGCTTCAATTTTTTAAAACAACTTCACACTGCATAATACACTGCATTGTATGTCAAGAACAGACTGGAAACAGCCAGTACACTGGAAATATTTTCCAGGCTTTCGGGCCGGACACACATAGTCTGTGAAAGGATCTCTCGTTGCGTAGCTACTGAATATGACATGCTTCACTCAGGCCAAAAACCTGTGAATAATCATTTCAAAAGATTACACTGTTATAAGATTAAACAATAGCAAAGTAAGTTTTTCCTGCTGTTGAACAGAAGAGAATTTGACCACTCTAGTTTATTTTGTGCGTTGACACAAGACAAAATGTTCATTTGATTGTAACAAAAAGAAAGTTTTTAGAAGTTTAACAGACATAAAAGCTGCTGAAAAACATGTTATAGCCAAAGCAGACTGTTTCACCATTTCAATAGCAGACGAATCGTGTAATAGTCATGTTATGCTAAGCCACTATTTATCCCCTGAACTTATCTATCTATCTTATTCCAAAGATTCAACATATCTACACGGCTCTGGCCATTAGGTTTTACTTGGGTAAAATGACACAGACAGACACAGCCAGATTCCTTAGAGGCTTAAACCCCCCCCCCCCCCATATACACAGGTTTTCAGAGCATGCTAAGCTTTTTTTAAATGGTGCATCCAATCCTAATATGGAAGCAGTGGCCCTGCAGGTGTTTCCCCTGCACAATGAACGATATCTGCCCATGCATCTGATAGAGAAGTTAAACAGCAATTTTAACAGATGCCAAGAAAACCTGTGCAACTAGCATGAAGGTCACCCTGCAGTGAGTAATATCTGAGATCACTGCAGAAATTAGCAGCTCAGCTTTATGCTGAAAGCAGATCCGGGGGAGAGTACAGACAGCGATACGATGATGTCACTCCTTTGAGGATTGTCTCTCTAGTGTTATAGCAAACTAATCATCCCCATTCATTGTTAGACACACGCAATAAGACATCCAAATATCTCTGTACCCCTAATCCTTCTCTGCATGGATGTATCCATTTCAAAGTAGCAGGAGTGCTTCAGTCATTACCTGTCAGCTCTGCAGCAAATGAAGATTGTATCTAACATAAATTAAACCCGTCCATCCATTTCCCAACCTGCTTATCCTACTGGGTCGCGGGGGGTCCGGAGCCTATCCCGGAAGCAACGGGCACGAGGCAGGGAACAACCCTGGACGGGGGGCCAGCCCATCGCAGGGCATTAAATCAAACCAAACATTCATAATAAATTTAAGGTGTTTTGTTAAATATAGCATTAGTATTACTACAGCTAACCCCACAAATATGGTTCAGTCTCTTTTTTTGGTTTGTTTTGTTTTGTTTTTTTTTTTTGGGGGGGGGGGGGAAGCAGTTACACTGGGTTTCTCTTGAGTTTTAAGGTACCATGCAAATCAAACGGACAAACAAAAAAAGTGCAGCAGTGCAACACGGATAACGTTAAAAACGCAGAACAACGGCCAAAGTCATGAGTGTCAACTACTTTTAAATATATGTTATCCTGTAATTAAACATTCGTATGGGAAAGCATGTCTAGCTATAAAACACACATAATTTTATCGGATTCGTTGCACTGAAAAAATACTTTAGAAACAATGCTTGGTATACTTACATTGAACTCCACTCATTGTCAAAGTATGATATTTAATTTTCACGAACACCACCTAACTATGTGAATGTGCGATCAAATTCTGACATGCAAATTCCACAACAGCAGACATGCGAGGGAGAAATTCGAGTTAATGTGCAAACAGGCGCTCGGTTTGTGCCCAGGACCTCAGAAAGGACGAGCAAACGTAACACCCAGTTCAGATATTATCCTGTACCGCCTACTGTAAACACAAAGTAAAATAACACGACAGGAAATTACAGGCAAAACATTTTCAAGGAAATCCCTCAGAAAGCGTCGCCTCCCACCTTTTAATAACTCCTGCATCCATCCAATATACGAATTATAAAAATTGCTGCAGTGGCTACGGATGCAGCAACGATTAAGCACGTGTGTTACACCAAGCAGCAGTTTTCATATACGAATTCCCCTATTTCCAGCAGACACGCATCTTCCTTTTGGTAGAAAAAGATGTCGGCAAAGCCTTTCTATGTAGCCAATATATATTCATTCACTATGGTCAATGGCACTGCGAGACTAGTGCATCAAAGAAAGGGAAACAGGCCAGCTCTCAAAATGTGTCAGTAAAGGCTTACGAGGTGCACCTGCTTGTAACATTTACCCATAAAATGCACTCATATTCCTACACATAACTGTTTGGTTTCGAGGCAGCCTCTACAACCACTACCACTGCCACAAACAACCACGGAAACGGTCTATCAAATAGTTATAAGTTCAAAGAAGTTTTCTCTATATATATCTATACATGTATAATATATGTCCAACATTGTGACAGTGAGATCACACTAAATAAGACTAATTTTAATGATCACCATCTAAACATGTAGACACGGAATAACAGGAAGAAGTGCGTAATATCTGACATTGCATTTACATTGTCATGATCTTTATATGACCGATCTGACGTAAGATCGCCACTGATCGCAGTGCCGTCTGTGTCCGCCGTGAATCAGACGGCTTTGCTCAGGCACAGCTACATAAGGTCGGTCCCTCAGACAGAGTATGGCCGTGCTACACCGCATCATCCTGCAGCACAACTGGAGCGCGAGCGGCGGCCGCGGACTCACGCGCCACCGCCGCAATGTGTGCGCCGCTTCTCCGCCGCTTTCAGCCCCGAACAGCCAGCCGACATGGCCGTTTAACCCTAAGCAAGCCTGTACTAACGTGACAAACGGCATCAAACGCGTGAAAGGCCAAATGCAGGAGAATATGGTGGCAGAGACAAAGCACTATTAATATTTCATCTAAACGGGAACTATACGGAACATTTGCAAAATCGCGGATTTGCAGGCATTGTTATTTTCCTCATTTCAGTCTGATCAAAAACAAACCTATAACACCTCAAGGTGAGGAGTTACGGCCAAAACAAAGCCTATTTACCCTTCTTCCCTCAGTATTACTTTAGAAAGTTAATGTTGTTAGAAACTAAGAGAATAACGGGATGTTTCAGTTCGGCATAGGACGTCACCCCGAGGGCGAGCGAAGTCTGAGCGCATCTTACCAGCAAAAATGAGGAAAACGGGAAATGTGCCGTGACAGCAAGGATGATGTGTTTGACCTTCGGAGACAAAGGCGTCGGTGCACTTTTGAGCGTCATACCAACGATAAGAAATGTCATTTTTAAAGGGTTTTCTCTAATGTGGAGGATCCACAGACAAAAGGACGGGGCACGTCTGCGGCGGATTCATTGTATCTAATAAGCAGCTCCAGCTTCCCCTTCGCATCCACCTGCGTCTGCTGCTCAGATTTTGCATTTCGTGCACGAACTCAGTGTACGTCGCCCTAAACATAAGCGAGACTCACCCAAGACCCCGGAGGATGTTTGCTGGGAAGCAGCAGGGGGATCTGCCTTTTCTCCGTCTCCTTGCGATCGGTGTCTGTGCCGTGAGCCCTCGCTGTCGGTGGTTCCGTTCGCGGCTGCAGCGGTCGCTGCTGCTGCCGCTCCCGTCTCGGGCATGCTGCTTCCAGAGGGGGAGCGAGTGTCGGTGATGCCGGCGGAGAAGGGAGCGCGGTATGGTGTGTCAGGGTAGCATAGATCGAGGCCGGTCGGACGCGGGGGGGATGAGAGTTTAAATGGACGTGAAAGTGAGATGAAGGTTGTTGTGGTTCATCTTGGTTTGCAGCGGGATAGGCTACATGCGGATAGATAGCGCACCGGAGCGAGTCTTGGTAGGAGGGACAAAGAGAAGAGGGTAAAGCCCGTCTCACACACACACAGGCGCGCGCGCGCACACACACACGCGGATTCACACGCGCTTCTCATCGCCTTCATGGTGTTAGTGAATCCTTAGGATCTCATTGACAGTAACCAACCAAAAACGGTCCTGCTCAGCGATAGCTGTGCATTTGTAAACAAGAAAACTTGATAACTTATTAATATTTAATGTTTATGTAGCGTTGACATAAAACCTGCCTTGACTTACTTGTGTAAGCCTTACATTAGCAAGGCAAGCGGAATATCTACTGAGTAAACCTGACTGAAAAGTTAGGTGCAGTTAAGCGGCTCTTTTACTGCAGTGGCTGCAGAGGGAGACACTTCCCTGCGGCTGACATGGCTATAGGCCCCCCTAAGTGGGCTGTTTGAACTGTTTTTTTTTTTACAGCCGAAAGATAAACCAGGTGGAATTAGAAACGACGGAACATTCAATAATATTCTAATCAAAGCGCGGGGTACCAGCGCTAAAACTCAGTGGTCAAGGTGGGGGTGAGAATGCTGTCGGTAAAATTCGCCGATCGGGAGGTGGATGTTTAAGAAATATAACCGTTCCACCTTTTGCTAAGGTTAGCCATTAATTTTTTCATACATTAATTTAATTTTCATGTTTTCCCCACTTCTGTTCACATCTGCCCCTCTAGCAGGACACTATAAGAGACTCGGTATGTGTTCGCCTACTGCTTTAGTAAGTCTTGTGCCTCCGAGCCGTTTGCTTCTTGTGTCTTCTATTTTACGCCGGTTCACTTGGCTGTGAAACACCAGTAGCCTCCAGTGTTAAAGGAGAGCTGGGCAGCGCATAGTCTCAAAGTGCAATAGTCCATTACAGCCGGGATGGGGAGCAATTTCGTCTATCCTGAAAACTGTCACTAACAATGCGAAACATATACTTGTTGCTATAATTTAAACGACCATATAGTGTCATATCATTAAAAGTAATTTCCAGGAGGCACGGAGCGTAGCAGGGGAGGGGCCGCGGATGGGACGGAGCCCACCCCAGGATGCGCGGTGCGTAGGGCGGGGGACACCCCGGATGGGACGGAGCCCACCCCAGGATGCGCGGTGCGTAGGGCGGGGGACACCCCGGATGGGACGGAGCCCGTGGAAGAAAAATCAGATAAGGGAATACAGTTAACAAGTAGTTAACACAACTAAATGCAGAGACTCTGTTTAATGTAATTCTATTGGTATAAACTACAGTAAGAGTATCTGAGCCAATAATCGTTTTCCTTAGTTATTTTTTACTTGCACACACACTAGGCAGTGCTGAAATGTATTCAGCTGCAAAGATGTAATCCTATTGATGCACAAAAATGAAACCCAATTTCATTTTACTGACTATTCGGACCTTGACATAATAAGGTATAACTAATTAGCAAATCTAAACACATCCGCAAAAGAAGGAATGTTCTGTCAAGTCTAGACAAACGTATCCTAAGCTTGTGCAGCCATCCGGTGCCTCTCCAAAGCCCTATAATTCTTAATGTGTGTGTGTCCTGCAGAAGGAGATTTGTTGCAGTGCTGATATATATGTGTGTATGTACAGGACATACTCACTGTGTCATTAAGAACATGAATATTTACTGACTCAAGAGAGCAGCGATTGCAAGAAAAGTGCTAATGTTTTAGAGGAGTATTTCCCAATCCGGTCCTTGGGGACCCGCAGACAGCCCTACTTTCTGCTCTCTTCCAGCTCCTGTGGATTGTCTGGCAGGAAGCTTGGAGGTAACTAAACCATGGACTGACTGGGGATCCCCCATTGACCCAACTGGGAAACACTGGTTCATAAACATGTGATTGTCTGTGGAGCCAGGGTCAGCCTCAGTGGTTTATCATGTAGGCTGCAGTTCCTCTTGCAGGTGTTTCCCTTCTCTCCTGTCCACTGTTTGCTATATAGCTCCTTTCCTCAGTCTTACTGATCCCCAGCCTGAATGCTGCTTACTCACCACTTTACTGCTGAGACTAAAAGTGATGGAGCAACACGGTGGTGCGGTGGTTAGCACTGTTGCCTCACACCTGCGGTACCTGGGTTCAAGCCCCCGCCTGGGTCACATGTGTGTGGAGTTTGCATGTTCTCCCTGTGTCATCATGGGGTTTCCTGTGGGTACTCCAGTTTCACCCCACAGTCCAAAGACATGCTGAGGCTGTTTGGAGTTCCTAAATTGCCCGTAGGTGTGAATGGTGTGTGAGTGTGCCCTGTGATGGGCTGCCCCCTACCCCCCCCCCCTCCCCCCTGTCCAGGGTTGTTCCCTGTCTTGTGCCCATTGCTTCCAGGATAGGCTCTGGACCCCCTGTGACCCAGTAGGGTAAATGGGTTGGAAAATGGAGGGATGGATTGTGACTTGTTAATGCCACTGACTGATGACATGAATGCCATCACTTGAAAACAATGCCAAAAACCATGAAATATGAACAAGGATACATTCCTGAAATGGACATTATCCTCCTGTTTACAATAAAACATCGTAACCCGACAGTTATCTAGATCTGTGTTTCTCTAATGTAGGTTCTTTCAGTTTCATTCATGTATCTGATGGAGTAAGCAAAACGCCCCAAATGAGGCGATAGACATAAACCAAAAGCCCACTCAAGCAACATGCCCTTGAATAATATATGTGCCGGCACATTAAATTTTACTGATGATGAATTCTAAAATTTCATGACTCAATTAGACTTATTACATCACCCCACTGGCAAATGAGCATTTAATCATGAAAGATTTATTTTAGATTAAATGATGTGATATCTTTTTCACTTGAAAAGGTCAATTTTAAAATCCATATAAGCCTGCAACCAAACAGACAAATAGACGAATACATACATGCCCACATAAAAATACCACAATGGGGAAATCCCAAATTATGTTTGAAATATTATTATTTTCTACTTCTCCATGCATTTAATTCACTTGATATTGTGAAAATTTGTACTATATCTCTGGTAAAGGAAAATATACTCAAAACTGCAACTTTCTAAATTTTGTCATTGAATTTAGACCATTGATAAGAAAATAATACGTAAATCTTTACGGAAAGTTTCTGGGTATAAATTGATTTGTCACACGGAACCATTACGACAGCCCACAAAACGGAGGGTTTCGATATTGATTGAAGGAAAATAGACCAATAAGGTCTACGAATATTGCATGACGTCAATTAACTTAACTAATCAGAAAATTCTATTCTAGGAGGCGTGAGAGTACGCCATTTATTTTGAGTGGTTAAGCATGCAAAGGAAAGCGAATGTTATTTGTTTGTTCTAACTGTTTTGTAAGTAGTATAGATAATATCGTATTAAATTAGTGTTTTGAAACACCCGTGTCTTTTAAAGATAGATAGTAGTTTTGTGTAATGAAATGTTTTTAAATTCTATAGCGGTTTGGAGAATATCTTCATTCATTAGAAAAGGATTCAGGTTAGTTAATACAAATAATTACTAACGTATCTTTTTTGTTGCTTTTGAGTAATTACTGAATTAAGAATGAGTGCGTGTCCATTTACATTTTTTACGGGACTTAATGATCTCGGAGCAGTCCACTTCTTTTTCTCAATTTTTTTCTGAACAGATTTAATTCAACGAAGAATTTGTCCTGCAAAGGGATACATGATGCCGACACCATTTTTGCCCTGTCGTCTGGACACGGAAGGTGCGGCGTGGCAGTGGTGCGGGTCAGTGGTCCTGCTTCTGCGTTGGTTCTCCAAAGCATGGCTGGTCTAACGCGGGGCTTGCCTCCCCCAAGGACTGCAGTCCTCCGAAACGTCACCCACCCCCGTTCCCAGGAGCTACTCGACCGGGGACTCGTGCTATGGTTCCCAGGTCCGATGTCGAGGGAGGGGCACCTATAAGGTCTTCATGGATGTAAAATAACACGCACGTTCAGTGCCAGAAAACCGTGCTGTAGCAACATTTCAATGTACCCGGTTTCAGGACCGCGCAGTTTCACTGGAGAAGACAGTGCAGAGTTCCACTTACACGGGGGTGCTGCTGTCATCACTGGGGTTTTACAAGCCCTCGGTAAGAGAAGAACATCTAAAATGTAATATAATATAAATGAGTAGAAAAGTTTCCCCCTTTAAAAAACACACAATTTCTGTACTTGCCATTGGGGTTCCTCTTTAAATAGCATTCGTTGCCAAGTAAAGATTATTTACCCGTTAGTGGTCATGCTGTTCATACCTTTGACTGCTAGAGGGCACTAGAGTACAGGTGAATTTGAAACGTCCCTTATACTGAGATTTAAAGGGTATTAATGGCGATATTAGAAAAAGCACGAAATATGCTATTAATAATGAAGTCCTCTACATTTATACTGCAATTATTACTCATAATTCCTACCCATAGACAGCTTATTAGTGTTTTTAAATAAGATGTAATATATTAATGTGTAATTGTTCAAAAGCCAAAGTATGTAGTGGAAGTTTAAAATCAGTAAGATACCCCCCACCGGTGGCATAGAAATGTCGCCTGATGAGGTGGCTTCCTGCCGACTGGGCTGAGTCTTATTCTAAACACAGGGCCTCCATCCTAGGTAGCGTTCCAGGCGTACGCCCAGCGGAGGCTGGGGAGTTCACCAGACGGGCCTTCCACGCTGGCAAGCTGGATCTGACAGAGGTTGAGGGCCTGGGGGACCTGATCCATGCGGAGACGGAGGCTCAGCGGAGGCAGGCCCTGCGGCAGATGGAGGGAGAGCTGAGCCGCCTCTATCGGGACTGGAGCCAGCGCCTGGCCAGGGTACCTGGTGTCCTCACGTATTCTCCGTCCAAATTATCCTGTTGTAGGTTTTTTTTTTTTTCTCTTGGAAGGATGATTTAGTCCGGATTCTGTTACTTGGTCTCCTTCACAGGATAAGTGCTTCCATTTTGCATACTGTACTGTGGAGTAAAAAATCTATGTGATGTAGGAGTTGCGGGGGCTATGAACTTAGTTTAAAAAAACCAGTGAAAATATACACTAATTGCCCTCTTTAACTCTGCTTATTTCATAAACATAGTCTTAAGTGAAAGTGTGTAAAGGACGGAGAATTTCTCCTTTGTCTTGTAAGATAAAGTCCAGTCTTGTCACTGGTCAGGTTCACAGGCCACGTTACACCAGACATTTATTTCTGTTGACGTACAAATATTGTCACAATAACATGCAGAATCTGCAATGGAACAACCTGGCCCATAAACCCTGATGTTCCATTGCTTCGTTCCCATTACTGCGAACGCCATGCAGGCCATACAGACGTCACTCTCATCGAAAGTCAGCATTTTCCAGCAAACTGGAGATGATGACTCTATGGACCATAGACATTTCGTACTCGACCAAAGTTTGCAGATTACATTTGCGGTGTGTATAATTGTCACTTTGACTACAGAGGCAAAAAGAAAAAAAAATGATACATTTAAACCTTAGTTTTTGTTGTGCAGGTTAAGGCAGATGTTCCAGGTATATTGAATTAAAGCAGAATTTTGTTTTCATTTGAAAGGAGGTAGAGTATTTTCTTCTCATTTAAGTGAAATTTACCCCTCTCCCAAATGCTTAAAACAAATTTTTACACTTTGGGGGCACTAATCTGATGAAAGGGACCAAGTTACAGGTCAGCTTTATATACAAATAGCACACATGGATATGTAGAGTCACGTGCCGCATAGCGACGTTTCGGTTCATATCGGATCGCATATATGAGGCTGTTGGTGCACCGCGTAGTGATGTTTCGGTTCACGGCAGAGCGTATATATGAGGCCGTTGGCGCGCTGCGTAACGTTGTTTCAGTTCACGGTGGACCTCATATATGAGAATGTGTTGCTTTAAGCCAGCACTGTAAGCAAGTTGAACGCACCCAATGACCGGACTGGGGAAACAAACTGAAACGCGGACTTAATACAGAGGACTAAT
>JAODJW010000033.1:1154252-1176129 GCA_026777045.1 Hyperopisus bebe | reverse complement strand
TGGCACCGTGATGCCACGTCTCATTCTGCTTACACCGGATAAGCCTCAGCATGAACTGCTTTGACTGGTTTTTATACCTCCATATCTGAATATATGAATGTCTTTTCAGAACTGGAGGACAGTCTTGGCTGGGTAGATGGGTGCTCACTGACCAGTGCACACCACTGCTGCACTTTTGGTCTGGCGTGTATAATCTGGAATATACCTTAATACAGTTAAAATATATGCTAAATTACACATACATGTGTAATATTGCTATAGATAATGGATTGTCCCTTCTGAGAGAGCTGAGCATGGTGCAATATGGTTACTCAAGTTACAGTTACTAGGTTGCATGACCATGCAAAATTAGCATTTTCTAAGGAATAGAAACTAGCTGTGAAGTGTATTGTCAGAAGGTCAAGAACAAACATATAAAGAAAAATTTGATACTTCTTATTCTCATAATGTTTCTTATGGGGTTGCATTGGTTAGATGGACACAGTCAAGGCAGAAAAAATATTAGAAAATATGAGAAATACATGAGAGGACTTACCTTTGGTCTGCTCATAGTGTGAGCAATGTCCTCTGATGTCACTTCCTGTGTGTCATGTGTTATCCTCTTCCTTTGCCAAGATAAATAGGTTTCGGTAACTGGCTCCTCCTTCGACAACATCAGTGCATAATTACAACGGACCAAGGGCCAGCCAGTGGCGAGGGGAGCATCTCAAAGTGCCTCCCTTCTGAGCTCCTGCGCCTCCCTTTGCCGTCACCCATAATCGCCGACGTAGCAAAACCACAACATGATAGATTTTAATTTTTCTTTTTTGGTTCCCTGGGTGAGAGATCCTCCCCATTCCAGGACCTGTCCATCAAATAGTCTATGCCCCGCTCTGATAATTACCTTTTATTTAATAATTTAATAAGTTAATGATGAAAAGAATGTTGACAATTACAAGAAACCCATATCAATCCATCCATATAAACAAAACTTTTCAAAACAATACAGATCCATACAAGAAGGCCATTCTGGGAGGTACACAGCCGCGGAAAAAATTAAGACACCACCTATATTTTTAAACAAATCTGCATTTTTAAATCCTGGTTTAATCCTGGTTCTGCTGGCAGAAGGCTACACTGAGCAGCAGGTTCAAAATTTCTAAGACAGCAGTACGCAGGAATAAGATGAAGCAGGAGACACTGGAACCGACCAGAGACCAGCCAGGTAAAGGGTGAAATTGACTTTATAATGCCAGAGATGACCATTAACTTACCCGACATTTTCTCATGAATCGTAGGATGACGACAAGTAACCTACAAAAGGCATGGGAGACAGAGCCTGTATCACTGGTGTAACAAGCGAGTGAGTGAACATTTACAAAAGAACTGCAGCTTCTTCAAGGTAGCCGGAGGATTTCTGTTGGCATCCCTGGTTAGTCCTTTTCTGGCTTTCGCGTCCATTTTTTTTGAGAAACCTGATATAAGGCAAGACTTTGATAGAAGCACGGTCTGCAGTTATTGGAGTCGTTTCAATATTAAACAATGCAGCAATATTCATAATTTCGTTTAATTTTTATTTATCTCAAACAACAAATAAAAAACATTTCCACATTCTCCATCATAATATTACACCTTTTGATTTCCTTGCTTGAAAAGAAGTAGGCAGAAGTATAAACTTATTTGGTCCTACCCCATTCATACCATATCACTTCAAGATTAACCTCCTTCAAATTACAACAACAGCTAAATAAATACAATAATAATAATAATAATACTTTAAATTTCTATTCACAAGCGTCAGCTGTCAAAGGTTGCTAGGATACCATACCACAAAGCATCTTAGAATTGTCATGTTTCACTAATTCCCTATGATGCATAGATTTTCCAGTATAGAAAATAGTGTGTAAAACATTTCTAATATGGCCAATAATTATTATTCAGGAAGTGTATAATTTCCCAGCCAACACCCCTTGGGTTATTATTTTTAATTATTTTTCTGAATGTGTTGACATTTAGCCTGCGTATAAATGTTATGTGTAAATCAAGACAAAAATTTTGCTGAAGGGTATATAGACTGTATCCCTTGTAACATATCTTAATACCTTATCAGATTTAGCCAAGTTTTAATTCTCTTATTGGACAATAGAATAAGAATTAATCATCACGTTGAATGGCGTGGGTCTGCTGTTCCCCGTCAGTGATTTTTGGCACTGATTGTGATGGGTTATATACTGCGGGGACTGTTTGGGCGTTACACGCCTTTAAGGATTATTTTAAAAAACATCTGTGGGTGAGGAGCTCACTGCTTTACGGGTCGCGGGGTTAAGCCTGAGGTCTGATGACGCACAGTGGAAAAACGGTCGATGTGAAAGTATTTCCCGAAGAGAGGCCCATTAGTCTGATTGTTGCTTGCTGAGAGAATGGCCCTCCGTCCCTGAGCGCTGCTTATCCCGGAATGTTTCCTCATGCAGGAAGATGATGTTAAACAAATGATGAACGGCACCCTGGTCTGGAGGCCGGCAAGGATCGCTGCTGCTTCCCCTACTCTGATTAAACATCGTGAGCCCAAACTGTGAAGGCTGTGTCTATCTGCCACATACTGCTCCTGTAGTGCAAATAAAAGATAATCTCTTTATTTGCCGTTTGCACAAGTGCAGGTACATCTTCTCATTGCCTCCCCCATCTTGCTCTCCGTAGCTTGGGGGTCACAACACAGTTAAGCCAACATGTGGCTCCCCTGGAGCTGAGGATTAAGGGCCTCGCTCACGGGCCACGGACATGTGACTGTTCTCCTGAGACTGGGGCTCAAACCGGCAAACTTCTGATTGCTGGCTTTTATCCACTTTTATCCAAAGCAATATTCATCTATGAGCGAGGAGGACCATACAGTCGCTGGAGCAGCTGAGGAGGAAAGGCTAAGCCTGGGATTTGATCTAGTAACCATCCCAAGCTAGACACCGCCCCAAAAATGAACCAGTCACGATGCTTTAACAATGGTTGGGTTCGATCCACTGACCTCTGGGTCATGCTTATGCTGTGCTACTCTGCTACACAGTTTTCAAACAAATCAAAAACAAGATATATTGAAAATGGTGAAAAGAAAAAAATGCATCTACAGTGAGGGAAATAATTATTTGACCCGCTGCTGAATTCTTAAGTTGACCCATTAATAAATAAATGAGAAGTCTATAATTTCACTGGTAGGTTTATTTTAACAGCAAAAGATAGATTATTAACAAAATAAGCCAGAAAATATCATCATGTAACAGTTACAAACCAATTTGTCATTCATCTCAGGAAATAAGCATTTAATCCCTTGGAACACATGCTTTAGTACTTGGTGTAATAACCATTGTTTGGAAGCACAGCTGCCAAACGTTTCTTGTAGTTGGTCACCAGGTTTGCATGCAGATCATCAAGAATTTTCATCCAGTCCTCTTTGCAGACCTCCTTCAAATCTTTAAGGTTTTTAGGCTGTCACTTGGATAGATGAAGCTTGAGTTCCCTCCATAAGGTTTTCTATGGGATTTAGGTCTGGAGACTCGCTCAGGCACCCCATGACCTTAATGTACTTGTTCTTGAATCACTCCTTTGTTGCCTTAGCCGTATGCCTAGGGTCGTTGCCTTACTGGAAGACCCACCCACTGAAGGGGTGGCTGAAGGGAGGAGGTTCTCATTTTACGGTCCTCTTTCTTTTGATGTGGTGCAGCCATCCTGTACCCTTGGCAGAAAAACACCCCCATGCTTCCACCTCTGTGTTTGACGGTAGGGATGGTGTTCTTGGGGTTACAGTCAGCATTCTTTTTCCTCCAAACACAGCAAGTAGAGTTGATATGAAACAGCTCAATTTTGATCTCATCTGACCACATCACATTCTTCCAAGCCTCATTGGAATTATTCCGGGGTTCACTGGCATATTTCAGACAGACCTGAACATGGGCTCTCATGAACAGGGGTACTTTGCAAGCAATGCAGGATTTAAAATCGTAACGGCATGATGTGTTACTGATGGGTTTCTTGTTGACTGTGGTCCCTGATGCTTTGAGATCATTAGCGAGCTCCTCCTTTGCAGTTCTGGGGTTAACCCTTCACTGCTCTTAAGATCATTGATGCCACATGAGATGAGATGAGATCTTCCTTGGGGCCCCAGACCGAGGGTGATTGACAGTTATTTTGTCTATATTTCTTCCATTTGTGAATAATTGTAACAACAGTTGTCACTTTCTCACCAAGCTGCTTGCTGATGGTCATGCAGCCCATTCCACCTTTGTCAAGGTCAACAATCTTGTCTCTGACATCCTTAGACAGCTCTCTGGTGTGTCTCATGGTGATAAGGCTGAAGATGTAGACAGGTTAGTGACCCAAGAATACTGTTTAACAAAGTAATGCCATTAAATGACAATTCTGGGTCGGTACCTGTTAATACTTTACTACTTGTGTTGTGTTAATGCACATGTACTTGATCTAATTTCTTGCTGGATTGTAGGGGATCAAATACTTATTTCCCTAGATAAATGACAAATTGATTTGTACCTGTTGCATAATGTTTTTTTTCTTGTTTTTTTTTTGTTGAAAATCTATCTTCTGCTGTTAAAATAAACATACCAGTGAAATTACAGACTTCTCATTTTTTAATAAATGGGTCTACTTAGTAATTTAACAGGGAGACAAATAATTATTTCCCTCACTGCATACAAAGGGGGAATTTATAATTCAGTCAGTGTATATTTAAGGCATTCTAAAGAGGGGTGAGTCGGGGATCTTTGGGACATAATGAACATGACAGGGATCCTTTGTTGTGTGGGAACAACAAATCTGAGTCTGATCACTAGGCTTGTGCGAGGAAATCACAGGAACCAAATGCTTTTATTTCTTTTTTTAGTTTTATTAAACATAAAACATGGATTGTATTTATTAATACAACTTCATTTATTTCACATATGACTCTTTAATCCAGTCAAGAGAAAAATAAAAAGAACTGGGACTTTTAGCCAAAGCAACATAAAATGCAGCACAATATTGTATATGATGTAATGAAGTGCGAAGCTCTGCAGAAATTCATATTACCGTTCTGCTACATACTGTAGTGCTGATTTAGTAATGAGGGTAAAGAGATTAACTGAATTAATGAAAAGTAATTGAAATAAGTTAGTAAAGAATTAGTCTGCAAATACAACAGATTGACAGTAAATTCAACAAATCTAAGAATAACATATGAAGATTACTACATCTTTGATACATAAATGGCCGATTTACAATTGTAAAATCCTAGGGCTGTTACATTTGCAGTACGGTTTTCACCATACTGTGCTGCAATGAGTAAACCCAAAATTCATAGTTCTGCAGTTCATATTTCTGCACAGAATAAATCAATGTTCGAACTGTTCTGAGGAGAGCATTAAAACTAGGTCACTAGGGCATTTGGCCGTTGGTAAAAATAAAATAGGGACACTAGAGTGAATAGAGCCTGTGTTTATAAGTTAGATATAGAAATAGGTCAGAAATAAAACAGTAATATTTACTTCCTAAAAGAGTCTGTGAGTAGATGTTGTTCCAAATTTGCATGACAATAAAAACTGCATGATTTTTACATCATAGAAGAGAATGTGTAATGTGGCTATTAAGCATTTCAGTACACACCTTTTCAAGATAAACTTGTTTTCCACAAAATTGAAATGTGAAAATTAGAGAGCAGATCTTGAATTTTTACATGTATTTTTACTAGATTTGGCAACTTTTTTTCTCAAAAAAGCAACCAGTGACAAATGTAGTGACTTTGTGGACAAACATAATTGTCTCTCTGAGTGATCATTTACATGTAAATATGGCCAAAATCACTGTACCGCTGTCTCTTTTTAATTATGTGTGTGGTGATTTTGTCAAATAGCATCTCAGTTTTATAAAATCTGATTTTCTAGCAGCGCTGGGGCTGCAGCTTGGAAATGGCTTGGAAGGTGTTTGCTGGTTAACATCGTCTTATTCAGTTGCGTTTCAGTCACAATTTCATATTTGTTCCCTTGTCTGACAACAGAAACAGAAAAAATGTAAATGATTCACCTTTATTAAAGCACAGTATATGTGAGCAGAGAGAGCAGGCAAAAAGCAAACAGATTTGAAGGGCTGACTGACACCGACTGACACTAGGCAGAATACAAATACAACAACAAGATGTCACCAATTTGCATATGACGTAATTTCACGACTTTCCGAGCAGACTTTAGCTACTTTTCATTGAAAGCAGTTGGTAACACTGGATATGGACCAAAACCAAACATCCACAGGTGATACATTCCAAGACCTACCATAGATAACTGGCATATTTATCCATCCATCCATCCATCCATCCATCCATTTTCTGCAGCTTATCTGTGGTCGGGTCGCGGGTGCAACAGTCTAAGCAGGGATACCCAGACCTCCCTCTTACCCACAAATCCATCTGTCGATGTCCCACTCCTTACTTCATCCCCCCCCCAGGAGAGGGCAAATCACCCTTTTCTAGTCTAGAACCATGGCCTCAGATTGGAGGTGCTGATCC
Organism: Hyperopisus bebe; assembly: GCA_026777045.1. NCBI lineage: Eukaryota > Metazoa > Chordata > Actinopteri > Osteoglossiformes > Mormyridae > Hyperopisus > Hyperopisus bebe. Next base: position 1,169,615 of record JAODJW010000033.1, on the reverse strand, counting down.
ACACGCCGGTCTCCTCAGCTGAAAACTGCCCCAGCGCATGCTGCAGGTCACAATGCGATGACACAAACAGGGCCGCATCATCTGCAAACAGCAAAAACACAATCCCCAGGCCCCCAGACCAGACCCTCTCAAGTGCTTGGCTATGGCTAGAAATTCTGTCCGTAAGTGTTATGAACAGAATTGGTGACAAAGAGCAGCTCTGGTGGAGTCCAGGACCCACCAAAAATGAGTCAGACTTACTCCCGGCAATCTGAACCCAACTCTCTCTTTGTTTATGCAGGGAGCTAATGGCCCACGACAATGGGCCCCCCCCCCCCCCACAGGACCCCCCATGGGACACGGTCACATGCCTTTCCAAGTCCACAAAACACATGTAAACTGGTTGGGCATTTTCCCATAAACCCTCCAGTATCTCTGTGAGGGTATAGAGCTGGTCCAGTGCTCTGCAACCAGGACGGAACCCACATTGTCCCTCCTGGGTCTGAGGACCCCACCCTAGACCTTCCCAGGGAGGCTGAGGAGTGAGACCCCCCTTTAGTTAGAACTCACTCTCCGGTCCCCTTTCTTAAAGATTGGGACCCCCCCCAGTCAATCCAAAGGTACTGTCCCCAACGTCCACATGTTGACCAGGCATGTCGGCCAAGACAGCCCAACAACATCAAGAGCTTTCAAGAACTCGGCGAATCTCATCCATGTCAAGCAGCTGGATAAGACATTTAATCAAGGAAACAGAACAGCCAACACACAATATGGAGCGAATTATTTAGCTGAGCACAGGAACCTCGCAATTCTAAAGTAGTTTTAGTTTGTAAAATCTGAAGCAGCTCAAAGTGTCCATCCTGACATGAATTATCTGGTCACCATGCAGTAAATATGCTAGCAGTCTCACTTAAGAAGGATATATATCCCTACTATGCTATGCATGTTCCCATGTTCCAGTGCCCTAATGATCTAAAACTTCAAAAAATTGGTTGCATAAAAATCTATGATGTTCTGACGGACTGAAGGTATAAGACACCATACGAAGGTACTGATCCGTCGTGAATGATGAGAGTTTTCACTCGTTTACACTGAAAAACTAAAAGGCATCAGTTACAAATAAAAAAAAAGTTTCAGTTGAAGAAAATTAAAAGCTTCAAATAATATTTCAAGGCAGCAACATTTACTCTATAACTAGCTATATGATTTATAGAAAATGATTAATTTTAATTGTGTTATGCATCCACAGTAATGTTTTTGTATGCATGTAATGTGACACCTCTTTTACCTTTCACAGTAATCTTACCTTGGTGGGATATATATATATATATACACACACACACACAGACACGTAGACAAGCAGCTAGACATTGTCTGGGGGAATATTAATCATGTCCGTTGACTTGAGCTTGGACTCCAGCACCTGCACTCCACTTTCTGGCCTGTTCCGGAGTCTCCGTCTCCTGTAACTGCCTCTTTACTCTAGAAAGATGGCTCTGGGGCACCGGGCTGTGCCTCTCTGTGTCGCTGGAGCGTTTCTGGCTGCACTGTTCCACCAGGTGCTTGTTTTCCATCATCAGCTTACTGCGCTGCTCCTGGATCTCAGAAACCTTCTTCCCAACACTGTCTAGATAATGCTGGAACTTGTCCTCCATGTCTTTGGAGAAGTTGGTGCAGGTGGAGCGAATCTGGTCAATTTTTGCCTGCTGTTTGTCGAAAGTGAGATAGAAAGTATTGTGCGGGAACAAGTTTTCGATCCTTAATAGGAATGTTCTGGTAACATCCTGGATGCCCTTCAAAGGTGTTGCAAAGTCCTCCTTGCAGATTTTACTGTATAATTGTAATGTTTCCTCCATATTTGTCTTATCCACCTGCAATTTGTCTCGGACCCTTGCGATCGCATCCATCTTACTTTTGAGATCTTGCACTGTTTGGGTGAAGTTCATTTTTACTTGTCTCATCATAATTTCAAGCTGTTGGTTCTTGTTCCTCAGAGCAATATCAGCTAAGAGAAGGGGAAAATTATTTCTTGCAACACTGTCTGTTTTTATAAAAAATATATTTTATTTAATTAAAAAAGTGACTTTTGAGAAAATCTTAAAAATTAGAAAGACTGTATTTTTTTTTAATTCCGGTCTGTTTGCTATAGTATAATACTTACGATTAGGGACGCTGATTGGTGGAGGCAGGATCGGAGATTTGGTAATGGAACATCGCTCACATTTTCTTTCACACTGATGCTGTTAATATAAACACACAATGAACACGGGCATGTGGAGTCATTTGGTCGTTGGTCAAAAACAAGATAATCGTTTTTAATTATTAGGTCAAATTATTAGTGGTGTTCCGTATTTATTATAGTATTTGCATGATCAAATTGTTTAAGCCGATTTCTATGTGACATACCCTCTGCAACATAACACTTGATTCTTGATCACTGATGAAGATTTTAAATGTGTTTAACAAATAATTAATGAAATCAGCGACGTGATTTTACCAGTTAAGTAAATATCATGCGCATCTTTCCTATCTTACATAGGGATAAGTTACATGAGACATACTAAAATTTTACTATATTAAATATACTGTAAACAGTACTTCTTAGCCTAGCAGAACATATACTTGCCTTTTCCGTGATTGCCTTTTGGAGGGTCTCGTTCAGGGTTTTTGCTTGCTGCTTGAGTGCATAGTTCTGTGCGCTGACATACCGAAAACTCTCCTCTAGGTCTTGAGCTCTTTTCTCCTCGGCTGACTGCTTTGGTTGCCCGTATATCAAGAAGAGCACCAGGCTGACGATGATGAGCGACTGAATCAGTGAAGAGAAGAAAAAGATGATCCTGACATAGTAACCGCAGCTCTTGCCTTTAGATTTGGCATTGTCCTTGATCTCCAACCCAAATGCTGACCGCGAAAAGCTGCTGTTGTACATCTTCACCTCCAGTTCAGAGCTGAGTACAGTCGCATAAACTTCACTGAATGAGTAAGTGTTTATCTTAGCTTTAAAATGAGCACCGGACAGGAGTAGCCAACTAGATCAGCATTTCTCTGCAAAAAAGGGGATTCTTTCAGTTTTCTTTATAACTGTGGCTGACTATCCATTGCTGGTCTTTCCAGAACTCAGAGGTCTCTCCAGCAGTCCTCATCTGACAGACTGTAGCCTTGTGTTCTTGTTTTGGTAGCCAGACACCAAGAGCCTCTAATAGTGAGTAGGGACATCGACCGTTGTGGCCATCTGCTGGCGGCACGTGAATCCTTCCACCATTAGCGGTCAATGGATCAACACGTCATTGTTTAGTTAAATTACACGGGAGCCACCCCAAGTGGTGCAATCAGACTGCAAACTATTTTCCCCCAAATAACTCTACATCTCATCATTAGTCTTAGGTCAACGGCATTCTAGGTGTCACACCTGGTTTTGCCCTGCCTTAACAGACCTGTTTTCGACCGAGATAGAGAGTGCAACGCTCAAAGGCATCGCACCGCGCTTTATAGTCTAGAAATGTAATTAGACGTTTTATTTCTTTGCGGTTGCAAACTGCACCCGTTTTCTGCCAGGATTAGCATGCAGCCATATCAAATGAATCGTTAAGCAGTTTATGTTTTCATTTTCAGACATGAGAATTTATAAGACCAGTTACTTTGAGAATTCATTTTTTTTTTATTTTGTTTGTAGAGGTTTTAAATTCTGTGAAGTGTTTTGAAAGAGCAGACAGTCTTGTGTAAATGGAAACCCACATAGCAACTGATTCTGAGGCCGATTCAACTTTATCTCCTTAAATCTGGGTGACAGTAACATTCGGGCAGGAGACTCTACAACAGAATCTGTAATCTGTGCTGAATGATTACATTTGGTCTGTATGCTCTCTGAAGATCCGGCATTCGCCTGACCATATACGCACGGTCAGTCACAGCTGATGCAATAAGAGTCTGGGGGGGGGGGGGGGGATCACCCCACATAGCAAGATGAGTCTGAACTGGACCTGGGGCGAATGTTGTTCAGAAATCGCCACAGACCACAGACCACTCTTTTCTGCTGTTCTAAAGGACATCATTACCAGCCAAAAGTTAAATTCAGATCACAGTGAGTGGCTCAGTGAGCTAAGTCTCTGTGCTGGTGAGCTGGAGGTTGCTGGTTCGAGCCCCCGCCCCGGTGGAGTGCATGGTCACATGTCTGTGGCCCCCTGAGCTCCCCCAGCTCCGGGGATGTTGGCTGATCCTCAGCTAAAGGGAGAAAGGTGGGGATTGGATGGGGAGCAAGATGGGGGGCAAGGTGGCTAAGAAGATGGGGTCCAGTGAAGTGTTAGTAAACAAAAAAAAATAAACAAAAAAAGTGTAAGTTTTTATTTTGTTCTCATTGTGTAGTTCTCTCACTAACCCAACCCAATCTTGTTCCCCATTGTTTGTAACCCATCTTGTTCTCCGTTGGTGCACAGCTGGGGGTTGAAGGCCTCACTCATGCAACCATGCACTCCACCGGGGCTGGGGATCGAACCAGCGACCTCCAGCTCACACACGCACACTTAACCCACTGAGCCACTCACCAGCCACACGGGTTAAGATGGGATCCTGGGATGGAACTGATTTGCAGTCAGTCTGGAAAAATTGAGACAGAATCACATTTAACAAACAAATATTACACTGGGAGGCTTCATTTCAGTGACCCCATGTTATTCTCCATAGTTAGGAAAGGGTCACTGTACAGGGTCAGCTGACACACAGTGCCCACTGGGAGGGGTAGGGCTCAAACCAGCAACCTCTGGCTTATCAGTACAGAGACTTAGCCCACTGAGCCACTCACTGTGATCTGAATTTAACTTTTGGCTGGTAATGATGTCCTTTAGAACAGCAGAAAAGAGTGGTTAACTACAATGGGCAGTGATGATCTCAGATGCCTTTTGTAGATGATGATGATGATGACAAATATTCCCATCGGTACATAAGGCAGCAGCCGCATCTGATCCTCAGCCTAATCATTCACTTTATGACGTCAGCAGCTGCGGCTGCCGTCTGCAGGCTGCAGAGCAGGAAATCAGGAACAGCTTGCAGTTTTCCTGTCACGCATTGTCTCAGTGCCAATGTGCATTCACAGGAAGGAGTAATTTAGAGAGGTGTTTCAGTTGGTGGTTCATGCCTGTATGACCTTTGTGTGGCTGATCTTAGATAAACTTCCCCAAGAGAAGCAGGAAACATTTGGCTTGAATGAATGTAACCTGGCAGGTAGCCATATAGCTGAAAACTAATCACAACATCACGTCTAAAGTAAACATTTCTTCATGTATATTTGACAAATTTATGTTCCATAGTTGCTTAGTTCTTTGCCCCAAATTAAAGATACAAAGGAACAATGAAGGGGAAAATGGATTACCACGCTTTTAAATCATCTGGGAACTTGCAGGCAAATTTCTCTGGAAGAGGAAGCAGGTATCTTTTCAAACAAAGACAAGTGAAATATATTTGAGCGGCGCCAAGGACAAATATGAATAATGATGAGGGAGGGGGTAATTATATCTGTACCTATGAGCGATAGTGAATAGTTACTCCTAGGGCCAGTTTATACTATACGCTGCCCTTACGTGCAGACGTAATTTACGTCAATTTGGGGGATTAAACGTTATGTCCACCAGAGGGCAGTGCGAGACAGGCAGCTTGATGCGCTTCTTGTTTCTGGTCTGCCTCAGTAATACAGGGATGAAATGCGGTTGTGGAATGAAATGTTTTAGACTCGCTATATTCATACCAAGCTGATAATTTTGTTTAACTGCTGCAGGATTCTCTGTATTCTACCCAGTGCTCCACTTCAAATTAGTACTTTATATTTAGTACTACGGCTGCACGATATTGGAAAAAATTGCGATAAATAGGCCTATTACAATATTTATATAGGAAAAGTTATAAAAATATATAAATTGCATCTATAAGTGATTTAAACAGCAAGGATGAAAATGATTATGATTAGCTGGGAGAGTGCATGCAGAGCTCACGCAGAAGTAGCGGCGGTAAACTTCAAACATATATTAGACAATCTTGAAAAGGAACAATCACTAAAATTGCAAAGCTTGCCAAGTTTTGTTTCCTTTAATAAAATACAGATATTCTAGCCGCTAGAATCTAGCGAAAGGTACCCCCCCCCCCCCCCGGCTTATTTTATCATCATGAGTTCTCGGTATAATGTCCGTACAGTATGATGGTATGCAGAAGCCTGACCTAAACCCAGCTTCGACGTGAGAATTACATGTGCGTAACTTGCAATGTCGATTTGTTAACATCGCCCAGTCTTGCATAGTCATTTATAAACTAAATCGTTGCACTGCCCTGTCTGTAATCTGGGGAAAAGGCATCCTAGTATGAATTTCATTGAACTTAGTAAATATGACACTGCTTTAGCTCAGATCGAATTCAGAAACAAAAGAAACTTAAACTGCCATTAAATTTTGAAGACGCTGTATACAGAGAGGCACACAACAGTGTTCGGAATTTTTTCTCTTGCCTCTGAAAATATTGTTTTGAAAATCTTCTGGGCACTCATTCTTAAAAAGATAAAATAAACAAATTAGACGCTACTTTATTTAATAAACACATAGCCCCGGTATGAAAGACCATATTGCCCCCAAGACTTTTTGGTGGTACTGCACCTCGTGCAGCAGTAATTCCATGCGCTGCTACGCAAACGATGCTTGGAAAGAGCACAGGAAGCGCGTGGCGCCCATGAAGCAGAAAACGGCCCTCATAAAACTCAGGACCAATTAAACAACTTCCTTACAAGCACAAACGGGTCGAGGCCGAGCAGAAAGGCCTTGGGCCCTTTTCACCAAAACGTTAAACACTGGTAACTTTTACCTTCCCTCACAAAAACCTCTGACGTCTGCCGGCGCGTTATAAAGACCAGGGAAGAGGTCCAGACAGCATATAGACGTTTATGACGCAGCTTCTGCAAATTAAGCTATGGCAGGCGAAATGTCACTCAGACATTACATAATTCCACAGATTTTACCCCAAAGCCTCCTGCATCCATCAGCCTGCCACAGGAACAATAATAACTTGTTCATCTGAATCCGAACATACAACCATAATTCCTGCAGCATGACCCATTTTACATTGATCACTGCAAACATGGCAGTGCAGTGTGTTGTGGTGAGAACACAGCTGTATGCACTGGCTGAAATACTCACCACTTCATGTTTACTGCCAAGACATTCATAAATGTGCAGTGCACACAAGAACTATTAAGCCCAGTAATCATTACTTTGTGAAAATCAACAATAAAACTGCCAGTATGAATTTACATCCCCATCAAAACAAAACCACTTCATACCTGTGCACTTACTGGTCATACGTTCCAAAAATGCAAATGTGCATTGATGTAATTTTCTTATAACTGTAAGATGGTTCTTTTTTAACTTAGTTCAAAACATTATTTTCAAAAAAGAGCCACAGACACTATCCAAATCTTTACTATATGACAAGATGTACGATGGGTTGATTTTAATGAATTCTTGCGCACTAAGAACTATGTGCAATTTTTAAGGGAAATACTGTATCCCTGTTTTGTCAAAGAAATTTATGGGTAGTTCAAACCTGTAGAATTCCATTTCTTGAACAAAAATAAGTTCAAATGTAGCATTAAAAAATAAAAATCAATGTACATTTCAGAGACTAAGATATATAAACACATATTACAAATCCACTCGGTGCCATATGAGAATCATCTCCATTGACTGGCTGCAGGGAATTAGAGGTTGGATAACCTCAAAGGACGCTTTAAATGCTTGTGATGTAATGTAAATCGTTGCCACGGCAATTAGCTGATGGAAACCTAAAAAGGCTGGACATGCAGCTCAGACGGTGGCCTCCATCTCCTGAGGGTCCTCCCCCTCCAGCAGACTGTAGGAGGCGTGGCTTTGGAAAGGCCTCTGCAGGGGGTGGGCCAGAAGCTTGGCCATGCAGTTGTGCAGCTCGATGGCGGGGGAGCTGAGGGACACCTCAAAACGGTAACACATGCCTTTGGAGTCCAGGTTTCCAAAGGAAGCATAAATGTCCTGAAAGAGATGATAGCAGAATTAGCCTGTCCAGAGCACACCATTCTGATGATGTGTTGTGCAGGGAATCCAGACAGTAAGGAATAGCAGACTATTTACAAGCATGATTTGGAAACACGACATTTTAAGGAGTTGGTGGTGGGGGGGGGATAATTGTAAAAATCATTTAGTCTTTATTCCCTGTCATCACAGCATCATCCGGCACGACCTTGAGGAATACCCTACAGCCTCAGGCTTCTCCGCATCAGCCAAAGGCCTCCACAGCCTCAGCTGAGCTGAAATCTCCCTTTTCCACTCTACAGGTCACACGCTAACATAAAGGGATGAAGAAAGGAAGGGCAGCAAAGGCACAGCGACACAAACATCTGCCTTCGCCTGCGAGTGCCTCTTCCGCATCTCACGGACTTGGGCAGAGTCGCTCCCTCAGGTCCATCCCCAGCAGCTCGAGCAGGACGGACACCCACCTTCCAGCTGCCTTCATCTCCATGCTCATCAGCTCCATTGTGCAGATAAATCACATCAAAAAAGTAGTAAGGGGACTGCAGCATCTTCTGTGGGCAGTGAGGATGAGCAGCATTAAACTCTCCATGGGGAACATCAATCAAGACACACCTACATGCTACATTTATATTGATATTTACTCATTTTGTTCAAAGTGATGTGCAAGTGAGGCACATCGGCAACATGCAGCTGTTAGGAGTCGCCTGAGCCCAAATGCGGCTGATTGTTACAAATGTAAGCAATACTGGAGCAAGAGTAATACAGCGTGAAGCAAAGCAAGAACCTAATAGGACAACTACCCAATTCAGCAGACAAAGTGCAACACTAAGGGAACAAAGTGATGTCGGCTAGTAGAGGTGTTCATTTAACAGGTGGGTTTTGAGGCGTTTCTTGAAGGTAGAGCGGAAACAGGACGACGAGGTGCGATTCAGGACGTCATTTCACCATTGGATGGAATGAGCCTTGGCACCAAAGACAATATTCAGTGGAAACATGACTGACCACATAAAGAACATCACTGCTCATTACAGCGGGTTGACAAACACCAAAATATCACTGAACGCAGATCGGACGAGCAGCGGATGAGCAGCGGACGAGCAGCGGGCCACCCACCCTGACGGCCTCGGAGGGATTGAAATGTAGCTGCCCTGCATGGCGGCTGTAAATAAGCAGCGTCCGCACCACGAAGGGAGGGGGGATGGTCTGGACATTCTCCATCAATGGCAGCTCCATCTTATGCAGGCTGTGGATACAGACCAAGCCGGGGGGCGGGGGGGCAGAACAGATCAGATAAGAGACAGTGATGGAGGGGAAAAAAATGCAATATTCAGATATAAACTGTTATTCTCGGGTGACAAATACAAGCGACTTACATGACATTCAGGAGATCTTCAAGATCTGGGAAATTATATCAAGGAGGGAACTACAACTGCAGTGAGGGTATCCATCGTCATGGTATCAGTGAGGGGGGGGGGGCGGATTTGCAGACAGGTTACCAAAGGATACTGAAGGAATCACAGGCGTTCGTCTCCAGGTCATAGAGGCAGCTGCAGAGCTCTCGGGGGTCCGAGGTGAAGCCTGACAGCTGAAACGCAGCACGTGAACAAACACAGCTACAGGGAACGTTCATCATCAATAATCATCAATTAGCACACAAATACATTATCTCCTCACTACAGGGTTCTAGTGCATCTGGACCCAGCAGTCCTGAGTGGTTATGAGCCTGCTGTGTCAACCCACAGTCCTGGGGGTTATGAGCCTGCTGTGTCAGCCAGCAGTCCTGAGTGGTTATGAGCCTGCAGTGTCAGCCAGGAGTCCTGAGTGGTTATGAGCCTGCTGTGTCAGCCCGCAGTCCTGAGTGGTTATGAGCCTTACTCACGGGGACCAGCAACTTCTGCATGTTGGCACAGTAACCTACACGCTCCCCGATTTACCTGCCGTCTTTGAACGTGGGAGGACCTGAAGGAAACCCGCACAATAGCACGGATCCCTAACCTGGAGGTGCGCCGCGGCATCGCAGCCCCCAGGACCACCTGAGCTCCAACTCACCCACAAGGCATCATCGTTGACAACAACAAGGGCGAACTCGTGGCGCTTGTCAATCCGGTGCTTTGTCCTAACAAACATCTCAATCATCTTCTGTGACACATTGAGAGCATTCGTCTTCGATCTGTTTTTGGTTGCACAGCAGAAAAAATAAATGAAAATCCAACAGCTGAACCACAAACTGCGTCTTAAATACTAACGTCAAATATGCAGAAGGCTTAGGTCTTGGACATTACCCATTGAACGACTCCAGCTTCTGCAAGGACATCTCCTCTGACAGATCCAAGCATATTATCTGGACAGGACAACCAGGAAGACCAAAATTACCAAGTAATAAACCTGTTACATACATGTAAATGTGTACAGACTTGTCTCGAATTGAAAATCTCACTCCAGTCACCCGGCCAAAGTTGGCCACCCTGACCTAAATGTTATTTATTTGGAGCCTTGGTAAATCTGTCCTTAGTCCAATGAGTGAGATTACAACCAAGCCACTCCTGCCCCTTAATCACGGCGCACACTGTACCACTTTCTCCGGGCAGTTGACTCGCGGCGCTCTCAGCTGCACGTCCGCGGCCGGGGGCAGAGGGGGCGCCGGGGACGCCTGCGCCAGCTTCGGCCTGTCCTTCACAGCGGAGGCAGCGGTGGCAACAGTGCAGATGGCAGGGGCGACAGCCGCGGGGGCTGCGGAGGTGGCGGTGGTGGAGCTGGGAGGGCTGTCACTGCTGGAGGCCTCCCCTTCGCCCTCACTGCGGCTGCCCACGGCAGGCTGCGGGGCACTGCTGCTGCTGATGCTGCGGTCCTCGGCCCCCTCCGGGTTGGAGCGCGTCCGCGGCCTCTGCTCCGCCGGTCGCTCCTCTCCGTCGGCCTGGCCTGGCTCCGACGTCTCCATGTCACCCGAAATGGCTGCAATACAGGCGAATCTGACACTCTGCACTGCTCCTAAAGACGCTACGACGCTTCGTCTCTGTTCCTTCGTCCGTTAGTAATGAAAGCTCCGATTACCAGTTATAGTACCTAACAACATTATCATTAATGTTTAAACGTAAGCTAAACCACCAATCTAATGACTGACATTAATGCGGAAGCAAAACCACACTGTGAATGTAAAGAGCTGTTTAACCAGCGACACCCGAAATACTGAACAATTTAAATGAGAACTGTGCCACTTCAAAAACATTTCCTACATGACCAGTCAATATTTTAAAAACCGTGTTAAACGACGTCGCTGACGCTGCAGACGCTTTGATAAAACCCAAACATCCAGCTAGCTAACTACTTTATGTATGAAGCCATCTTCTTACCCGGAAAACCGGCCACGAGCCGGAAGTGGCATCACTCTGGTAGTTGTAGTTCTTTACGAAAACCGCTCCAGGTATTTGTATGTTCACGTTATTTGTATATAGTTCCATATGTGACGTTGCGCACTGTGAATGTCAAAAAGTATTATACAGTAACTCCACATGAAATTCCACATAAAATTAAAAAAGTAAACTAAACTGGATATACCTTATTAATCACTTTATTCAACACACAGTATTAAGGTATTCAATTCTTATTGATTAATTTTACATTCATCATACTTTTACAAACAAAGCTTTTTACACACAGGTGTGTATGTATCTTATTATTCATGGAAATTTCAATGCATGTACTTTTACACTAGAATGCAGCCAACACATAGTTGGCCAGTGTTGAGCAAGGAAATTGCACATGGACAATGGGTGTGACTATCATCACAATGTTTTCAAATCCCAAAATGCTTTCCTGTGCCAGCGACGAGCAGACGAAACTGAGGGTTCACTAACAACGCAGACAGGAAGGCGCGCTGAGTGGAGGGAGATGGGAGCAGAGCTCTCATCTGGACTGTCAGCCACAAGCGACCAGAGTAAGAAATACAACAGTCAAGCAAGAATTGTTAAGGGGCTCAAGGAAAGTCTTCAAGGACAGAGACAGCCAAGATACAGCGGGAAACATGACTGACAGGGCTGAAGATGCAGAGGTGAGATACACAGACTTTCTATCTTAAAGGACATGCCAAATGTCACTGAATAGTACCACATCATATGTTGAAATGATAAAATGACACGCTGTAACGTTGCGGCACAGCAAACTCTCTGCCTCCGAACGGAAAACAATGTTCGTTATATTGAAATAAAATATACTAGTTGGAATGTCACTTTGACTATGATCTTGAAGGCACTATGCAAGAAGGATTCTTTAATATTTACAAATTCACAAAGCTTTAAATACATTGATCTAATAGACATTTTCATCATATGAAGATTATTTTACCACAACTATTGACAACTAACTGAGGTAACGGGTTAGAATCCTGTGCTGGGGCAACTGACTGTGAGATGGTATCAGGTATGATCTTCACTAAGTGACCTTTAGTAACCCTCCCATACTCTGCTGCTCCCAACATTGTTGTGCTAAGAGGAAGTGGGATTGCAGGATGTTACAGTTTCCTCCCTTTCCTCTTCTCAAAACAAAGACTATTAAAAAAAAAACGCCAATCAGACCACGCAATCCAAGCAGTCTGTTAAAGTGTTTATGGCCAACTGCTAGATGATGACTTCCTGATAAACATGCTATCCGACATACATTGTAATAACAATGCTGTTTTAAAGCACGGACTTCCAAACTCATTTATAAATACATAGCATAGGTCAATAACAGCTTGTGCTCCTTGCATGTTACATTCTTCTCAGGATTCTGGGACCCAGCTATTTGATCAGTTGGTGGAAGCCTTAAAATGTGAGAAGGACCCCAAAGCCCCAGGACATCCGTCCCAGTTAGAATTGGCCCAGTGTGAAGCAGACATGGGAACGTTGCTGAGAATCATAGCGGAGCTGAATGAGAAAATGACTGGGCTACAAGCACCCAGGTATGGTGCATCATAAAAAGCACAGACTTTCACATTGTGCCTATTCTGTATCACACCTGCATGAAGGTAAAGCTGGAAAGGATCCCTTGGACTAGACTTGAAAGCATGTCTGATGCAGGACTGCCAACACACTTTCTGACTCAAGCAAGAAATCTTATGGCAAATCTGTGTTATTCCTCTATAAACCTAAAATTAGCTTCGTCAAAAGTTTTGGGGTAGTTTGCAAACCCTACAGACTATTTACAAGGTAAATGTGTGTGCAAACTTGGCAACCCGGATAATATCAGAATCTTGTGCTATAGGTGTCTAGACAAGAGTAACTTACAAGAGCGAGTAATGACCACTGATCCCAAAGCAGTGCCTGCCTCTGTCTCAATGGACCAGCATCTATCTACCACGTCACCTAATGGTTCAGTCGCTCAAAAAGGTGGGCATGTATTTGCATTGTACATGGTTTATGCATATCTGCATTTACACATCATATTTAATCATTTCAGTGTTACAGTTGCCTATAAAGCAAGCAAAAGGATTGGTCGTCTGAATAAAGAAAAGTGTGATTTATCATATTCTTTTAGCACTTTAGCCTTTTGCTTTTTCACGCTGAGTCAATAAAATGTTCTGGTGGGAAACTGTTGTGCACACATTTCATAATTTTCTCTGTTCAAATGATGTTCTTTAGAAGAAAGTGTTGAACTGCAGCTGCAGGGAGCCTTAGATGCTCTAGAAAGTTCCGTCAGACAAGGGAGAGCCTGGGTCACTCCTCATATTTCCTGCAATAAGGAAAAACCCTCAGAACACTTGACTGCAGCGACCGAGAGCTGGGTGAAGGTCACACAGGTATGGCTGCAGGGTACACTCCACTCTCATTGCTGGAATTCTGCTCAAAATGATGAGGCCTTATCAATCACTTCATCTGGCTCAGGTCCTAGATGAGATGGAGAGAGAATTCGGAATCTCGTCCTCTTCGGAATTACCAGCCGAAGAGCATCAGAAATATCAGAAAAATGTCCTCGCTTTATACAAGCGCAACTGCAGCCTACGCGCTGCTCTGCACGGCCGGGAGGAGGAGCTAGACAGGTCAAAGGTCACACTGAGCGGGCTGGAGGAGGAGAGGAACAGGCTGCAGATGAAGGTTTGTAGCGGTGGCGTGTGCCGCTGTCGTAACGCTGCATAGACACTGACATGCGTCTCATCATCGGCCTCATATAGACACAGCTAATCTCATCTTGCAGCTTTGCATTTGCGCATCTGCATTTACATTCATTTGTTTTGCGGTGACTAACAGGTCAGCATATAAAATCACTGTGTTTAGTGTCTTTGAACGGCACTTAAGAAAATGGTGCAACATCATGCAACAACACTCTGTATCCAATACTGGAGATAACATGAGTGGGAAAAAGAACACCTTCCTAGATTTCTTGGACATTTTTCAATGAAGTTGTTCACCTTTATTATGCTGAGCAGGAATTTTAGTCAGTGCCCCAGGCATGTAACTGTGCAATAAGCCTTCTGTACTGTCACTTCCTAATAATTTTAGGAACTAAACTAAACTAGTGAGTATTTCTGCCAGCTTCACTGAAACCCCACCTATTGTCACTGTCGTCACCTCCTGTCAATGTCTTGCAGATCCTGTCCCTCCAAATAACCCTTCCAGTTGGGGGCAGTGTGTCCCCTCCCACAAGTCCTTCCAGTTCATCAAGTGACGCCTGGAGTCCCTACTGGGCGACCCCTCCTTACCCTGGGTCACCTCAGATGTCGAAGAGGTCTCCCAGCGCTTTCCCTGCCCTGTCAACAGGGGGCAGTGCTCCTTCTGCCAGTGCACACTGCAGCCCCGGTGGTGGGATCGACATGGACCGCCTGCAGAGGTCAGACCGTGGGGTACTTGCCTCTCCCTCCAGTTGCACCGAAAGTGATTTAACATCAGCAATGCTTTGATGCCCCTTCCTGTAGGTGTGTAGAAAGGCTCAAGGCGCGGAACAAACGCCTGTCCGCTGCACTGGAGAGGAGGAAGGGCGAGTCCGAGCAGATGAGCATGATTCTCAGCAAACACGAAGCCGATCACACTGCCTTGCAAATGGCCCTGAAGTATAGGTGTGTTACTGGGAGACCCTTTGTCCCCGTGGCTTAGTGCTGGGTTACACCATGAACTGGTTTCCAGTCCCTTGAGGGTGACTGGTTCACTGTCTTTCCATGTGTGATGCATGCGTATCGAGTATCGATTATTCTCCCTGTGACTGACAGTGAGGACTGTGAGGATGCCTACTGCCAGCTGATGGCGCTATATAAAGCCAAGAGACAAGGCGCGACGGGAGAGTCGAGAGAAACTGCAGGTGCTTTGCTGTGTGAGGTATACCGCCGCTTCCCCTGTGCCTTCGCTGTGTGAGGTATACCGCCGCTTCCCCTGTGCCTTCG
>JAODJW010000033.1:1126682-1145696 GCA_026777045.1 Hyperopisus bebe | reverse complement strand
CACACACACACACACACACACACACACACACACACACACACACACACACACACACACACACACACACACACACCTCTGCCAAGCTCCCCAACAACTCAGCAAGAGGCAGAGAAAACAAACAGTAAAAATAGACTGTGGCTCAAATTTCTCTGGAGCAACTTCAGAGAGAAGATATAGTGCCGATATAGTAAAGGATGGACCCTAAGCCTAAGAAACAATCAACCTTTTGTTTGTTTATTCTTCAATAAAAGACAAATGACTGGGTTCCCCGTCTCCATCACTTCATCTAGTAAAATTAGTTCTTTATTTTTTCTTTTTGCCACTCTGCTAAAGCGGTGTTATATATCCCAATGGAGGGTTTAAGGTCGAGCCACTTAAAAACAGACTTTGCCCTTTCAATCAGAAACTTGGGAAATTCCAGTCTGAAAGAGCCACGGAGTGATGCAAAATGCATTATTTAGGTTGAGCTTTGAATTACGTGTTATTTAGGGCAAAAATTCATCACTTTATTTTTACCAAACAACTAACAGTCCATTTATGATCCTGAGACAGCTGGTCTGAGGTCAGTGTAGCGTCTAAGGCTTCTGGAGGACTGTGCTGAACCAGCTATGTAATCTGACAGAATTACTGGATCTCATGTGTAAATTTGCTGTTTAGTAAATCACCAGCATAGTTCTTACTTAGTTTAATGACATTTAGGAGCTTTCTTATTTTACATATTTACTTTTGTAAGTTAGAAGAATTTATCCCCTTCATACCTACAAATGAACGGCTTCTCACCAAATTGTTATAATGAAAGTATATGAATGTTAAAGAGATCTTCAGCTTTCTGTGTACTTTGTGCGTTGTTCGGAATCATTACCTGCAGCTGCTGCTGCGGCCGCCCCCCCGAGTTAGCCTTTTTTTTATGGGGGGGGGGGGTCCTAAAATATTACAGCACTTTATTAACCTGTGTTTGATGGATCTGTACAGAAAATACAACAAAAATGGAAAAGACCCATATATTTGTGAAGACTTCTGGAATATGACCCACTACAAAGAGATATGGAAGCACCTTTTGTGCTGGATAGAAAGAGGGCTGAGAGGTGAACGTGCTGGTGAGGAGGCCGCCAGCTTCGGCAGAGCCGGGGTTAACAGGCACTGGGGCATTAGACAGCAGCGCATTCTTTCAGAATATGTGCAGCCCTCTGGGGCAGCCTAGCAGCCCACTCTGCTCTTTGACTCCAATGTCCATATAAGGCAGGCGGCACCATGGCAACCGAAGGGCTTGAATAGTAGTGTCAAATCCCCTAGCAGACAGACACATGCTCGCTCGCTCGCTCGCTCGCTCTCCCCCTCCCTTACCACGTGTATGAGAAAGGAGGAGAGAGAGAAAGAGAGAGAGTGAGAGAGGGAGGGAAAGAGATAGAGAGAGAAAGTGAGAGAGAGACAGAGAGGGAACAGAGAGGCAGCAAAGAGGAAGCCAGCCAGCTGCCTGAAGGAGCGGGCAGCAGGGTGACTGATGGCTGCCCTGCCTTGTTTCAAGGTGCTAAATTAAATGAATGTTTGCTGGGGCTGAGAAGCAGGGGGACCTGAAGAAGCTGCGATTCTTCCCACAGACTGAGCACGGGGAAGGGAGGAAGGTTAGGCCGCAAGCCGTCATTGGGCAGCAGACAGGCGCTGGACAAATAAGGAGCAGGGGGCCATGCAGGGACGCGGGGAAACAGGACCCCACCAACGGCGCAGAGGATTTTTGTTTTTTTAAATTCACTCTCCTAAAGCACAAAGCCAAAGGCGCAGGAAGGAAAGACATCTGGGCCGTTTTTTCTTAACAGGCAGCAAAGCCGATACTTCCGTGAACTTGGGTCCTGTTTTATGGTGTGAGAGCAGAGGCGCTGGCAGAGAGAGTGCTGCCCGTTCTCTCATCAGTCGCTACTCCGTCTTCTGCCGCCGTGAGCCGGGACATCACAGTACCGCTGCTTATTTCCAGTCTGCTGACCTGGAAGACTATTTCCAAAGGAGAACAGGAACTGCTGCCCAGAGGAAGTCTGGGAAATCCACGTGTTAATCCAGCGCCCTGAACACGCTGCGTCTAAGTCTGCCATTGGTGGAAGTTTTGCTAGGTACTATATGCACCATCAGCAAAAATCATTCATTGCACCTTGAAGTTCCCCTGACTCGCCGCTGTACTTCTTCTGATATTCATGTTTCAAGATTGTTTTGCTCCTCCGTTACTTGTGTGTCTGACTCTTGGGCAGGGTAGTGACAGTGCAGATACCCAAAACAGAGCTCAGTAATAACTGGTTGAACTGGTTTAGGAAAGGGGTGCTTTTCTTGCTTGATTTGTGAGCGCGTGCCTAGCGTCTGTCTGCTTCCCCAGCACCTCAGTGCAGACACACAGTCACTGCTCCACATCCAAGAGGGTCTCTGTTCCCATTCCTGGGCTCATGTGGTGATTAAGGAGACTTTTTTTGGAAATGGTTGACTGCGTTTAAATTTTTCCATTGGGAAGAGCAGATCAAACTGTAGTCCCGTCCACGCTGGTCTGCAGACGTTGGAAAGACTGTGGTAAAAGCACAAGAGGTAACTGAGTTTATAGAGAGGAAGTAGGGAAAGAAAAGGGCTGCATAGGAAGTGAGGCTGCATGATCCAGTGGCAGTGAAAATGCCAAAAATCAGCAGGAAAAAACATTAGCTTGACGTAGTACTTTGTTGTTGTTTTTGTTTTACTGCTGAAGTGGTTGAATAGTAATTTTCTTGGCATTTGCAAAATCTGACTGATGCATTAAGTAACATTTAATAACTGGCTTAGTTCTGGATACATTTCTCAGTAGTGGCCTGTTATATCAGTGTTCTGGGTGCTCTAGAACAGGGGGGGTCGGTTCCCTGGTTCCTGGATCGGCCTGGAGCCTCAGCAATGGCCATGGTGAGCGGGGGGTGGGGCGATCCCAACGGGGACACCAACGGACTGGGGGAGAAAGGGTACCTCAGGGCTGACGAGGATGACTGCTCGCCCCAGGCGGGCAGCAGCGACGTGGAGGTGGGGGAGGAGGACAAGGCCTGCTCAGTGGACTGTGTAGTCTGTGGCGACAAGTCGAGTGGAAAGCACTATGGCGTGTTCACCTGTGAGGGCTGCAAGAGCTTCTTCAAGAGGAGCATCCGGCGTAATCTCAGCTACAGCTGCAGGTGAGGCACGTACGTGCTCCACGCTGATCTGAGAACCCGCCCCCCATCTGCAACGCGAAACTACATCGGTGCACTTATACATGCCGTGTGCGGCTGAGTCTAACTTTGAACTTGGCAAAAAGATTAAAATGATCATTACAAGCATAAACAACGTATCATTGTATCGAAGTCTGTTTACGATAGCACAGTTTTATATAAATTGCTTATTCTGTTAATGCACAGTTTACTATAATTATGCCTTTTCTATTTAATTCATTGAGGGACTAGTTTGCTTATAAGGGTAAGAAGGGGGATTTTTGAAAGATTCAACAATTTAAAAAAAAAAATGATAAAAATGTTATAAGGAACAGAAAGTTATACTGAAAAAGAAAGAAAAAAGAAGAAAAAATAGAAACCAGAGACATGCAAAGAGCTTTCATGTTGCACTTCATTAGGTGATACTTCATTCACTGAAATGAGACACAGGTCCCTATGGACAGATATGGAACCATTCAAGACATCTGCGGCATTTATTTGATAACTATATGAAATATTTATGTTGACCATTGTGGTCCATTTTGAGTGTTAAGTTTAAAGTTAGCTTCTCTAAGGAAAGTTTTACTGACAGACACCAGCACGCTCAAAACAACAGAAGCAAGAATACAGTGTTGGATTTAGTAGTTGGTGAAGCCTGGTTCATTAGTGGGGGGGCTTTGATTTAAGGTATTAATCTGTAATTCATCTGTAACGCAGGTCCAATCGAGAATGCCAGATTGACCAACATCACCGTAACCAGTGCCAATTTTGCCGGTTGAAGAAGTGCTTCCGTGTCGGAATGCGCAAAGAAGGTAACTATCCCAGGCAAACAGACGTCTCATCTGCTACGGTGCAGGAACAAGACAATAATGTTTTAAAATTGAATTTTGGGATAATGTGCACCAATTTACATTTGGATGGTTGCATGTCTTATATGCTTATTGCCATAATTACATTCATGTTGTTTCTATAATGTCCACATGCTCAGAAATGTTAAATGAAAAAGTTATGTTATCCTGTTACATCATAGTCTTAAAGTCCACAATTTTGATGAAGTGAAATGGTTATATTCAGAAGGACAGCTGGGTTAGCTTGATACAGCTAGTTAAATACCACCTGACAAAACTGGTTGCCCAGCTTAGTTCTAGACCAGGGTATGTCAGATGCGAGTATTCCCCGCTTTAACAGCGTTCCTGTGAAACTTTTTGTAAGCCGAACTGGCGTAAAGCGAAGACGCAATTAGCATTAATTTATATGCGACCACATTTGGAGCGTTCTCAGACCGAAAAAGCAGGAATATCATATGATAAATCCATATCAACTAGAAATAATATACATATAATATACAGGGACGTTTCACTTACCAGAATCAATACAGTCATGCGTCGTTAATTGGGATGCGTTCTGAGAAATTCGTCCTTAAGCCGATGCGACAACGAGAGTGTTATTGCCCAAATTTAGATGTACAGCCATACTACACACCTAGGCTACGTGGTATACCGTAAATAACGATAAAAGTACATTATAATAAATACAAAAACCGGAAACTTATTTGTTTATTATATTTATCAAGCATTGTATATATTATACTTTCACACGACTGTTTTGTTTACATCAGTATCACCGTAGCGCTACGTCACAGTCTCATGGGACCGGCCTAGTGCACGCGGACCGCCGCGAACCGAAACGTCGCTATCCGGCGCCCCAACGACATACAAGTAACTGCGTTACGTAATCTGGATACAAAAATAAGTAACTGTGCTCTGTTACAGTTACTGAGAAAAAGAACCGCAATCCGTTATATATACAGTTATATTTGTAATAAATCAGGATTACTATTACATTATATTTTAATAAATGAAGAATGGTTTTCTGATATATAAGGAGCCGCAAAGCTGACGTCACGCCGTTTTCTGCGTAAACAGCACCTCTCGCGAGATCGCTCTGCTTTTTTTCCCCCCTAATTATTATTATAATAATTATTATTATTTTTCTCTTTTTTTTACCACACGCCATTTGACGAAAGCTAGGCCGACGGGTTGCTGAATGGATGACCGTCAAAAATCTGTTTAGTTTGTGGAAATTTCGGAGTTATTTTATTTTTAAGCAAGAGAGGGGAAATAACATCACATTTCAATGCATGTTATATCGTACAGCTGTGAAAATACTGGCTACATCAAAAAGCTCAACATCAAATTTGAAGAAACAATTAAGACTGTAAAACCAACTGCTAACATTATATACAAAAATCTTGGTATTATACCCAGAATTAGTTAGCAAAGTGTTGTGTAATTTACACAAAGCTGGACAGGCACCCAGATAGCATCATGCTATTGTTTTAATGTTGAATTATAGTTAAATGCGTTGAATTATGGTCAGTGTTAAATTATCAACGTTGAAACTGAATTGATTTTTAGTCAGATTTTCAATATTGAAAAAACCTTGATTCATTGTTCATATAAAGTGAAAGACTGTAGATCAACATTGTTTCAGCCTCTTTGTCTGAATTGGAATCAATGTCATTTCAACATATGTGTACTATCTGGGACATAGGCTACTTCAGATTTACTTTTATAGCCTAAATCACACGGACAACAAATACATCACCATCTGCCATATAACCCTCGTAAAGGATAAGATAATTTTATTTTAGTATTTTAGTTTATTATTATTATTATTATTACTCGACCAAACAACATGAGCAGCGATACTTGTTCTTTTCAGTGTCCAGGCGATTCTGTCTCACTGTTTTCACCATGACAGCGTTCCATCATAATGGATATTGTCATTTTAACAATGCATGATTATATTTCTGTTGCCTAATAAAATGTGATCTTTTTGACATTTCTTTGACATTTTATTTTGAGATACTTAGCTTACGTTACTGATTACATTTTTCAATCAGTAACTAGTTACTGCAACTTACGCACCCCTGTGCATGAATGTGTATGGATAAATAGCCTGATGACCAACAAAAGCTAAATGCTATTTTTGCTTTTCGCAGTAAAAGAAGTGCGACAAACAGGGCTGACTCTAGCTAGCTAACAGGTAGAACAGGCAGCTACCCAGATTCCTGATTAGCTGGACTGTGGAGGAAGTGACACGATCATCAGATTTCTTGGTGGGGGAGCTTCCCATGGAAGGCTTTGCCTAAGGCCCCTAAACAGGCAGATCCAGTCCTGGGCAGGACCATCTACGCCACATCAGGTCAAATTAATGGAAGATTTCTATTTATTGTTGTAAAATACATCAGTACTTTGAAGTCTCACATTTGCGGACTAGCGAGAAGCATAGAAAACCCTGGCCAGTATGGAAAAAGGACGCATTCCTGAGAGTTGGGTACCGTGGGGGTAATTATATTCTGTCAAACACTGAACTGTGAGTCTATTAACAGGTAAACAACTCAGCGCCTTGATCTCTGCCCTTTGCCTGATAGAGGACATTTCATACACTGATTGTTCCCTTTTCCTTAAGCTGCAGTTACTCTTAGAGTGAAGCAGAGGTGAATCATTAATTTAGAATAAGTGTGCCCCTCCGCTTGTCCCGTTCCTTTCCCCTCTAGCAGTCCAGCGTGGACGCATCCCTCCATCGCACTCAGGAATCAGCCCTACATCCCTGCCGGGGGGCGGTGGCGGAGGCAGTGGAGTAGGGGGCACTGGAGAGCTCTTCAACGGGCAGCCGGTCTCAGAACTCATCTCCCAGCTGCTGCGGGCCGAGCCCTATCCCAGCAGCCGCTACGGGCCCCAGTACAGCCAGCAGCAGGGGCAGGTGCAGCCTGGGGGACCCGTCATGGGCATCGACAACATCTGCGAGCTGGCGGCGCGGCTGCTGTTCAGCACTGTCGAATGGGCGCGAAACATCCCGTACTTCCCCGAGCTGCCCGTGTCGGAGCAGGTGGCCCTGCTGAGGTTCAGCTGGAGCGAGCTCTTCATCCTGAACGCGGCACAGTCCGCCCTGCCTCTGCACACCGCCCCACTGCTGGCCGCCGCCGGGTTCCACTCGTCGCCCATGTCAGCTGAGCGCGTCGTGTCCTTCATGGACCAGGTTCGCCTCTTCCAGGACCAGGTGGACAAGCTCACCCGCCTGCAGGTGGACTCTGCAGAATACAGTTGCCTCAAAGCCATTGCCCTCTTCTCCCCTGGTGAGTGTCCTACTGTTCCGTCCCTTTTATAAAACTCCCAAACGTTTTCCCATATCACAGCTCCCCGCTGAGGTGGTCCATACCACATTGTTATGTAACTGAGAAGTAAAGATGGCTTGGAACAGAGCTCTCCGAGTTCCGAAAGGTAGTTTAATATTACAAAGGTAAACTGGTCTATTTTGGACATTCCGGTCGAGCATTCAGAGTGTTTGTGTACAAATCATAGTCAAATCCACTTAAGAGAATTACTAAATTTATTTTGCATTCCTTAGAGCCACGTAACAAAGGTCTGAATATGTAGAAGGGATTTTCTTCTAGATTATTTTATTGGTAAAGTAGCACATCAAAGAAAGCTAGAATAACTTCCGCCAGAAATACTATTATTTAAATCGTGTCTGTAGTTATACCATAGTCAGCGGCGGTTTTCACTACCACTCAAACTCCATTTGTGTGCCCCCCCCCAAAAAAAAAAAAAAAAAAAAAAAAAAAAAAACAGTTATTGCAGATTGAAATTTAGGAGCAGGTGACTGGCACCCCCACCTGGTGAATACTTGGAACTGCGTGCTATGTTTCCGACTGACGTGGATTGTATGGTTTGTTTAGTCTTTAAAATCTGTTTTACAAGGAGTACGATGTTTTACTCACATGATATTTTACTGTAGTAATTTTGATTTATTAATTAATTATAAGGTCTTGTTAATAAATAAATAAACTTGATGAAAGGGAACCCTAACGAAAAGATCAAATGCCAAGACCACGAAACGGGCAAACCAACCGCGATCTCCTGATTTGCATGCCATAAGCTCGCAGGCCTCTTTTGCACTGAAACCCTCAAGCTTTGCCATGTCTCCTCAGATGCCTGCGGCCTGACGGACCCCGTCCACGTGGAGAGCCTGCAGGAGAAGGCCCAGGTGGCGCTGACGGAGTACGAGCGGGCGCAGTACCCCAGCCAGCCGCAGCGGTTCGGCCGCCTGCTGCTGCGCCTGCCCGCCCTGCGCGCTGTGCCCGCCTCACTCATCTCCCAGCTTTTCTTCATGCGGCTGGTGGGCAAGACTCCCATTGAGACGCTGATCCGTGACATGCAGCTGTCCGGTAGCTCCATCAGCTGGCCCTACGTTCCCGGCCAGTGATGGCGCTGCCTGCCCAGCGACCTAGTACTACACCCTGAACCCGTCTCCTCCGCCCCCCTGGATCCCCTCTATTTAGCAGGCTCTCGGCATGTCTGTCTGCCATACGTAACGTCAGCGTAATGCTAGCCCACTTAACAGGACCTGGCCAAACGCCTGAAATGACATGCGGTCACACGGCGAGGACAGTCACATATGCGTCTCACACTGGAGCCCAGACGGTGTCGGTAATAGTGATGGGCGGGAGCACGTGCCACGTATTGGTTACGTGACTTCAGCTACCAGCCGCGCGGTCAGATTCAAGGAAGTCTGGGTTTTGCAGGCAAGTTTTCCAGAGGGAAATCAAAAACATTTATAATACAAACTTTCAAATAGTGAATAATAACCTCCCACAGTTTATAAATAGATTTTGTAAAAGTATGTTTGTCTGTTATGCTTTAAATTTTTCCATCTAGATGTTCTAGATTTACGTTTAAATGCCAAAGATCTGACTACTCTATTGTTAATAACTTTATTACTAAATATGAAAAAATCTTTAAAAGACTGAAGACAACTATTTCGTTTGATTCATTATGAAAATCACTATTGCATTACTTGAAATTTTTGTGCACACTTATAATGCCTTTGTTTGTGGCATATTTATCATACTGTATGATCTTATCCAATAAACAAAGAAATATTTTAGTGTCCACTTCATAAATAATATGGATCATACATAACTGGTGTTCACCTGAATTAACATTAAACAATGCATACTCAGTAACATGTCTGGGTTGAAATTACTGAGCTGAGATCAGTAAAAAATTAGTCAACTAGAATTTATTTTATCAGTTAATAGTATTGGAAGCATAATCTGACCTTGTGATACAAACGGCATTAATTTGACATGCAGTACTGCTTCCTGGGCTGTAGGGGGAACCAAAAATATGGTGTGTTGATAAAGTTTTACTGTCCCATGCATATGAGTGCATAAAAAATAAGCAAGTCTCAGTGTACAAATGCATTTCTGTTTGTATCCAGTTTACCAAAGGCTCATTCCTTCAAATATGCCATAAGTTAGTTGTGATTTCATGCACTTGTATTGATTCATGCATTTCAATGTATTTAAAGAATTAACACTTGCATTTTGTTAATTCTTTCACTGTAGTAAATGATCTGTTTTAGGGGCCAGTGTGGTCCTTCCAACAGCTTTTTTTAAACATATTTATTTCAGGGATCCCGGTTGTTGTTTATTCTTTGTTTTTATCCTTATTTATTCAGATTAAAATACACAGTTAATATGACCATTTCCCGGGTTAAAGTGAAATAAGCATTAGCTGTCACTGCCAATGGCCTTTCCTACTGCTGACACTGGCATTACATGTGGCACAGAAACCAGTCACACATTCTGTAGAATAAAGAATGGATATTATCTGGTTTGTGGGTCTCGATTTTTCTTTCCAAATAAAGGAATGGATTATACTTCATAATGGAGGTTTACAATGCATAACGAGAATATGGTTCTGATAGGCTGAAGGGAGCCTTGTGTGTCACTGACATGACTGCCTGTATTCTTTTCTTGTTCCGATAGGGGTCGCTGTTTTCCATTGGTGTTACTGGAAGATTCTTATTACTTCTAGATATACGTATTTACATTCTTGATGTCATTCCACAGAATTTTATGCATTGATATGATTTTAAATAAATGATTGACAATGATGCCCTATATGTACAAGCAATTCATAGGCAATGTACGTTTATTTCCCCCGTAACCATTAGCCTTGAAGGGCAATATCATGGATGACATCAATCTATTAATCCATTCACCCATCCGGTACAGGATCATGGGGAGCCTCAGATTCATCCAACACTTCACAGGATCACCCATAATGATGCACTGGGCAATTCAGAGATGGAAATTTGTCTAGTTTTGAGCACAATTTTGAAGTTTGTAAGGCGACTGATGTAGCAGGAGGGAATCGGCACAAACACAGAGCTCTGCTCACTGGTCAGACGTAAATATTAGGATGTAGCTTTGTGTTGGCTGCAGAAAGGAACAACCAACATGCTGCATCACAGGAAATGGCTTATGAGTGAAGTCAAGACCTTGAAAACAAAGTCTTTTTTTCTGAGAAAAAGTCAAACATAACAAAAATGGCGCGACAAAAGAAAGATATTCAGCATTGTGCAAACTTCCTGTGCTAACTTCCTAGGAGGTCCTTCCATTTCCTGTCATGTGACACTTAAAAGTCAAAGAATCTATTTTCTCCAGCACCTTTCTTATACGCTGTTATTGAAAGTGGTTTACAGACGAATAAATTTATTCCACTGTAACAAACCAAAGACCAACACCAAAGGCCAACTTTCCATTGAAAGGCTAATGTCCTTACTGGGGCGGACACTATGAGCGAGGACAGGGTTTGCAAACTACCAGTTCATTTAAAAAGACCCGGATTTCACGTTAGCACTTGCTGTGTGCTGATTGGTCAGTCTCCTATAATCATGCATGTGTCACTAATGTTAATCTGAAAGAGCTGGATGAGTCTTTCAATCAAGGAAACAAGCCAGTCAAAGCACAAGAAGAGCCGGACTAATTAGCCAAGTGCAGGAGCCTTTTAGTTTTAAAGGAATTTGTAAAACCTGAAGTAGATCATAGTATCTCTCTATTTCTTTCCCATCATGCAATGTGGCTGAGACTTACTTGTCCCAGAAATGTTATAACTTTGCTGGAGTCTGCCTTAGTCTCTGGCTCATTCGTATGGCTGCAGTACTAACCCTAACCCTACATATACAGTCAAATCAGCACATTACCACACATTCTATTCAGCCCAGAACCAGCCATGGCGACCTACCAGATAGGTTGGCTCAACTGGAGAAGATTTCTTCTTGTCCAATAAAGAGCTCCAAGGTGTTGGATCATCAGCATGGAAGCACCAGTCTACACAAACCCACAGCCAACCCTTACAGTCACCCAACCTTCTGATTCATGTCTTCGCTAGAGCCTGACCTGTTCACTAGTCATATTGTTTTGTTCTAGTCAATCTGGTCTTTCAAGGTTGGTATAATGGCTCCGGTACCTAAACCTTATTGTCTCATCAAATTGCTTTCGCAAGGACAAAGCAGAACCAAAAGTGTCACATATTCCCCATGGTCAATAAGGCATATAGTTTAATTGCCGAAGGGAAAGTTTAAGTCATCCAGGGCGTCACAGGATTCATGAGCACCTGTAAACTGGCTGTGCACTGAGACAACAGGTTTCCCTGTTCTGAGTGTTCCAATCCTGTTGTCTCCATCGTCCAGTGGAATCCTGAGGAATAGCAGCACAATCAACACATGAAAGATAAAAAAAATGTTTACTCTATAACCATAGTATAATGTAAGCTTTTTAGTTAGATTAACTAAAAAATACCAATCCGAAAGTGATCTACAAACTGCACTTGTCCTCAAATCTCATCAGTGGTTCCTTTGTAAAAGTTCAGCCTATCAAAATGTGTGCATCTTTATATAATCCAAATACAGCTGTCATTTTCATTTTTCTTCTTCTAGACAATATAGAAATTAGACAACCTGTTCATAAAAATTTGAAACATGGGTCTATATTGTAGCTGGTTGAACTTAATGTGGGAGGGGTGCCTCATTCAAGTTCTATAAAGGTTAACTATAAAAGTGCTGCTGAACAATGAAATCTGAGCCCCCTTTTACAAATCTTAATGCATGCAAAAGTTCTCTTCTCTTCTAAACAGGTTCAATACATGCTCCTCTTATAAGCTTTCAATGTGAAGCACTTCACGCAATATTTCATTGTTGAAAATGGATATTTTACTAAAGCAATTCGAGACCTTGCTCAAGGGCGTAGCATCGGAGCTGGGAAACAGCCGTCTCTAATCTCACAGTTTGCCACCTCCCCCCCCCCCACCCTGGAATGACTTAT
Source organism: Hyperopisus bebe (assembly GCA_026777045.1). Lineage (NCBI taxonomy): Eukaryota > Metazoa > Chordata > Actinopteri > Osteoglossiformes > Mormyridae > Hyperopisus > Hyperopisus bebe. The sequence goes on along the minus strand of JAODJW010000033.1, from coordinate 1,133,339 downwards.
TTTCAGTGTTTTCATTGAGACAAAACGAAGACATTTTAAATCATTTTCTGCACGTTGTTATTATAATTAATAACCAAAATATCCCTCCCTGTATGAAATGTTTAAATCCATCCTTGGGAGTCTAGCCCAAGGCAGAACACCCTCAACAGGAATCCAGTCCATAACATCACGATGTTTGGGAAAAAAAATACATATTCCTTTGGAGCAAGAGCGAGCAGGATATCAAAAACAAACATGTGCTGGTAGGGTCAGATGCAATCACAATCTCTGAAGCAGTGGGGGTGAATATTTTTGGGAGTGAGCAAGTTTTGGATTCAGAAAACATCTGGGCAGGTGTAGGCTTACGTTGCAGAGCCAAATCCAATATGGTACCTGCAGTGATGAGGACGGGGGCACTGCAAAGCATGTGGGTTTAAGAAATTTATTACGAAATTAAACAAAATAAACAGAGCAAAGTGAGGAACGTGCACATGGCCACTGTGCGGCACACTCTGCACCCCACGCTCTGTACGCTGCCACTGCACACTGTACTCTGCACCCCACGCTCTGTACGCTGCCACTGCACACTGTACTCTGCACCCTGCCCTCTGCAGACTGCCACTGCATACTGTACTCTGCACCCTGCCCTCTGCAGACTGCCACTGCACACTGTACTCTGCCCTCTGCAGACTGCCACTGCACTGTATTCTGCACCCTGCCCTCTGCAGACTGCCACTGCACCCCACACTCTACACCGCACCACTGCATCCAATGCTCTGCACCCCACCCCTACACTCCACACTCTACGCCCCACACTCTGTACACTGTGCTCTGCACCTCACCAGAGTACCCCACACTCTGCCTCCAGCTGCAAAGGCTCTGGCATTGGGCATTTCAGGCGCAGGGCTCTCGTTTGGACGAACAACCCCAGCTGTTAGTCACTGAGGCAAAGGGCTTCAGACTGCAGGTCATGGGTATGACTGAAGAAATGGGTTAGCATTAACCTGGCAATAAATCTTCGTTCCTAGCATCCAAATGCTAGAGAGAGCGTGTCGGTAGAAATGTGTTTGTTTTCATGTTTGCAATAACCTTAAAAATGACCATTACCACATAAGTAGAAAATGGATTAATTTTTAATAGTATAAAAATCATAAAAGAGCAGGTAAAGGCATGCGTTCCTCTGAAATGCCTGTAAATGCTATGGCATTACTGCAGAATGTTAGAGGTCAACACTCACAATTCGGTTTAGCCATAACAGGATCATATTAATAAAATCATGTTAAAAAAATGAAAAACAAAATGTAAGACACTGATCTGAGTCAGAAATTGATGACAGAGGGAGATATCATCAATTGACAAATTACGTACATATCCGGGTTTAATTTTCTTTTCCTTTTAACAGTGATACTTACCAAACATATAAAACAATATTTGTTTACCCAAAACGTTTCAACATGACATCTTTGCTGAGAGAAACGGTAGCAGTGAATAAGGCCCCAGATGCCTTTACGGCCACGGATGGCATTGACAGAGCTCTCTACCGCCAGACCGATAAGGTGGAATATACTGGGAACAACAAGCATCATGCATGAACTTATGAAAGCTGGAGTGTAAGGGATTCTGGGTCAGACAGCATCAGCCTGCGGGAGCCCTGCGTTCCTCACAGGCTGCTGACAGCTGCTCCTCAGGGCTTACTGTCCAAATCTGGGGCAGATCTCTGAACATTAAGAGTACCTTTTGTCGTACATCTTTACCATGTTTTTAATGTGGAAAAGTTTATGTCGGAGTTCTCGACACTGAAGCTTCTTGGATTGATAATCCGGCATCTGGGAATTGGGAAAAAAAAAAAACAAAAACAATCATAAATGTAACAACATTGGTACCCAGAGTAGCAGAGCTTATTTGTAAGATCTTGTTAGCGTAGATGGGGAGACGAATACTGCATTGCTGTTAGGGAAACTATGCTGTAAGGGTGTGTTAGCACAGCGCTAAACTGGCGAGGAGCTGCTCACCCGCTTCATGTCCTTCAGTCGGTTGTACTCCTCTGCCACAGCCTGGGGGACATGGAGGGAGAGGGAGACACCATGTGTACGTGACCAGCGCTAATCACACTAACATGAAATACAGGCCTTCCTCACAAGCGGGACCCTTTGAGCAGGGCTACTCTCACGGTCGATCACTAAGTGCCCTCCATAGCTGTTTCAGTCCTCGCTATTCAAAACCCACAAACCAAGTACAGTCACATCAAAAGGAACACATTTTAAAATCACCAAAGAATAGTGCAAGTCACTATACTTTGTCAATCGTTAACTCACTGCCAAAATGAGCTACTTTGCTTTTAAAACCTGATTATGTTTTTTGTTTATTAAGATCAATTCAAAATGTATTTGTCCAGTTGGTAGAGTGACTGATCACTGCATTAAACATGGATAAGACGAGTCTGCTGTCTGAGAATCTCCTTCTCTCTCTCTCTTCCGCTCACCTGGTACTTAACGGTTCCCTCATCCAGAGTGTCCAGTTCCCTGCTTAATTTGTTCATCTGGTCATTGATGTCATCAATTTCCGCACACAGATGCTTGTAGGTCTTCAGATCAGAATCAAATTCCTTTTTATACTCCTGTCGCTGAGCGTCTGATGTGATTTCTGGGTAGATGCTGAATGACAGAGACGATGGTATTGGGCTCAGGATCTTTCATGCTACTTCATACTGTGTGGTTGCTCAGTACAAATCATCCTAAAAATAGAAACTCAAGGATTTTTCAAAGATTGAAACTGTTGTTTGGAACCATAAACTTCACAATCACAGCCTCTGTGTGGCTTCATGGGTAGACAGCAGAGGGTATAGAGCATGTGCAGAGGGTACAGAGCATGTGCAGAGGGTATAGAGCATGTGCAGAGGGTATAGATGCCCTAATGACTGCCTTCCATTCCATGCATATTCAGGCCAACTTTAATCATGAGCTGAACACGGATCATAATAAAATTAAACTAGAGGAGACCAGCTGTTGCCAGGGTTACCAACTCTCACGCATCTGGCCTGACACTCATGCTTTCAGATTCTCACACTCACGCAGGAAATCTTATGGCAAATCTATATTATTCCAAACCTAAAGTTAGCTACATCAAAAGTGTTGGGGTACTTTGCTCTACAGACTATTTGCAAGGTAATAACACTGTTACATGCATGTAAATGCGTGTGCATGTGTGTGCAGACTGGAATAAAAAATCTCACTCCCGCTAGCCGGCTGAGCAAAGCCAGCAGACCCGTGGGCCCGTGTCGCTGTAGGGCTCACCTCAGCCAGTGGTCCGGGTCCAGCTCGGTGCCGGTTTCCCCGCCGGTCGTATATTCTGTCTCGTACTGCGACTCCTCCAGCTCGGGGTCCCGGCGACAGCGCTTCCCTCTCCTGGCCGCGGGTCGCCGGAGCCGGCCGGTCTCCTCAGAGGGGCTGCAGCTGAGAGCCGAACCCTGAAGCGGCTGATCAGACGGGTGCTTGGTGTAGCTGAAAACAAACAGATCATCAATATTAATACAATCCTCTCAGGGAAATGTTACCGAGGCTCACTATGTACTTTATTCTTTGGAAACCAAGACTAAAAAAGCATAAGAAGTAAAAAACACAAAGCCCTCTGTAAGCTGGCGTATATGATTTCACATTTGCCAGACCTGAACGGAAGATCAGTTTGTATATACAGCAGATCTAAGCACTGGTACAGCTACCTGTTGTGCTTTTGAGAATTTTATACGCACTCAGATGAATAAATAAGAATATAAATATAACAATAACACAATCGTTTTCAGCTTTCAGGCTATGGAAGGTAACCGGAAATTATTCAGAGGAAATGGGCGTGAATTCAGATTGTCATTTTTTACAGTGCTTTTTCATTAGTCTGAGGCTTATAGACCATAGCTGATGCCATGTAACCCTGAACTGATCTGCTTCTCCAGAGCATGTTAAGACAAACATATAAATCATTAACAGCACGGTATATATCAGAGTGTTAGTGAATAGATTTCCTTTAACGTTTGCAGATGGATAACTACTTCGCAACATTCTTCGCGTGTCAGATTTACAAATGTGCCTCTAGGCGCACACACCCTTCTTTTTCACTGTAACTGGTTTCACTCTGCAGTGGACAGCTGACACCAGAACAGCCCAGTGACGCCACTGGGAGGAGAACTAAGGCATTAAGCAGACTTTCAGCACCCAGCCATCACTGCATAAGCACCTGTGCTTAAAGCCAAAGGCCTTTCTTTCTGCTCCGTCCCCATCCGACTCCATCCCAACACAGGAAACACAACAAACTCCGGACTCTTTCAAAGTCTCCATTTTACCTGCCGCTGTTCACAGTTTGCTGGAAAGCTCTCCCGACATACAGCCCCAGAAACAACTTCTTACTTTATCCAGTTTATTTTGAAATTTTTCTCATCTGTTCCCTTAAAAAGTTTTTTTTCCTAACGAACACTTCGATAACATTTAAAACAACAATATTCTGGCTAAACGCAACAATATTCTTCCATAGTTTCCATGTAATACATTATGTGCCCAGCCATAGGATTGTGATGGAAAGAAAGGGAAGATAAAGCACAATGAACATCTGAGGTAAATGTGTGACGTTGGAGCAGGTAGAGGTAAGGTAGAGCGGTAAATCCCTTTGCTTAAAAAAAAGGGAAACAAAAATATCTGAAGCAAAAGAGGCGCCCTGAGAAAATGGCGGGGGATTATTCGAGGGCGAGCGCTTAGCTCAAGTGCTTAGCTGTGGTATAGGCTCTCTGCGAGCTCAGCCATGACTGCAGCTCAGTGGGGTGCAAGCTGGCTCATACATACAGAGCTCTTACGGTACACGGTAACAAATCTATAGGGGCATGGGGGAGTACACCGTATGTATAGGGGCGTACGCTGTGAGTATAGAGACGCAGGGGAGTACACTGTGAGTATAGAGATGCAGGGGAGTACACTGTGAGTATAGAGACGCAGGGGAGTATGCCGTGTGTATAGGGGTGTGGGGGAGTACGCTGTGAGTATAAAGACGCAGGGGAGTACGCCGTGTGTATAGGGGCGTGGAGGCTTCAGGCCTGATACCGAAACCAGTCCTATACCCTTTCAGACTCTTTGAAGAGGTTGGGTTTGTTTGTCTAAATGAACCAGAGGCAACAGCCATCATTCATTAATTTATTATAATCGCATTTACATTTACGGCATTTGGCAGACGCCCTTCGAGCGAGTGCTTCCAAGTGCTTAGAAGTATCATCAGAGAATACGTCCTGAATTACTGTCAATTACTGAATTAATTACTGAATTACATATAACATTTCATGGATAATAAAGCACATTGGTAAATATTATATTTAAAAACTACTCCAGAATCAGAAGAATCACAAAATGTCTTCACAACAGTCACTATTGTCAGAGCAATCATTTTATGGCACTATGAAGAATAGAAATTGTCAACTATCGACTTAAATTCCAATTTTTGTTTTCTGACTCAAGTCATGAAAATATATATAATATAAAAACATCGCTGCAGTAACACCCGTAAATTATATATGAATCATGCTATATATTGGTGTCAACAGATATTACTTCCTAGTTCTTCAGATACAGCACAATCTTACGAAAAGAAAGACATTTCGTTCTGATTTAAAATAATGGAAATAATCTTTCAGATTTATTACAAAGCTGGGGAAATGGAGCTACTTGTTTCAGATATCTGTGTTCTCCTGGAAGTGCACACCCAAAAGGCCCGATGCTTATCTTTTATCTCCCAAATAAAACCTTCCACCCGCTTAGCCTTTACCCAGCCCATCGTACAAACATTCATGCTGCTTTCAGGGAATAGAGAATGACTGACAGGACAAGAAAGAAGGTCAGAGTTAAACCACGTTATTAGTATTTAAATATGCTTGCTGAAAAACAGTTAATCCTTTCTGCCCCTAACTCCACCCCCCTTGTCTGGACAGAAATATGTCAATTATGTGCCGCTGGTGGGGGGTCTTAGGGTTTAAGGAGCAGTAGCACGACTTTCCGAGATTTGCTCGTGCGAGTGTTTTGGCAAACTGCTGTGGTGAGTTTCACATCTTAGACGGTTGATATGAGATTTGTTGCTTTGGTTTTTTGAATATCTATGTTCTCAAACATAATTTCACATAAAATTAGTCCTGACCAGGCTACTTATTGCGATTAGATCTAAAAACATGATTATACTGTAAGGCCTTGGGGTGTCAGTGTCTCAATCTGGGCTGCAGTGAAGAGTTGCTATGGGAAGCAAGGCCCCCCCCACAAGCAAGCCCCCCCCCCACCTCAGTCCTTTGCACATTCAGTACAAAAAACAAAAGAGATCCAGCAGCTATCCTAGACGCCGTAACCTCAAGGCGCCCCCAGCAAAAGTGAGGAGGCATGCGATGCAAACAGCAAGAAAAACCACAAAGAGAGGCACCAGATTCGAGTACGGAGCTGCTAGGCAACAGCGGTGCAGTCCACATCGCCACGCCATTCCTGGCAGAGCCGCGTTTACACATCCATCTCGCCCTTCCGTCCACATCGCCACGCCATTCCTGGCAGAGCCGCGTTCACACATCCATCTCGCTCTTCTGTCCACATCACCACGCCATTCCTGGCAGAGCCATGTTTACACATCCATCTCGCCCTTCCGTCCACATCGCCACGCCATTCCTGGCAG
>JAODJW010000033.1:1105912-1120777 GCA_026777045.1 Hyperopisus bebe | reverse complement strand
TTTCACACAAAATGTAACAATTTTGAGCTGCATCGAATATGCTAATGACTTAGTGCGAACAATAGGCAAACCTTGGCGTTACACCCTGCATCGCTGCACGGCGTCCTTGGCAAATTCTGCGATAACCTCAGAAACAAATGGCATGAACAAACTGAAGAACAGCACAGAGGCATCCGTACCAGGAGACACCCAACACCCGAGAACCAGTCAGCCTGTGGGAGTCACCCTCCATATCTAATACTGTACAAACATGCATTGGAATATCAACTGTCGCGATAAGCATGAAAGAGAACAATGCTGTCCACATCAAATAAAATAGGCATTTTTTTCCAGTGTATATATTATTCTTATAGAAAAAATAGATTAATGGAGACAATGTGCACTCAAATTCGCCCATTATAAGGCATTATATTTTATATTTCCTTGCTTTTGTTTACTCCTTGGTATTTTTATTGCATCGCAAGTTCAATGTATCTGTTATTTAGGGAGTCTAAAAAGACTCGTTTCCTTGTATTGTTCCTTGTAAATCAAAACAAACCTTTACAGATTATGGTGAAATAAGTCCTGGCACAAAAAAAACGTCTTTCCATAGTTTTTCACTTCAACGAAACTGCTGCAAAGTTTAATACACCAACACCCCCACTACCCAATAAAGCCCCAACCGACCCCCCCAGCAACCACGCACACGCACGTATTGCCTTTGTTTGCAAATCTTAAAGGTGAAAAAACATCAAGGCTGTTAGTAGGGCAAACTGTGTTGCCATGGTAGCCACAAAAATTGTTAAAAAAAAAAAAGACCGCACAAGGCCTCCACTGTGCGCTCGCTCTTCGGAGGGAAGGTCCCGGGGATCAGGTGTCTGCTAGGGATTCCTCTCTTGTTTATCAACATGTAAAGAGCAGGCGGGGGCCGCGCCGCAGCACGCTGGGGAAACGTCTCCCCAGCTCCGTCTCTAGCCTTCCAGCGGCGACTAATGTTCTCACCGCATACGAGCTCCACACGGCACATGGGCTCAGTGCCCCTGCAGCGGGGCCCGGGCAGCGCCCAGGAATCACGGCGCTATCGCCGTTTCCTTAGCAGGCATTAAAAAACGGCACTTTTGCCCATTTCTGCAGTTGGGTGTTTTAAGTGGAGCTGTGTGGAAACACATCTGTTCTTCTTTGAAACGGGAAAGTAAATGATTCAACTGTAGAACCGCATTAACTCATAACCATTAAAATGTGGATAAAAGTTAAAAGTGACTTTTACTCACTGAACAATTTAGCTACAGACATCAATCAAATAGATACGTTAACCCTTAAGAATAAAAACAAACGATACCAATTATTTAAAATTCTGTAATATTCCAGAATTTGCACACAATGTACGCTCCAGTAAAAGGGCCACAGCTGTAAGTCCGCGTACGAAAAATGCAGCTCTTGTTCCCGTTTGTTTGCTACTTTGTTTTGCCCCTTTGAATCCAATGACCGAACGAGAACAAAAGCGCATTCTTTAAAGCGCACCGTCCTTTGCATCATTCGTGAACAACTGAATAAATTATCTTGTTTACAAACTGTTTAAAGCCTTTTCTGTATCAACCTATTATAATCCGACTGTACAGTAAGGTATTGGGAATTATCCCGAACCGTGTCCCAGCCTGGCGGACGAATCACTCCACTTACCTGTTATTACAGACGCAAAAAACCTGAGCGATACCTCCGCTGTATGCTTTCACCTACATCCGATTCGGAGTTAAAGATTAGTTTGCAAAAATATTATGCTTTCAGTCTTCACTGGCTTAGCTGAACACCTGCCTTTCTGTTTAGCCCCCTCTTCTGAAATATCTGCCTTTCGGTAAAGACTTTCCGCGGTGGGCGGCTGAGAGTCACTTGTTGCGCCTTCCTGCGGGAGCGAGTCTGTCCACTGGCCAAGTGGGTGTGATTTCACGAGGTATAAAACGCTCTTCAGTTATTTATTTACAAGTCCTGTTTCTTCACGTAGTGAATCACATAATATATTTTCTGCCCTACGCCACACCATTTATGGCGGAAAAACAGAACGGGGCAAAGTGCTTTTACCTGTGGATCGTAAATAATAAAAAAAACTTCCGTAAACTAAAAAGAGAAAAAAAGGTTGGTTGAATATTTCAGAAAGAACGTTTTACGGGACAGTAACGTAGGCCTATAAAACCTAATGTCAGAAGTCAGAAAAAGCGCACTAATTTCCCAGCTATAACAATTTTAGCCCTATTTTAAGCCACATTTTAACAAAAACCTTCTTCCGTTTAGATATAACGGTGCAGCTCCCATAAGTAATCCGTATTTTTAAAATTAAATCTGGTTCTTGTCACAGTGATTAAAAGTAATATGTTTAAACATGAATGTAAACACCTTAACATAAACCAGTGTGAGGATTACCCGACTCTCCGTTAAAGCAGTAATGTCTTTTAGAGATTAAACTTTTTATGCTTGTACTTTTATACCACGCATATAAGCACATTTCTCATTTTCATTTCTGCAATTTCAGCATCAGCTTCTGCAAACTCGTATTAGTAATTACGCATTGTGAAAAGTTACCTGTGTTTATAATTACTCCCAGGAAAGGGTAGTAATTGAAGCATGACCGCACCCATGCGCTGGAATAACTGAATCCCAAAAATAACTGCCCAATACTACCGTAATCCATTCTCCTGCCACTTAATAATATATCGTTAGCGTAAACAGGGAGTTAAACTTTAATGACAATAGCATGTTTAGTGGGGAATGTCCATTGTCCACTGTAATTCAGACGGCTCTTAGTCATTTTTACCTTCTTTAGCTTTTACTCCTGTTTTTTCTTTGTGTATCTTCATAAACACCCAACTCACCACACTGACGTTAGCAGTATATCCCGTTAGGCCGACTCCATTGTTTATTCGGGACTCTATATACCTGTATTTTTGTAAACCTACGGAGCCCTTGGCCAAAGATTATCAGCTAATTGCTAAATACATTTCCTGGACTATTTTAAAATGTCAATTAATTAATAAGTAGCATAGCACTGTAAGGCCGATGCCCCCCTGCAGACTCACCGAGTAAAACACCACAAACACATCCTGCCCTTCCCTTCCCCTCCCTCCCTGCCCCTGTCGCAGGTCCCAGATGGTCACACAGAAACCAAAATGGGGAAACCATTGTCTGATGTTAATGTAAATATCCATGTTTATGTCCATTTGACTGGGTCTCAGTCAATCCATTTCCTACACCTGCTAGTCCTATGCAGGGTCACGGCATCCAGAGCCAATCCCAGAAGCTACAGGCACAAGGTGGGGAATAACCTTGGATGGGGAAGCCCCATGATGGCATAGGAAGGAGATGCAAACTCCACACAAATGGAGGCATGGCGGAGACTTGAACCTGAATCCCAGAGGTGCAAGGAAACAGTGTTAACCACTGCACCACCATGTGGTCTTAAACTAACACACCGCAATACTATGAAGATCTAGAGAATTAGAGAAATCTTGCCTTGTTGGATGGCTATGCCCCTTCAGGAAGCACAGGGCCCTAATGGCCCCAGCGTGAATGTTTACGTTACAGCAGATTTACACATTTAGCAGATGCTTTTGCGCAGAGTGACGTACAAGTGAGGTAAACAGCACATAGCAAGCAAAGTGCAGCTTGGCTGAACGAATGCCCAGGTACGAGTATAAACATTTCTGGAGTAGGAGCTACACAACAGCTACACAACAGCTACACAACTACACACTCAAGTCTTCTGATTGGCCATTAGCTTGGGGACGTGACTGCTTGCTGTTATAAGCAGCCATGCAGCTTCAGAGTCCAGCCAATGGGGACGCTTGGGGTCCACGACTTTGGGTATTCAAACGGAGAGCGTTTCCCAAGAGCGTAACTGAATGGCTTCAGCTATGTAAGCTGCTAAAGGGGGCTTTTGGGAGACGCGCCCTGGGCTGTTACTGAGGTGAAACGTTCTGCTGAACCGTGCAGCTAGACCTGACTGGTCAAACACGATGACACAGAGTTAGTTTGCAGTCATCTTTCACCCTGTGTGCCGAGACCGAACTAGTCCAATGTCATGTTCATAGATTCGGTTTATTGGCCAAAGCAAATCCGTGTAGCACCGTAATCAGGAACAAAGAAACTTAGTCACAAGTAAGGAAGCCCAGAAGTAACCCAGACAACCTGAATCGTAAGGAAAAGATTCTTAACTACGTTTTGCCTAAAGGGGTAAGTAATCTTGCATGAGGGCTCAGAAGGGACCACATGCATTCAGAGTCCTCAGCTGCCCAATAAGATTCCATAGCTAGACCAGTGGGCGACTCACTACAGCAGAAATTATAAATGTACTGGTATAAATTTATAAAAAAGAAACATTGCTTAAAACACCCAGCAAATTCTGTAACAGAGAGTAGACCAGTGTATGTTTTTTTTTGCTAATGTGCTTCTTCAATCCATAATTTCTACTTCTATTTAACAGACACCGCAACCCCATCATTACATTGAAATACATGTTCTCAATGCCTTCAGTTGTAGTTAGCCATGTCCGGGAGCTGTGTAAAGTATACAGTCTTGTAGTTATACTGCTACTGTGTCATAATGCCAGAAAGGGCATCGGTATGGCTTGTTATGGCAGCATGCTTAACTCCTATAGCGTAACAAGTAGACCATTGCCCTAATAATACAGTTGTAGGTTCAAGACTCACTGAGCACATATGACCTGTAAACCTTTCCTCTACATTTTGTGTCAAATGAGTAAAAAAAGGTAAAAGGTAATTTAATTAACTCCAGTCTCCGTCCGAATTGAAGCGCAATTGAATCAGGTCTTCGTGACGAACCCCCAAATTTGCCAGTTTTCTGTTAGATACAGTGGACCTCAGTGTTATGCTGCTGATGGAATTTGGCCCCCGGTTCCCAGACAGCCGCAGTATCTGCCATGACTCCATCCAGGCATCTGCACGAGGGCCCTTAAGGGTCACAGATGACTTTCTGAATGATTCCCCAAAACAACAAACCCGGCCCTGATCCCAGACATGTGACTTTATGACACATATTGCAGATCACTGTCATTTTCGTCATCCGCTGCTCTTTCAGAGGTTGTGTGGCAACTGCATATTTGGTCGCATTATGCAGTTGCAGGCGTTTGTCTGCATTTGCTGTGGCTGCACCAATTTGTACTGGGTACTCCAGCAGTTGCGGGTAATTCTGATTGGCCACTCTAAGTTGTCCTTATTCTGTCCTCTGATGACTTGCCATCCTCTTCAGAATTTGCTCTGCTCTCTGCTTATATGCTTTGTAGAATTGCCCCAGTTTCCTGTGACCATAACGTAAGTGGATATTTGAAATAGATTGATAGTATCCCATCCAAGGTGCCTCCTGTCTTGTTCCCTCTCCTCAGAGCTTTCTCTGCTGCATCAGTTAATAAACTCAATGTTTCCTCAAAGTCTAGCCTGCATAGCACTGCTTTCTACTACAGTGCCCCCTCCAGGTTCACAAGTGCGCTGCCACACTCTGCAGTCCAGTGGATCTTAAGATGGGCCATCTTTACATTTCAGGTCAGTCACGACTTCAGCTCTGGGAAAAAGTCTGTCTGAAAAGCTTATAGAATCCTGCCAGTCCAAGGAAAGAGCAGACCTGCTTCATTCCTCTCCCCCACCTGAGTGCTGTCCAGTTCCTTCCTCGTTACATAACCTTGGCAGCCTCCTCCCTCACCAGCAGATAGTTCCATGGGTAGATGGACTAATCATCAGCGCAATACCACTGACCTTTTGTAGCTGAACTTCTAGCTACATGTGCTTAACAGTCATAGGACACAGCATTTCAGTAGCATGACAGCATTTCAGTAGCATGACACAGCATTTCAGTCATAGGACACATCATTTCAGTCGCATGACAGCATTTCAGTCGCATGACAGCATTTCAGTCACAGGACACAGCATTTCAGTTGGGCTGTTAAAATGCAAATAGCTCCCAAACCAACCACCCTGAAACCAAAACAGCCAAATCACTGAAACTTTTTATGTACTAATTTCAAGGGTAAGACAACCAGTATGTCCATCCATCCATTCGCCTTGCACCCTCTCACCCAGTACAGGATGACGGTGAGCTTGGCTGTTATCCCACACACAGGGCACCAGTCAGATGACCCACTGGAAAGGCTGGCAGTCCGTCGTAGGGCACACTGCGGCTGAATGGGACCAGTCCTGCCCACTGAGCCACCACGCTGCCCCCACCATGCCGCCCCCACCACGCTGAAACCAGCCTAAATTTCAAAGGAGTGCGATAAAAATGATGGCCTGTGGTCCATCTGCCATGTGAGAGTGAAGCATTTCTGGTTTCATCCCCGTGTTTAGAGCAAAGCAGTGTAAGGTGCAATGAAATGCACAGACCAGCGTGGTAAATCAACAAACTCTTCTGTACCGAAGAAGTGAATTTTGCCATTAAGAAAAAAAAAATTGTATGTTAATGAAACCGCTGTCAAAGTATTCAAAGCCAAAGTATTTGGGAATGATTCAGAGTCATACTGTATGTGGTTTTAGTAGAAAGTTTTCATCTTTAACCCAGTATCACAATATAGTAACTGCAATATTCAGCCGATTTAATCTTACTAATCAGACCTTTTAATATTATTCTAGCTCAAACCATGACTCTTGGCATCAAAATTAAAAATAAATAAAACAGTATTAGGCAATGCTGTGGCATGAGGACCAGCTTCCCTGCCTATTTGTGGGTCACCTTTCTGTTGGGATTGAATTTACACCTGGAGCATTATGGGACCTTATATCCTAACCTAATAATAGTTTCATTAAAGCAATTGACAGCTGAGGTAGAGCAAAAACTCACATATACCCCGAGGCGCTTGACAGACCAAGGATCCATACTGCCTATTTTAAAGTAGCTTCCATTTTTGCTTGTTCCTGTGTAAGAAAAATCACAGCAATTGGCACTTCAGGGGCTTTTTTAGATATTGTCATTGCACCATGTTGGTGACCCCTGGTATAGTTGATAATTAGTACTGCTGTAAGCTTTGTTCAAATTATGCGTAATTGAGTAGTATAGTCAAGAATCCTAAATGTTCAAAGTTCAAAAATGTCTGTAAATTTAGACTTTAAATTAGATATCGGTAACAGACATTCTTTAAATCATATTGTAGACGCATTGAAACATTTAAGAATGCCCCCAATGATTTTTATCTGTAAATAATTCTGAAATGCCTTTGCACAAAGCTTTTGTGCCTTTTTGTGTATTATATTCACTCAGGAAAAAAATCATATCTGAGAAATACTTGAATTACCAATGTAATTAAAATAATGCCACCCCCTAGTGGTCAAACATTAATTTCTACTCTTTGAAATGAGCTGGTGAACGCTGGTCGACAGGTTAATTGGAAACGGAGTCCTGGATCTGTAGGCAGTGGGACGATCTGCTGTCTCCCTTCAGAACATACTTATGACAATTAAACACAACTAAACAAACAACAGTTTGAGCAGTCCTGTACTGTAGGTCAGCGTTTCTCAAACAGGTCCTTGGGGAACGCCAGACAGTCCACGTTTCTGCTTCTGCTGGGGTCTGGTAGGTAGCAAAAATGTGGACTGTCTGACTGGAATCTGGGTGGAAGGTCTCTGCTGAAGCCCTTTTAATAGCAGCTCTAAGCCAGCCATTGACTGTTATTAGCAGTTCATTTATTAAAAAGATTCCAAGTTACCCATTCATTCCGTTCTAGTCATGAGAAGGAGGAATTTTATACATATCATAGCAGTTTCAGTGACTCCTGTGTGAGCGAGACGTTTTTTTTTCTATCATATTTCCAATAACATTACTGTTGGAATTTTGGAATTGCTAGTATCTCATCTAGAATGTATTATTCCCTGTGACTCCGCACACGATAAGGGGTTAGAGGATACGGTGTGTACAGTATATATGGTGCAGTGTGCGCCTATGGGCAGTCCAGTAACTCTAATTAATCTTAGCATACCTTTGGACTGTGGGGGACTGTGTACCTAAAGGACACCCCCCACTGACATGGGGAGAACATGCAAACTCCACAAACGTGGGGCCATGGTAGAGATTCAAACTCAGGTCAAACCCAGTGCTAACCACCATGCCCCATAATAAAAAGGCCCATAGCTGATGAGCGATGCAATGCAGAGGAAGGACAGCATGGCCAGCTTCTCAGTTTGCAGCCCGTATTGTTAATGAAAGTTATTGTCAGATAAACTGAAACAATGGATCCCAAATTGATAAACTGAAACAATGGATCCCAAAATGCAATCTAACTTACCAGCACCCTCATTTTTTAGGCTGCTTTATAGAAAAAAATGAGCTTTTACTATGTCTACAAATTAAACCTGAAAGTTTGCATAAAATCAGCAGAAATGACTGGCAGTCTATCTTCATTTTACCCATATTAACACAATAACTTAATAATAATGCAATTTCTCAGGACTAACTGGATATAATGTTTCATTATCTTAATGTAAACTTACATTTAATATTCTGTAGAAATGTATTTTTACCCAAATGTATTTTAATTCAAGAACAAGTGTATTTCAGTCTATAACTACAACTTTAGCCATTTATCACTTACTGCTCTGGAAGGGCAACATGAGGCGGGGGGGCGCGGGGGGGTAGGCACAGCGTGGAAGACCTACCACTGGCTCATTTGAATCATTTTAAGGAACGTATAAAAGACAGTGGTATCAGTCAATCAGAACAGAACTCTATTTAAATTTAATAATTTAGCAGAAGCTTTTAACTAAAGTGCCTAAAATTCCAGTGCATATAAGAAAACAGATGATAAACAGAAAGAATGTGTCATAGAACTGATTCTACATAATATGTTGTAAGAATATGTAAAAATCTACAATAAGGTAAAGATACTGCAGTTGTTCAAGGACCAGACCATAATCGGAAGGCGACTGTGTCTATAACCTGATGATCTACAAATGAGTGTTTTTAGCAATCAGGTGACACTTCTGTTCAGTTCTCTCCATTTCACATGGAGAGGAACAAAGGCCACTTGAATGATCAAGTGTAGAATGTTTGTCAGTTCTGGTCTGTCAAAAATCTGCTATTCTCTGTGCAAACAAATTGGAAAATGACAAATTACGGGGCTCTATGGAGGTGACCGCAAGGTTTCAGAAGATCCCACATACTTTTTTCAGTAGTTAATGTTAAACGGTATCTTTATTCTTTATTTAGGTTATACTACAAAGAAGGTTTTTTCATATGGTGCTCTCTGTGCCTCTCAGTAAGCATTGCGTCAGCAAAGGCAGATCCTTGTTTGTGAATTAAAGATATGGGGCCGGTTTCCTGAACAAGGATTAAGACTAGTCTTGGACTAAATTGCCGTTTCAATGGAGATTCACCATTGTAACTCAAAGCTAGTCTAGGTTTAGGCTTAATCCTTGACTGGGAAACTGGCCAATGAAGTTCAGCTGCCTGTGGAAAATGACTACTGGCTTCCCAGTGACTTAAAGCTATTATTACAGTGAGGTAACTGTGAGAAACATCAGCATAAACACTTAGCATAACATGCTAGGAAATTCAAGGGTAAAATGTAAAGCAAACTCAAAAACAAATGTATTTTTACTTTCATAGATATTTCGGTTTCCACTGTGCGGCGTCGCCCCCAGATGAGCTAAATCTCCTAATGATTTTTGCTTAGATGATTTGCTGCAAATTCCCAGTCCTTGGTACCTGTGTCATCTGTTAAGCAGAGGCGGACAATTCAGGTCCAGAAAGTAAAAATCCAAACCAGGATTTTGTTTCAACCAACCAGTTGAGCATAAAGAGTCACTGTCACAGAGTGTGCAAATGGTTGGTTGAAACAAAATGCTGTTTTGCTTTTGTTGGTTGCTGTTAAGCTTGAAAGATGTGCATCCTTTATGTGGCTCTTTCCTTGTGCCTTTTCTGACCAGGATGCAGCTCATGTCTCCTGCAACAGTGCAATCAATACTAAATAAATTGCATGCTGCAGCGTCCTGTATATCATTTCTTCATCATTTCATTGTGGGGCTAATTCATCTTCCAAGATTAGATTATCTAGGATCCCTTTTCTCTGTTAACCCTTTAAGTACAATAACCTTCAGACCCAGGAGTAAATGTGTAACTATTGGATATGTCCTTTTATTATTAAAAACCTGAGTCAAAAATGTGCTGAGAATTCAATTTATATGACTCCGAGTTAAAATGCTGCCCCCACACTACAGTGTATGTAACGTGACCAAATTTGGCCACTAGGGTGCAGTAATAATTTGTATGTGCCTGTTTTTAATGTTAGTATTTCTGATTCATCATGTTCATTAATCTGTTTTCAGCTGTCAGAAGTCAGCAAAATACATTGCAAGAGGTGATATAAAGAAACATGTGACTTTTTTATTTTAAAAAATAATGAAATACCCCACAGCCCTGTCTGGTATATGCATTTGGAAGATGGATGCATGTGCAATAATACAATATCACTGTTCTTGCTGTTTGGCTGTGAGACAAGGATACTATCCAGTGAGCTGAGACAAAGACTGGACTCCTTATGTATTGTGTCTCTTTGGAGAATCCTTGGGTACCTCTGGTTTGACTTTGTGTCGAAGGAGTGGCTGTTAGAGGAGTCCCGAATGAGGCACATTACCTGCACTGTGAGGGAGTCCCGAATGAGGCACATTACCTGCACGGTGAGGGAGTCCCGAATGAGGCACATTACCTGCATGGTGAGGGAGTCCCGAATGAGGCACATTACCTGCACTGTGAGGGGGCCTCAGTTACGTCAGTCATGTGGCGCGTTTCCCTGAGGGAGATCCACCTCGCAGATCTTCATTGCTGAGGACCCAAGCAGCTGGACCAGGCCAAGGGGACGCCCGGATAATGGGCATCTCCGGAGGGTGGGACTGGCCTCTCCACCTGCCTGGGGAGTCGCCAGCCAGGATCCCAAGGAGTTTGGCCATGTGGGTGTGGCAAGGCGCTGCATCAGCACATGTTCCCCAGCCTGACCTCACCTGTTCTTTTGTTGTCTGGTAATTACCTCTGGATAACTATCTGAAACCTCGTATTTAAGTACTGATTAATTCCCATCAAAACAAATAACCCTTCTCAAACAGAAATACTGCAAGAAAAAAAAACTGCATTATCTTTTCTGTAACCCTAATACACCAAAATAAAAACTATTCTCTCCCCCCACCCCCCCCACCGTGTGTGGAGCTCTCACGCTCTGCCTGTATTGCAGGGGTCTTCAAACAGTCTGGCAAGTTGGTGTTCCACAGTTGCCCCAAGCGTATGACTGTGTGTCAGCATGTCTGTGTACATGGGCTGTGATGGAGTGGAATCCCCTCCTGGGCAGACTCTCTGCTATCTGTGATGGACTCGGAGTGCCCACAATACTAGCCAGGAAGAGTAATGTCTTGCTGGTTTAGACTTCCTTGTATGACTTGGCAGAATTCTTTTTTCTATGATCCATGTTGAACCCTGATACAAAAATGTTGGGCATATTTTAATCAGGTAATGATTATCCCCCTATGTAATTATACTGTTATTACACATACAGCCATATTAAGCGTCTCCCAGCATTCTTGTTGATAACCCCCTGGAGCAGTAATTGTCAGACAGAGGGACTTAAATCAGCCAGCGGTCTGTGATGGTGTTACCTAAAGCAAGCACAGTCTTGTGTGTGTATGTGGGCTGGATTTTGGCCGCTAATTATCACTGGTGATTCTGCGTTACCATCACACCACAGAAATGCGGTTGATAGCTGATAGTGAGGAATTTTTCTATGATATTGTTTGCTTACTTTTTAGTACTGAATAAGGCTCGGTGTTTTGCAGAGTTAATGAAACATGTGATGTACCTTCTCTGCCCATAGTCCTGCCATTTTATGTTTGTTGCAGCAGTGCTGGAAGATGCATATCCCTTTTTATGTACAAAAAAGCACTAGAACAACAAATGCATGTAGCTGAAAGTGCTCTTGTCATAGTACAGCACAGTAATTCCCACTGAACTCAACACTAATTCTTTGCATAATTTAACTTTTATTGTGACGCATACATTGTACGTGGATGATGCATGCAAAATCCCTAATATAAGTGAATTTAAGGATTTTAAATCAGTTTATGACTGTGACTGAATTTTGTCAGGACATCAGATGTAACTTGCAATTGCTGGGTTGATTAACGCTTTCAAGGTCGCTGTTATCAGCTGCAGTGTCTATTGAGACCTGAAAACCTTGCAGATGGGGGGCAGCTGTCACCCATGATTATCCTTAGCTGTCTTGTAAATTGGCCTGATCCTGAGCTAATAATAGTCCTGATCCTATAAATAGGACAGTCCAGTACTTTCCGTATACCGTTAGGATATCTCACGGTTGGCATGGATGGTATACTTCAGTTCAAAGGAACTCAACTAAGTGTGTGTGTGTGTGTGTGTGTGTGTGTGTGTGTGTGTGTGTGTGTGTGTGTGTGTGTGTGATTTATGTATTACATAGTGGGGACCAAATTTTTTTTGGTTTTATTTTGTTTGGTTACTTATGGTTAAGGTTAGGGCTGGGTAGGGGTTAAGGTTGTCATAGCTGGGATTAGGGTTTTGCCCACAGAAATGAATGGAAAGTCCCCACAAAGATATAATTAGAAACCTGTGTGTGTGTGTTTGTTTCGATGGGAAAGGTGTGACCATAAGCAGCAAAATGCCGTGATGTCAGATGCATAAGGAGCTCATTTCCATGCCCTTTCCATGAGGCGTCCCGATGTGTAGCAGAGATTTATGGGGGGGCTGTAAGGAAGCTGGGGGACCCATCAGCTGCCATATCAGAGGGGGAATCAGACAGCTCCCCCCTCCCCCCAGAGAGATAAGTACATCTACTTTCTGAAAGGGCTTTTGTAAAGGGTGTAATTCTGCTGGACAATTAGCTGAAGGTAATGGCACATAGGAAGACAACAGCAGCTATTTTGACAGCCCACTGGATAAATGCCCTTGTATGTCAAATTGTACTTTGTCTTTTCACTGTGACTATTTTTAAATCCTGATAAAAACAGGACTATTGAATAATTAATTCTTACTCCATGTCTTTGAAGTGCCCACCATGAAAAATGTGATGGGGTCTCCTTATAGGCCCTCAATCAGGCATTTCTGTCACCTGGAAATGAGAGCACACTCTACCGGCTTCAGTACATGGTGTCACAGTCAATTTGTTATTATCTGACCAGCATGAGAAGTTATCAGAGGTCTCCCCTTTAATCATCAACAGTGGACCAATTTTCAAAACATTTCTACAGACAAAAGCATAATGAATTCCTTGCCTTCTGCATGTCAGATATTTTTGTAGTACATCATCAAAGTGGATTTCTCTCCATTTTTAAATGAAAGCTACAACATGGAGAATTTGCAGCATAAGTGACCTACATGTGAAAGCAGACGAGTGACCCACAAGTCAGCTACTGTATTATTGTTTGATCAGCTCATAAAACCAGCCAGTCTCTAGCTTGTCCCTTTCAATTCAAACGTTCACTTAGTCTTCTAAGGCATTCTGACAGTATAGTTTGTATAGCATGTGCGTCGGAGGCTCGTGTGAGTTGCAGATGTAGGGTAACACGCGCATACGATCGCATAGTTCAGGCCATTTTGAGCCTTAGTGATATTTTATTTCAAGGTGCTTAATATCAGGGGTGATAAAAAGAGTTCTTCCTCATAAGCTTTGCTCGCTGGCCATCTCAGCTTTAGTCGTCTCATATCCAGATACATTCACCCCCGCTGCTCCATCCCCTTCTACACTAACTTTTAAACAACTCGACACCCTGCTAACCTCGACATCCATATCCGGCTTTTCCGCCCGGCCCGTGTTTTCACCGCGGCTACTTTTATTTCTCCTGAATAACTTATGAGGTTCTTTCTCTCTTCTTCACATTAACACTGTGCCTGTACAATGAGAGAAACGCTCTCCATCAGTCTAATTGAAGCCGTGTTGCTTGTAGGGTCATGTAGGATCTGTACTCCTGTTACTCTCTACACCTCGAGGTTCACTCGAGGAAAAGCCATCTGCCGCGTGCTGATAACCTCCCACTGGGCTGGGTGCCTCAGCCAAGGGCAGACAAAGAAGATAATCTCCCAAAAGGAGGAAGACATCCCCAAACCAGACATGTTTTCAATGCGGTAACGAAATGTCTTTTGACTGTGTTTTGTCACATGATATTTTATATTCACGTTTGTTTATTTAGTGGCTACTATTATCCAAAGCACTACTACAGTTGAGTAAGCAGGGACAGCCAATCCGAGAGCTAGAAACCTTGAAGGTGCTCAGGATGCACAGTGATACCTGTGTCCCCCACAGGATGCGACGGTGATACCCGTGTCCCCCACAGGATGCGACGGTGATACCCGTGTCCCCCACAGGATGCACAGTGATACCCGTGTCCACCACAGGATGCAAACCAGTAACTTGTACCGCAGCCGCACCTCCACCTCATGGCTGATTATCCTTGGTACTGTTTTATAGACAGTTTTAGGCTGAGCATTTCAGTCCATGGTTCTGATGATGCCTACTTCTTCAGACTTCTTTGAGGTGTCCACATGCTCTTTTAATCTTACCTGATATATCTTTGGTATCGCTGGCAGTATCACCATGGAGGTTTTCGATACCAGTGAGCTAACGGTTACACCACCAGCTTTACTGCCTCTGCAGTAGATGCCGCTTTGGGTCCTTAAGCCGGGGGGGGGGTCCCACTGATGACCTGATTTATTTTTAAAGGTTATACTGGGGGGCATCTGAGTGTGGATTCCCTTTCTTGTCTGTAAATGTTAGACTTCAAAGGCAACTGGGCTTTCAAACAGACAGGTACAGGGTTACCGGGGGGGGGGGGGGCACAAACCCTCCCCTCTCTCACCTTCACCCTCCGACACCCCTGTTAACCATCCCTT
>JAODJW010000033.1:1093221-1105812 GCA_026777045.1 Hyperopisus bebe | reverse complement strand
GGGGGCCCACAATGCCTCCCCTCTATCACCTTCACACTCCGACAACCCTGTTAACCATCACTTTCACCTGGGAGGCTGGCTCACTTCGGGCCTCTGCACAGGGTCTGTGCCCCTTGAGGTGATATTGGGCGCTTAATGTAATATGACTGTCAGCACCGGAGGGGGAAAAAAAAAAACATTTGTATTGGACAGTCTCAAACTGCTCTGTAATCATTCCACTGGCGAAATGCTCTCAGACCAGCTCTGTGCAAGATGTCTTACAGTAATGCGTGCCTCCTCATTTTACAGTACACCATGAACGTCCTTGCTAAAATTCAGCTAATGCAAGTTGCATTATGAAGGAAACAAGGTTTGCTCTGCTTTGCACTGGCAATCTTAAAGCCCGGCGATGACCGAATTCCTTTAAAAGCCTTGATTTGGTTGCAGCCCTGTATTGATGGCGCCAGGTCATGAAGACGCATGATATTATACACTCATTTTTCTGCATAGCTACCGCACCTTCCCATCTCATATTATTCGAAGTGGTAAAATTTTCCTGAGTCAATCTAGTTCCTGTATATTATTATTTCAGATTTTACTATTGATCAGAAAAAGGTACATTTTATCTGGCATAGGAAGTCAACACTGAAAAACAGATTTTTCAACAGATGAGTCTTTTTAACTCTGTTATTATCTGCCAGATTGCAAAGTCTGTGGTAGAAGTGGATCCTGGAATATGGTCTTAGATCACTTTGATCTGGTCCTCTGCCTGATAATAATAATCGTGTAATTGGACAAGGCTGGATCCAAATGAGTTTTAGTAGATATTTATCAAGTAAAACCCTATGGAGTTATTTAATTACGTGTTAATTTAATGTATCCCTTGTGTGGTTTTTCTTTCTTTGAATTTTGACATCAGATACTGAGGTAATTTCTTACCTTACGGTTCTGTTGAGAATGAGGGCACATAATTGCACTCAGTTTATACCATTGCATGCTGCATCAGTTATTAAAAGTATTAAATAAAAAACAAAATATGGAAAAGTACAGCCAAAATGCACTCGTTTAGCAGAAGTTTAACATGACAGACTCCTAGGCACTAAAAGAGTGATGAAGCTGAGTATTTTAATGGTGTGTTCTTTTCTGGAGCTACCCAGGCATATGGGACATTTGGATTTTTATGAAGAATGTGAACACGTGTGTCACATCACAGGGAGGTGCGTAAGGTGGGGCGGAGTTATGAATGTGAACGTGTGTGCCACATCACAGGAAGGTGCGTAAGGTGGGGCGGCATTAGGAATGTGAACGTGTGTGTGCCACATCACAGGGAGGTGCGTAAGGTGGGGCGGCATTAGGAATGTGAACGTGTGTGCCACATCACAGGAAGGCGCGTAAACCGGGGCGGAGTTATGAATGTGAACGTGTGTGCCACATCACAGGAAGGTGCGTAAACCGGGGCGGAGTTATGAATGTGAACGTGTGTGCCACATCACAGGGCGGCGTTACAGGCATCAGGCTGTCTCCAGCAAGATCTCTGCAAAGGCAGCACAGCCTCATGCCAGATGCTCAGAGCGATTGGGGCCAAACTCGAGTGCAGTTTCTTGATCTCTTCTGATCTTTGGCTCTTAGGAAAGGGAGAGGGAGGAAGGGCTTTTGGATGGAGAGCATGAAGAGAAAATGGGCACGTTCTTAGACAAGCTGAATGCGAAGAATAAAATGACAGGGTGAACTAATCCTTCAGCCGCCAGAAAACTGTCAAGAAGTATCTCTAAAAGACAAAACAGTTTGCGTACATTCAGCACAATTTACTGTCCATAATCAGTTAGTGCAGATAGCATTTTAGCTCAATTAAGGACCCATATTAATCCATTCAGTTTCTAACAGCCAGCCTTTCCCCGGCAGGGATACCTGCAGTCAGTCTACCAAAGGGCATATGGCCGGGTGCCCCCAGGGCGGGACGCCAGTACATCACTGGGCATGGGGTTACCTGGGCTGAAACGCAGGGGCCTAACCTTAAGTTGTACAACCACATTTTTAACCAAGCGTCCTGCATTTTATTGGATCGTCCCGTATTTTCGTGGCCAAACCAACATACAATTTAATCTGCATGACTGATCCCCCAGAATAAATTTTATCGTCCGCCACCCTCCAGCTATATCGTGGCAGGAGCTAGTAGGGGGCCCTGACCATGTTCATGTGGCCCTGGGTGCTGCTCTGTCACAAGGCACATTAGGGGCAACTTAGGGAGGCTAATTAACCAAACTATGTGATATGAGTGCTGGCGGGAGAACATGCAAACCAGACAGTACCGACACAGAAGCAGGTGCTGACAGTGCAACAGTGTGTGAGACAGTGTGTGAGACAGTGTGTGAGACAGTGTGTGAGACAGTGTGAGACAGTGTGTGAGACAGCGTGTGAGACAGCGTGTGAGACAGCGTGTGAGACAGTGTGTGAGACAGTGTGAGACAGTGTGTGAGACAGCGTGTGAGACAGGGCGACATGCCGAGCCACCAGCCAGCCTTCAGATTCTGTTTGATAACATCTTATCATTTCAAATACAAATGTGACCGGTGTTTGGCTTCAGGTTAGGACACCATCTCCCAATCCAGTCCTCTCCCAGCTCCGTACCAAAAACGTGGACTGTCTGGCAGGGGGCTGGGAGGGAGCAAAAACATGGACTGTCTGGCAGGGGGCTGGGAGGGAGCAAAAACATGGACTGTCTGGCAGGGGGCTGGGAGGGAGCAAAAACATGGACCATCAGTGGATCTTCAAGAACCATATTGTGAAACATTGGGTTAGGTTGTTTTTTTTGTGATGCAAATTAACATTAATTAACATTTTTAATATCCCCCTCTGCCTATCCAAATTCTGATGTAACAGATGTGTAATAATGCAGCCTTTTAAAATCACTTACTAAATAATGGGCTTCTTTATATTTTTTGTGAAACATAATTCCACCTGGTTGTACACACAGCTGCATTTTCACCTGGGGGGTAGATGAAGCGATGGCATTAGTAAGTAATTTTTGCTGTGACACGCGGCAGTGATCCAGCACCCTCCCGCAGCCGCGTCTCCCGCAGAGGGACGCCATCTTGACGCTCGATCCCAGATCCTTGGCACTGGCTATGATCCCGGAAGAGCTGGTGTCCTCCATGACGAATGAAGGAACCTGGAGAGATTCCTGTGACCCTGGGGGGTACAATGATGCTGCGGGGTGACCATGGGGCCATAGCTGGGCAGACAGGGATTTCCGGGGGGGGGGGGGGTACCGTGACCGCCTGCCAGGTACTCTGTAAGGATCACTCAGATCAGCACTCGCTGTCGAACCATGTCCCTGACGTGCCGATATCAGCCATGCCTCAGTATTCTTGGCTTATTTAAAAACTTAATGTCGAATGACAGCTTCACTGTACGTTTACCTTCACTGTAGGCCTAAAAGCATGCCTTTGATGAAAAGCAAACTTGACCTCTTGTGGTTTCTGTCTTGTTCTCCTCATTCTTCATGCCCTCATGATCACCTTCTTTCTGAAGACAACAAAATCCCCCCCCCCCCCGCTACCACCTCCAGGCCAGACGCTGCCCCTCAGCCGCGGGACTCTGTTTCCTCAGGGGAGCGCGGAGTTACTAAATCGGTAACGTGACGCTCTCACCTGGCCCTTTGGCGGCCGCCGCATGCTCGGGGGAGCCCGGAGAATAGCTGGCCATCTGCTGCAGCGCCGTGACGCACGGCTCATTTTCCCACTTACGGAGGGACCCGGGGCCCGGGGCCCGGAGCCCGGAGCGGCAGCTGTCGGGTGTTCTGCCGACGACCAGGTAAGGCGTCCCCAATGACCGAGAAGGCTTTCTGCTCCTATGAGTGACACGTTACAGTATGGTAATCACAGGTCACGGGAGCCTCCAGCCCAACTCAAACTTTAAACCCACCTCTATATGGCATTAACTTCATTATTTATACCAAGGCCAGACCTACCTGTACAGGGGCCCTAGGCAAAGCTTTACCCAGGAAGCCCCCCTACCAAGAAAACTGACAATCGTGCCACTTCCTCTGCAATGCAGGTAATTTGGGGGCCCTGGGCAGCTGTCTATGCTGCTTCTAGCCATCGTCTGCCCCGATTCAGATCAGTGTTCCTTAACTGTTATTCACAATGTATTTAACTAATAATTTCATGGGAAGCATTGAATCTCAGGTTCAAAAACACAAATGATTCAGAAAACAGGTTACCCTCCTTCCGATCTAATATTTCCCTGTTTGGTGAATCTCGTTTACGATTACAAACTCACAGTTACACTGCTAGTCTTTGGTCTGGTTGTGTAAAATAAAACCACAAAAGGAAGATAAATATCACAATTTTTCAGTTATTACACTTGATTTATTCCAGTGCTACTAGATATGCATAATGTGGCAGTGTGTACAAAACAGTGATTATACATTTTAAGTATTTATCATTCATTTTTCTTGTTTAAAAAATTATAAATTATCTGATGTCTCTACTGAGAAATAATATAGTCTATTAGATACTTACTTGCGTCTTCATTGTTGCATTTTGAATGGTTTATTAATCCATTAATGTTTCACTGATAATCGTATAATTATGTGTATTTACCTTCCCATACGTCACTGTGAGTTTTTGGCTGTTACAGAAGATCGTGAAGAGGAACTTGGGTTCAGTCATTGTGGGATATAGGTGGGGGGGGGGGGGGGGCAGGAAAAGGGGACCAGGGTGAACTGCATCCAGATAGCAAGTATCAGCGATATATTCATGCCACACGTTCCTGCGACACCCTCACTGAGGGTATAATCGCAGGACTCAAACAGCCCGGCTCTCAGCATAATCCCAGCCCTGTTCCAAAACACCACGCACACCACAACACTGAAGGCTTCTCTCAATGAGAATGTCTTCCCACAGCACCCTTGGTGAATGATCATCTCATCTGTTTGGTTAATTGTACAGCTGTAACTCGTACACCTGTAGCCTCATTTTGGTTGTTTTATCTACCACCACTGACTGCACGTTTCTGTCTATTATCCCGTTTCGGAACCTAGATCATTTTTAATTCTGCAAACTGAATTTAAACAAAATATACTAACCGACCGAGAATGTATGATAGACGTTTTGGGCACAAAAAGGGAAGAGCAGTTTTGAAACCGGCAGATGTAGCCCTGCTGTTGACCTGGTGGTACTTCTGCTGATACCAAACATTATATATAAACATCATTAACTAAACTGAAGAATTTAAAGTGCATTTGGTTGACAAGGCAGAACGCCATTAGATTGATAGTACTGTACAGTTTTTTATGGCAAGACCCAGTTACCCTTGTGGTGATGGATTGCGTAGCCTTGGGTGACACCAGTCATATGGTAAGTGACGTTCATTCATCTGCAGACGAACAGAGGTTCTGATGATTCTACATCTATCGATGGATGTGTGAGGTCAGACAACGAAAGCGCGTGATGCCCCAAAACTACCAATATAAATTTCAGAGGCAGAAAACAAAAGCGAAAGGCTTCTCTTTATAGCATTCAGCAAAGGGCCTGGACCCTGAATCCACCTGCTTAAACCAAGCAGGTGCCAGCAGCTGTAAATTCCCAGCATTCCCACTAAAACAGTATCCTGTACGTGTTTCCCGTTCTTTTACTCGCTGTCATTAATAGTTTTTTCATTTCCTTAAGTGCAGCATTTGATACACTAAGGGAAACATCATTTACCTGATCATGTCCATTTCTCAGGAAAAAAACTTCCATTAGTCACTACATAAGACTCTCTGGGCAGGTTAATAAAGCGAGATTTAGTGATGATATTGACTGTGGGAGAATAACTCATGAGTTGTAGTAACAATGGCTCCTAAAAGATGTCAGTGATTAATGAGCTGAAACTGGAATTTAAGAGACAGACTGAAACTCCCCCATATATTCAGCATGTAGGAACGGCAGAAAGATGCAGTCAAACACAGCAGTGATTTAGTTAGCTGTCTCTTTCCGCCATGGAGGGGAGTAGGGAGCCATGGTGTTTTGAAACAGGGAAGAGCCCCCTTCCTGCCTCAGTCACA
The DNA here is from genome assembly GCA_026777045.1 of Hyperopisus bebe. Taxonomy (NCBI): domain Eukaryota; kingdom Metazoa; phylum Chordata; class Actinopteri; order Osteoglossiformes; family Mormyridae; genus Hyperopisus; species Hyperopisus bebe. The sequence continues at coordinate 1,099,784 of JAODJW010000033.1, read as the reverse complement.
GAAACGACGTCCCCATGGCTGAAGCTGAAAGACTGGCTTCTGTGTTTAGTGGACTGGGCCAACACAGAATGCGGAGGCTCACTCCATCCTCACCGCTCTATCCCGCCAAGATCGTTCAGGAACGCTCATCATTCACCGCTCTTTAGAATAGAATTTCTTAAAAGAATCACAGTAACATAACAACCATCTTTGATGGTCGGGAACAAGCATAAAATTCACCGATGTGCTGTTTAGGGTCTTACAGCTCTGTCATCAAGGCCATGGACACAAAATCAATGCAGTTTTCTTTTCTGCGGCCCGTAAAAAAAAAAAAAAAAAATCACATTCATCAACACCAGCATTTTAACCTTAAATGTCAAGATGGGCACCAAATTAGGAACTTTACTTTTCATGACATCTACTGTAAATGTTTATCCTGTATTTTTTTTTTCTCTCACATTGTGGTTTCGGTGTATTTATCTATATTTCCCTGTCACTGTAAGCCACGGACCTAGGAATGCACGTTTTAATCTCTTTTCTGCCACTCTGTTATAACATTATAGATTTGACCTACTACCTAGAAAATTTTTTTTAGGCAAATCATTTAAAAAAAAAAAAAAAAATCTTATAAAAAAGAAGGGGAAAAAAAAACCATAAGATAATGCCACCCGAGAAGGAGGCTCCTTCACCATTTGCACTGAAACATGCAAGGGGGTGTGGGGGTTCTGCCTACACGGCCCCATCTAAAGCGGAGGATGCCTGTGGAGCACTTCTAGCAGACGTGATGGACCTGTCCCTGGAAAGCCTGAAGACCTTTGGAAGCTCTGATGTGTCAGGGAGCCCAGAGGAGATTCGTTCCTGTCTATTCATTTTATTTCATGCAGGATTTGTGTGGTTTCATTAAAGCAATTTGATCTCTTAAAATACACATTTAACTGTGCAAATGACAGCAGCTTATTGCATGTTGCATCTGGAAACAATGACTCAGAAACTAATTGTTTTGGTATCAATGTTTTTCTTTGTTTCAAAATATCGTGTCAGGAATGTTTTTGAGGAAAGGAATGCAGGATTGTTCTCTTGAGCAGTTGCAGCACAAACCGAGCTGCTTAGAAACATTTCAGTGCTGAGGCTCTGGCAGTGTGTTCTCGCACCCTCTCATCTCTCGCATGCGCCTGCATCTAACCGATTAGTCGGCCTGTTTTTTAAGGTATGCTTTTTTTTTTCTTTTTAATCAGGGCTGGCTCCTTGCCTCACCTCTTTCCACTGTCCAGAAAAGTTATGGTATTGATGAATTCCTACTCTGAGTGACCATTCAGCAGTCCCATCTACCGTCAAATTTATGTAGGAACACTGTAATTATCAGTGACATGTAGAGACACCAGTTAGCTCCAGTATTTCCTCATAAATGAAAAGGTAGGTTAAGGACTGGTCGACATCCATCCATCCATCCATCCATTCTCTGTTCCACTTAACCAGTTAAGGGCTGTGGTTTGGTCAAAATGGTTAAATCGTTTTCATGTGTGTTCCAGACTTCTTCAGCAATCTCCACTTATTGCCTTCATCAGAGCTTCCCAAGGCTCTCCCAGGCATTCCCAGTAGGACGCCTTTGATGCCTGTCAAATAAAAATGAAAGTCCGCCTTGTCTCCATTCCTGGCTTGGGGGCCATAATTCTCCTCAGTCCACTTCCGTACCAGAAGACCGACGTGAAACACTGTGATTGCTGAACAGACACCTCCCTGGGCAGCTTTATTCTGTCGTGTTTAAGGACTCTCCGGTGATAGTCAGCTCCACCCCAGCACCCTGAACTCAGTCAGTAACTATACAAGGGCTTTATAAAAAAGCTAACCTGAACAGCCATACAATGGCTAAACATAAACCATATCTCTACCATTTTTAATTTATTATTTTGTCTGCTTCCATAATTTTTTTTTGTCATTACTCTCGTTAGTCTGCACTGGAATCTTGGTAGCGTAAGTTTGGGATGGCAGAGGCGCGGTGAGGCTAGCCGCTGTCGGAGGACGTGTGGGGTGCCGTGGACGGCGAGCGGCGCCGGCGTGTGGGCGTCCATGAGCGCTCCGAGCCCAACGAGGCGGGCCGAAACCGGTGCGCAAAGCCGTCCAGGAAATCCCGCTGCTGCTGCGTTATGGCTTGAGAGAGCAGGCCGGGCAGAGCCTGCAGGCTGCCAGTGATGGAGTCCAGCTTGTCCTCCAGCATGCCGATGCGCTTGTCCAGCTCCTCACTGCGCTCCTGCAGCTCCGACACCAGGTCGTACATCACATTCTGAGTCTGCGGAGGAAGCGGCCAATAGCCAGTGAATAGCCAGTGTGTGAGGGCGCAGTGTGTGAGGGCGCAGTGTGTGAGGGCGCAGTGTGTGAGGGCGCAGTGTGTGAGGGCGCAGTGTGTGAGGATGCAAAGTAGGCAGTGCGTGAGGACATAGAAGAGATTACATGAAGACATAAAGTACAGTGTGAGGACACTAAGTTGACAGTGCATGAAGACACTAAGTGTACTGTGTATGAGGAGATCATTGAATATACTCACCAACAAGTCATTAATTAATGCCCTGTGACTAAAAATGCAGGATAATCCACTGGATACTCCCTTCCAGTCACAGGACTGGCAGGTAAATGCACTTGGTTGGTTCAACAGGTAAGTGTTCTCCGATATATTGGTACATACAATATTTCATGCTCACTTTCCTTTTCGTCTAAGGATGACATCTGATAGCAAAGGGATCCTACATGTAAAGCCATCTAGGAAAATTCTTTTTATCTTGTTTAGTCTGTCAGGCAGTAAAAAAATCCCTGCCACTGAAATTTATCCACACAGCGATCATCAAGTTGTATTATTCAAACTGTACTGGTTTCTTGACTGACTGGGTCATGAACAGAGCACACACAGGCAGGTCCACTGGCATTTTAAGTACTGACGATAGCTCCCTGATTTATGCATGCATATATTATATATATCATTAAATACTCTTAGTTTTGACCTAGTACACCAGCAATGAAAGTGAGCACTTACAGGTGACGAGATAAATATCACAGCATTACATATATTCCTATTGTTCAACCATCCAGGAAGCGTTGTGGCCTTTTGTTGGATTATCATTTCATAATGAACAGGAACGACAGCTCAAATCCATCAGACAAAGACAGGAAGGGGAGTGACCGGCGATTAGCCAGATTTCTGTTCTCTAAGCAGGATGAAGTGGTTGCACACAAAGGGTCTGAACGCACCTTTGCCAGATCCACCAGCGTGTTAGCCTGGTCGTTCAGTTTCCTCTGCTCCATTTTCACGCTGCGCAGTCTGGGAGTGGGAGACAGGGGATAATGGGGGTTTGGAGAGCGGGCGGATTGGGGTGGAGAGGGAGGGAGGTGCAAGGAGGGAGAGCAAGAATCTGCAGTCAGCTGAGTGCTTGTTAGCCACTGACAGAGGCAAAGTGTCCCACATGCAGACGCTCCCCCTCCAGACTGCCAGTCCACACATGCAAACAAAACTGGATTCAAGAGGCAAGAAAGTAAATCGATGTAGAATAGAACCTATGGGAGCATTCAAACACCGCACTGCTCTCTCCATCTGCTCCCACAAACACGCCGGCTGGCAGAGTGTGGCACGGGCAGACTGAGCAGGCCCGCTCCACCCACCGCGCGCCGCACTCGGGGTGAGGGCAGGGGTGGTGCAGTGATGGAGGCACAGGTGAGGGCACACTGCTGGGCATGTGGGCATGTGGGCATGGCAACGTTGCAGGTGAGTAGGGGTGGGATGGAACCTGGGCACCTGCCTCACAAACGAAACCCAAAAGTAAATGTTTATGCCGAACTGGGACACCCGGACAAAAGACCCAGGCTCAAATCCCAAAGTACTTGGCTCACCACAAAAAATCATGATGTTTTTACCCAAAACAAATTTATTTTTCCAATCACCTTACAATGTCTTATCCGGTACAGGGTCATGGGACATACTCATTTCTGTAGCATTTATTACTCAGTATAATGAGTACCACAGTAAATTTCATATTAGAGATGAAAAAGTAGGAAAATTTAGTATCATGGTCAAATTATCCAAAATTATCAAGGTCATCAATATTATCAAAATACTGTTAAAATTAGATGCGTATGTTCAGAAAGTACTGGTACACAAACTGAAATAGTTTCAAGTTTTATACTGAAAACCGTAAATAAAATTAGCAACAATACGCACTTTTTGTTTGTATGAACATAATATAATAATTAGAGCCTTACGTAAACACATGAAAACCGCATAAAATGCGCATTAGCATTGAAAATCACTGGAGCGCTGTCACTGCTAATGGTCACTGCTAACGGTCACTGCCTTCCGCCATTTCTCACTGACCCATGCAGCTTCCCATGCCTGCACACCTGCATCTGGGAGCCTGTCGCTAACTCTGGTTGATGCTGGACAGTTTTCAGCATGAGTTTTTCAAAGTGCGGTAATCAGCCACAGTTTTAATAATAATTAAAATCTGAAACGGTAATACTAACCATCTGGAATTTTATCATTGTTTACCGTGAAACTGATAACCGTTTCATCCCAATTCCATATTAGGGTCTGTACATTGATTTTAAATTGTTCACAATGCAGGTTTCCACACTTTCAAGTGATATGAAATTTTTGAAAAATATTAATATTAAAAGTTGGACCAAGGAAAAGAAGATGAGTCCGTTTACATCCCCTTACGTCCCCTAATACCAATTTCATGCATAATTTTCAGTATCGTTAAAGAACTGAACAATAGTGTATAATAGCGTGTGAGGTACCTAGATAATAAAAAAGCGAAGCGGCAGAAATTTTACAATGACATTGTTCAGTTGTGTAAGATCTTAGCCTTATGTAGCCTTACAGTGAAAAATGTTTTAAACAAAAAAAGCTATATTTAAAAAAAATAAAATAAAAATAAAAACCTGAAGCGTGATTCATCACCACTATGGAAAATCGTCTGGCCCCACTAGACATTATGCTGTAATTTACGGCAGGATACGTTAACAAGTTCACAGTCACTGGGGGTTCCATAGTCACTGGGGGTTCCATTTCATGGATTTATGTTGCTTAATCTGCCAAAACGGCACCTGAATTCACCCAGGATCAAAAAGTGATACATTAAGAATAAATCAAGTTTTCATAAAACAAACCCCTTGAATGTCAGATGATCTTAGGGGATCATTACATTTTCAATGGCAGTGTAATAAAAACTGATTTATGCTTCCTCGGGGTCTAATTCCCACACATTTTAGCTACCATTAAACAAGCAGTGGACAAATTAAAGCTGAAATGACTTTCAATAGCTACACTGCATTGATACAGTTACTTTTCAGCAAAGACAAAGCTATTGGGACGATACATAGCACTCATAGTAGTTAATATGCATCTGCTGGGATGTACAGGGCTTCCCTTCTGCAGCCAGATGAAATAAAGAAGAAATGACCAGTACAGAACTGGCAGAGCTGAATGCTGGGAGAGAGTTTCCTAGGTGATGATTAACATAGAATCAGTCATGTTTTGCATTGACCTAGTTCTGAAGAATACTGAACCAAGCATTTACTAACTGCGAAGAACAAGCACGAACAGGCAAGCTATGTTCTTCTTCCTCTTAATAATAATAATAATAATAATATCATCATCATTTTTTTTCCCCTAACAGAAGGCTAATTATTCATGAAGCCCAGAAAGTGGAACACCTTGGAGCCAGTCTGGCAAAATGTGGAGCATTGTTCAGTGAGGGTGAATTTATCTTATACAGCATCAGGTCAAGACCTCTAGATTTTACCTATTAGCACTGTGCTCAGTGTTACAAATGGCTAAAAAACCTAAATAGGAAAACCTGGCCATATTGTGAAAAAACGCAGGTGGTGTCTTAGCAGACACCATTAAGCAGTGCTAGCTGTCCTGGAGAACAGGCCGCTCTTTGCCAGCCACCGAAACGTGAAGAAGTCGTCGCTCCCAATAACCCGCAGCTAAAGAGCGTGCTAAAGTACAGCGGCTCGTGAAGTCAGGACACCATGATGGAGATTAACAGGGAAACGACCAGAGATACACATTAGCTGGACATCCTCAATTATCCTAGATGCATGTGCTGCTGCTAACGAACATACGGTTGACGACTTATTACACAACTCATTAAGTGCGATTTAAATGTTTCACCTTCAGTCTGGAAAAAAATTCCGGAGACAGCAATTCCCCCCCCCCCCCTAAAAAAGGCTGATTAGCAAAAGACAGATGTGTGAATCTCTTTGTGAAAATCAAACGGCACGTAACACCCCCTAAATAAGACAAAAGCACAGTGACCTGCGGACCAGTAGCTTTGTGTAAAATTGTCTGTCTAATGCACTGTTCCTATCTTTGATTTCCCACACTTATGGTACCTACAACCTTAAGTCTGTCACTCAAGATCTCTTGACTCAGAGATGGTCAGACAGGGCCTGGAACACTAAAGCTAAGCTGAGCTACTTCAGAGCCTTCCTACCCGCAAAAGCGTGGTTTGTAATATCGCACATTCACCTCCCGTCACCACATGGCCAGAAACCATTAAATGGAAGCCCCCCCCCCCCCCCCCCCCCCCCCC
>JAODJW010000033.1:1081445-1093121 GCA_026777045.1 Hyperopisus bebe | reverse complement strand
CCCCCCCCCCCCCCCCCCCCAGGGTCTGTTAGCAAAAAGCAAGTCATTACTGCCGTTAAAAGGTGGTAGTGGGGCAGAGTTTCCAAAAAAAAAAAAAAGAGAACGATAATCCCTGTTAATAAAGGAAAAATAAAATTTATATGTATTTATACAAAAATGAAAGAATAACATTCCTGAGAGTCACCAGCATCAGAAACAGCAACTGGAGAAGAAAACTTGAAAGATGGCTGCGTGACGTAGGAGTAAAGCCAGGTACAAACTCGGAGCAACTAAGAGCAGGTGATTCCACTGAGGATAAATTTAAGATAAATAATAAAACCAATCAGAAATGAGAAACTCAGGGGAAAAAACACAATGTAAAGGGCATCGTTTACTGCAAACGGTGCCAGGCATGGACAGACATGCAGGTATTTGAGAGCATCCCGCACGGCCAGGGCAGACTGGGCCACCTTCGCTGGAGTGTGGCGCGGTGCCAGAGTGATGGAGAGAGAGCAGATTTCTCCCCACCCAAGACATAAGCAGTTACATGCAGCAGTCTGCTAGCAGTACTCTGCCCTTTGGTTTATTGGATAATGTTAACAAGAGTTTTGAAATGCAAATATATCAGGCAAGCAAACCCCCCCAATGTTCCCTGGTTTGCCATTTCGCCCTGCATGCTGCGTGATACAGGATCCCCCTGCCCCTCTCCTTGCCCCAGCCCCCCTGTCACTTGCTCCACAGCAGTACTTTTCACAATGAGCCCCCAAACCTCCTCGCGGAGTTTGGGGTGGCCTGACCTAGTCGGCGTCTCGCTTGAGCCAGACCTCCATAGCGTCTTGCACACGAGTTCGGCCTCGCCGACGTCCACGACGGCCGCCTGTGCCACACCGATGCCCAAAAAGCCATAGGCTCGCATTTACTTACATCTATGGACATTACGCATCAGGCTAAGGATTTTTATAGGGCTCCATTAAATTCCAGTCCAAATGCACTAAAGCTAAATTAGTATGTTCAGCAGAACATTTTACTCCTACAGTCAAAATATAAGTGGAATAGCTGTCAGGCCCCCCCACAATGAGGGGGGGCTCAATAAGGACAAAGGGATATTATACATCAGCAAAAATGGCCCTTCAACAGCATTATCGAGTGTGTTCGCGTTTTACATGGATAACTGAAGGCATCTGTGCATGCCAAACGTTTCCAGTACGAATGGCAATTTAATTAATGCACAGACCTTCCTCGAGTCGTGAATCAGATTTTCAGGCTTCCAGGGCTGGGGGAAGAAGTAGTGCTTCCTGGTATGGAGATCTGGAGAAGCTTGTTGATGAATGGATTCTGGGAGCAAGCGGACTCATTTGAAGCTTAAGAGATGCTGTTTCGTTTATTTGGCTCAGGCACCCGACTATGACCACGTGAGCAATGCTGGGGTTTTTCATTCCATTCGGAGAATGGAATTAAGAAAGGTAGAAGGACAGACTCTCAATCCAATCAGCATCCAGCTTCAAACCTCATGCAAATTAATCATATCCGGGTCACACTGACAAGAGAGAGAGAGAGAGAGAGAGAGAGAGAGAGAGAGAGAGAAAGAGAGAGAGAAAGAGCGGGAAGGAGAGGGGTAACAGAAGACGCAACTTACTTCTGAGCTCTGCAGTGAATAAGCAAAACAAAGACAGAACACAGTACAAGTTTAAGAACTGACAACTTGGACAAAACAGGTTAAGTGTTACACCTTTTACTACACAGGTGAGACCGGAAAGGAGGAATTGCCTTTTTTAAGAACTGGGGTTTGGATGCAGAGCGTCAAAGACTTCAACAAGAAGTCAACATTTCACAGCTGGAAAAGAGAAGCATGTTTGGGTCTCCTACGAACGTTCTAAGCAATTTCTCCCTTTTGTCCCTATAGCAGCCATATAATGGGCTACCTGTGCAGTTGCTGATTTTTCTGCCTTATGAATATTGCAGCATTCGCATTCTTGTGGAAAAAAACATTATTTTATGTTACTCACAACCGCACAGACAAGAAAGCAGATATAAGCCCATAAATTGCACTGAGGTAAACAGGTGTCAGAAACGCCCCATAAAAGACAGATAAAAGGCAGATAAGAGAAATTACATATACTGGTGGAACTTAATGGGATTTAAAAAACAGAACACCCACCCTGTAAGTTAACAATCAGCACTCTGTTTACATTTGACAGTAATTTTAGAGTTATTTTGTGTTCTGTAGAATATTAAAAGTTTATTTCTGTTTAAACAGGAATTTGAATTTAAGAAATGCAATCCTAATAACTGGCAATATTGTCAATGTTGAATCAATATTAATACCATGAGTATAACAGTATAAGTATTATAATACGAGTATAACAGTATGAGTATTATAGTATGAGTATGAGAGTGTAGTATAATAATTTGACAGGCTGTCAGCAATCCAGATGGGAGGTGAGCAGCCAAGCATGTCTCCCAGCACACTGTACTTACTGGTGAATTGCCTGCAGAAACTTGCGCTGGTGTTTCCGCACCTTGGCGTGGTCGATCTTCTTCACCAGCTTGGTGTGTTTGTAGATCAGCCATGTTTCCCTGAGTACATTAGCAGCCGTGTTTTTCACCTGTGTCACAGCACAGAAACAGACATTCGCACCGAGCACAGACTGAACTTGCAGCCAAACCCTTCTTGGCAAACAGGAACATATCATAGTCATAATTTCAAAATGTCCTTTTAATGTCCTGACAACTTGAGTATTTTTATGTATAGTTCTTAAAGAGAAATATAATTCATACCGTTTTATGGCTGCGGGTAATTATGTTTATATGTAAACAGTATGTTTTCATTGATTTTACAGTTTCCACACTATTTTTTCAATGATATAAAATCCTATGACTGTAGTCCTCAAACCACACAAAGCATTACAAGTATATGTAGTGAGAGACGTTTTATGAGTGAAGGCCTTTCATCCTGAGGTTCACTTACGCGTTTACAGAGCTGTGTGTCCATCATGAAGTTATGGACGTGTTTCTCGGCCTTGGTGAGCTCCAGCTTTCGGGCCACCACGGCAACCACCAAGGCGGTACAGCCCGCCCCCTGGGGGAAACGCAAGGCAGACGGTGATGCCGATGGCACACGCCAAGCCTCAGGCAGCTCCATGGCTCCTTTGAAAGCGCTCAAAGGCTCCCAGGCCAATGGTGTACATGCACGGCTTCTCGTCCGGCGCTATCTGAAACCTCCATATATTACGCTAAAGTTTACCGCCTGGGTTTCTACAGCAGCCAGTACCAAACAGCTAATGCTGAACTGGCCAGCTATGGTGGAACAGGCCCAGTCATGAGTGTCAGGTGTCCAGGTCTGCAATACAAGTCAGCAGAATCTACACATTCTGTTATTTTTATTATTGATTTTGTGGTTTTTCGATGCCCCATCATTTCATTTATTCTATTGCTCATTATTCTCTGGATCTAGCTGGCGAACTTATTTAGCCAACATGATATCCTTCCACTTTTTATGTTACAGTAAGGTTACAGCAGTGTATCTATGTAAACTGCAAACTTGGCGCAGTATACCAACATCAGCATAACTGCACATTAAGGTACCTTCTGCAACCATTTTCTAGTGTAAATATATATAGACATTTCATACAGCGATCAAAACTTAACTATAGTGATCAAAACCTAACCATAGCTAAACTGTATAGAAGAAAATAATATAATACTTTGTAAATAAACACTAAACTGTTAGGTTTACCCTTGGACTATTATTAAGTTTGTCTCTTCTGAGCTCCTGGGCATGATCTACAGCCTTTCCCCCTTTAAGCTGCTCTCTGTGTCACATACTGCATGCCATCTGGGTGGCTCTTCTCAATTATTAATGTGCCTTCGTCTGATTTAACAGAAGGAGATGATACTCGACAACAAGCTGTACAGATCACTTTACACCTACAAACATCTAGAAACATCTTTTTTCCATTGATCCAGGGCCAAATTCAAGTATCAGGGGGTTCAGAGCTGAATGCTTACCATGGAACACTGGAATTGAAAGAAACAAAAAACAACATTCAAGGCATCTTGTGTTTGCCAAACTCATGGAAGGATCAAACTTGCTGCCATCATATGTGGACAAAGTGCAAATTTAATGGAAACAACATAAGCTACATGTCCGTCCACAGAACTATTAAATAACTAATTGTTGCAATATACCAGCTGGGTTGCCAAAACTAGTCCAAAATTAGTTTTGTTGTATTGTTTGTAGTACTATTTTTGCATGACAGCCACTGCACATGACAGTGCACTTGCGCAGTTTCTGTAACACCTGGAATTAGATTACCTTTCTGGCTGGCACTGCTACTGAAAACAGAAGCATGATAAACGACAAAAATATATATATTTCTGGGAAACGGTAGTAAGTCTTTCTAGACAGACCTACAAATGTATTTAAGAATAAAGCTATTCTGTTTGTTTTTCAAGTTTTATGTTACATTTAACAAGAAATTAAAACACATAAATGTGATAATTGCATCCTCAGTTTTTACCGTCATTTGCTGCCTTAACCAGGCTCCGTGTCTCATTTTTGGTGGCGGTCGATGGCAGTTTGATAGCAGGACGCATTTCACCATAATCCAGATCACTATTTTTTAATAGCTGACTCATGGTCAGCTGAGGATTTGAAACCATAAAGTTGTGGGAGAGCCTTTGTTTAATGTCAGTATTACAGTATAGGAACATGATTAAGTCACAGGAACAGGCCCCACTGTAAACATTCATATTTAAGAATAAAGTTTTATCTATAAAGCTGTTTAAAGATGACTGCGGCATTAAGAAGACATTTTCAAAATGTTTCAAGGTTCAATATTTTTCCATTTCCGTGACAGTGAGGGGTGGGAGAGGAACATACCATGATTCCAGTCAGCAGACACACACCCTTCCCACAGTACGTGTGGGGCACCATGTCTCCGTATCCGATTGACAGGAAGGTTATAGAAATTAGCCACATGGCTCCTAGGAAGTTACTGGTCACTTCCTGTTTGTCATGATACCTGAAGCAGTGAAACAGAAAAGAACAAGGCAAGGCCCAGTAAGAGCAGCAGAACATAAATGGCAGGGTGGGTATTGGCCTCGAGCCAGGCCGCGACCGGGCGGTGCTGTTACCTGCACTCTTACTGGGTTTAGTGTAAGGATTCAGAAAAGCTTTAGTGAGAAACCTCCCATATTCATATGAGATTGTTTGGAATCACATGTGAAGAGTCCAACATATAAAACATGTAAATGCAAATAAATACAGAAAAAGCTAATGGAAGAAGAGAGAGAATACGTTTTTAAATTTTTACCTCGGGAACCTATCAAAATGGTGTATATTTAATTAAACAAGAAATATTTTGGATATTTAATTAAAATAAACTGATGAGTATGAATTGTATCCTCAAACACACTCACCCATATGCCTGAAATATGAACCTTCAAAGAGTCAATATGTGAAACAGTGTTTGATTTTCTCTTAGGATAATTGTGCTTTCCAGTTAATGGGTTTGCTTGTAGTTGTACAGAAGCCAAAGTACATTAGTGACTTTTCCTCTCTGAAGTAAGATTTAATTTGAAATCTCTAGCTGGACGTGGAACAATTCGGTGTTGTTAAGTTAATTGCAGAGACCTATTAATTCTGCAGTTTAATAACCGGCCCCTTAAACCTGTGATTCCCCATTCAGATCATGACACTATCTGCACACACCATTTCTGTTCCCGCTTTCTATAAATTAGGCTTGATTAAGCTGTTAATTGAATGAATCACATAATTAACATCACGTTAAAACAAACTGATTTGTCAAAGGCAAACTATAAACTATTTTTTCTTAGTTGTAGACACCTACAATTGTGAAAAGCTGCAAAAGACGCCTTTTCCCCTCACAAAATAGGAACTGTATCATGTTCTTTATTTTCAATAATCAGAAAAAGCAGGCAATAATTACTTGAACTCATTTTAAACTTTGAATAATTAAACCAGCAATAAAATATGCATAATGAAGATTGATTGTTCTATTATGTTTGGCAAACTGTTAAAGATTAAACTTATTGCATTAGTCCAAACACAATTTGCTAAAACTCTTAAAAGGCCACTACAAAAAGCAAATCCTCGGTCAATGTGTCCATAGTGATTAAGTTCGTAATTCATTCATTCAAAAGTTTAATCAAGATCCTTTACCACATTAAAACATAACATTTGGTGTAAATTTAGCTAAGTAGTCTTGACAGCTTTGGTGAATCACAAAATTAGAAATTCTAATGAATGGAGAAATAAATAAAGCAAATGAGAAAGAAACATTAACTACGTTCCATGGAAATTTTCAGAGATTTCATGCATAAAAATATAATCAGATTATCATGTAAAATTTTACATCCATTCTAACTACATTTAAAAATACCCAAAGCATTCAGCATTACCAGGAAGGTCACCACTGCTTTACTTATGAAGAGATGGCCGCACCACAACTGCAACACACCGACTGATGGACCCTATCAAAATTAATACACTGCATTAATCCATATAATCAGCATCTGCACAAAATGTGAGCTGACACAGCTTTCTTTGCAAAAGCTCATCCACAATTAGCTACCTATGTGACAGGGAGACGACAATTAACCCAACTCAGCCTCAATCAGGCAGATAACCATTAAAAGAAAATGACTGAAGGTGACCATGTATCAATGAACAAAAACCTACCTTAGCTCAGACCTATCACACCATCATTATCTCTCTGGTTAACAAAGGACAGCTGTCTTGCTCTCTCTAGAATCCCATAATCATTCTATACTTTCTTCAATTAGCTGCTGTTCCGTAACAGAAAATACCTCTTCTTTGTGGTATCCTGTGAGAATTTCGAACTGCTGCTATTGTCAGGTTTGGCTTTGCGTCCTTATCTCACGTATATGGTGGAGAAAACTGGGCACGAAATTTTAATTAGACTTAATCACTTAAAAATTTCACACTGCACTGTTAGCAACAATTCTCTTTCACATAAAGGAAATGAAAATAAAACAAAAGATATGCCAAGTCATTCTAGAATTTTCACTGAAATGAGGTGGCCAGCTCTCTAAAAAAAACAATATTCTGCCTAAAACAATTTGAGGTTGTAAGATTAAATAAAATGCATCTAACAGAAGTACGGCAGTATGCTTCATTAACAATATGAAAGAATCTTACCATTAAATTTATTATTTATACTGTCGGACAGAATAACAGCGAATTGATTGCATATTTTTGAGTTGAATGTTTTGCTTGTTGCTTTTTCCCCCCAAGTAAAGAGCAGCATGGGCTTAGATTTCTGAAAGCTTTCTGTAGAGAGAAACATCTGCATGAGTAGTTTGTAAGCTGAACCTTAATTTCAACACTTTCTGTTTCGCAAACAGTTCGCGTCGAAGGACACTGCCATCGAGGAGTAGAAACGGTTGCAGATTTCCATTTGAAGTTTGACAGCAGATAAAGAACCACCTTACTCTGCAGTGTGATGGCTTTCTGTTAAAGACACACAGACAGACCTCTGAGTGACTGACCTCACCTCTAAATTAAAGTTCCTTGACCATACATTTGAAAATCAACCAGAAAAAGGATCCCTGAAGTACCATCATCTGGTTTTTCGAGGTTGGCTTCTGATGCATAACATTTGAAGATCTCCATTCAAAGAGTACAACTCTAAACAGTATCTCATATTGGCTTGAAAACCCCTGCCTGGTTCTATGGTCACGCTCTTTCATATACTTTCATATTCATGCCCAGACCCAAAAAAGACCTTTTTGTGAATTTTTGGGAACTGGCACAACGCATTTTCTCATGCAAAAAGTAATATATAATAATCATGCTGGTCATTTAAAGATTTTCACATCCTGCATGCTGATAAATAGTACAGTATATTGAGAGCAAAATGAATAAAATGGACCACCCATTGGAACACAGTCCAAATGGACCACAGTATTGAATACTAAGGGTCTCTATCATCTAATTTGGTCATGAGAAGCCTCTGTCTGCGATACTGCATGCCAATGACTAAGCTTAAAAGTCTGTATGAACAGGTCCCTGCAAAAATAAAATTTAAAAAAAAAAAAAAAAAAACAGAAAACTAGTAGCAAATCATTACTCTCCCAAGGAATCTTAAATGGTGGAAAGGAAGAACTGTTAAGGTCAGTCATGGGTTTAATCATATGTATGTCTTTATAAATAACTGTTGTGATTCGAATTTTAATTTCTCTAAGTGTTTTTTATCAGTGCTTTGAAGCTTGTTTCACTCGCTAGATGGACATCAGGCTGCTTCTGTCACAGCAGGAAAGTTGGTATAGTGGCCAGGTTCTTAGAAGTATGTCTCATGCAGCGCTGCAAAGATCGATGCCTTAGAAAAGTCACACAAGAGATCGATGACCTAGAAGTTCACTTCTACACAACACTGGTCACAAGGAAAAGTAGCTATGTCTAAGCTGGTCTTCAGATGAATAGAACACGAGACTGCGAAGAGCTTTGTAGCATATTCAAAATGCCTGCCCCATTGTCATATTCAATGTGGCGTTTAGGCAGATCAAACAGCTAACAGCCTGGTTACAGGCTGATTGAGATGAGCTTAACATTTGGACTATCAATAAATACCACAAATATATTTGAGTAGAACTATGTCCTTAAGGGAATCCAAGTTTTCATCATCAGAAGCCTGTGTTATTCTGTCCTCTCCATGTTCCTCAGTTGACCCTAGCAGACTCTCCCTGAAAAAATATGCAGAAATTAGCATCAGTGAAATGAGAGGTAACATTTGACTAGAGCAAAAATGTCTTTGGTCTTGGCAGAACTTTCTGTTATACGGTTAATGATCTGCTGGATCATAAGTTTCACTCAATCAGCTCCTTTCATTAGCATCTTCGATGTTTTGCTGGAACCGTTGAAGCATCTCAAACGTAAAGAGCTTCATAGCCATTGTAATTCATGCAAACAAGAGCAGTTCTCAAGTCATGTTACTGCCAATAACTTATGAGCTGGAGTAAACCAGCCATCACAGAATTTTCTGAGCAACAATAAGGTTTGTGTGTAGCATGTGCACATGAATGACTTTTATTTACAGTATATTATGAAGAACCAAAGAGAATAAACAGAAATTCAAGAAACTGAGCAACAACTTCATAAATATTCTCTTAGATTTAGCCATCGGGATAACCTCTTACTAGCTTAACGTTACTTATAGAGTATGCAGATTGCTAAAACTGAAAATCACTGCATATCTCTGGGGTTCAGATTCAAATCTCAGAAGCTTATGGTGTTTACTAATATCACAATGTTAATTGCTAGTGGTAATTCGTGTCTGATGTGCATGGTGATTGCTTTGTAGGCTCTCAATATACTGTGCACTGGCATGGAATGGAACAGAGCTGGCACCACCGTAACATCAGAACAAGACGAGGGCATCCGCCTGGCAAAAAGCTGCCCAAATTCTACGCCTGCTCCCAATTCAATATCTTCTTTTTTTTTTTTTTTGCAGAAGTCGTGCCCGGTTTTGTGTCTGTCGAGATCGGTTTTTAAAGGTCTCCCTGAGTGTTGTTGTTGTGCTCCCAATTTCTATGTCTCTATCTGCAGAAGACACGAAGACGAGAGTACAATGCCCAGCTGACCCAATTAATTAGCCCCCAGTGTGTACCAAATGGGAATAATCCCTGTTGTAAAGCACTACGACAAGATCACGGCATGTTCTCCTTTACAAGAAAATAATATTTTCAAAAAGACTTTCCAGAGGAAATGCACAATACAGATGGGTTAAACATATTCATTTGTCCATCTAAACTCAAATGTAACTAGTAACATATTGAACATACTGGAGTTCCAGAAAATAATTAAGCATCCAAAAACACACATATCCATACAGAGTTGACAAAGCCAGCTCTCTCACCAGCCTCTCTTCTCCGTAAGCATCTGTGGGTAACTGCAAACGGCGTTGCTGCAGTTTGGCCTTCCGGCTGTCAGTGACACCCAGAGTACCAGAACGCACAGCAGCAAGCAGATGTCAGGCAGCATCGCTGTTACTTGACTACATATTCACAATCCTACTGTAAAATGAAATTCATTAGTACTTCAGAAATAAAATAGAGGCTTTTCTGAGACTGAATTGTGGAAGAAAACATTGACGATTCCACAATAGCGTAAGCTATGGCCCTTGGTAATCAAATTTGACTTTTAAATTTTCTGAGAGCAACTACGGGCTATTCAGCTAAATTGATGTCCACTAGAAATGATAATAATGCTACATACAGCATTATTATGGGCTGAGATGCAGCATGCAAATAAGCTTGCTGGTACTGGAAGAGCACACATATGATATGATAGGTAGTTAAATGAAGTTATTTCCAGAACAGCAGCAGGATCATACTGGTTGGCCCAAAACAAACATTTCTTTAATATATTTGCCCCTTAAAAACATGTAGCGTGCCATTTTTGTCATCATCATCATCGTAACATCAACGACCTCGATATGTCACTGAAAGGAGATGTGCAGTCTGCCCATACACAGCCGTTACCTGGCGTGTCTTACACTGAGAGCCACAAAACGCCTCAGCAGACTTGGCTCTGACTGATGTTGTTTGCACGTCTCTGCGGAGCTCCCTACATACTTATATAAATACTCACAAGCATTAAGGCTGCCTATCTATGCTCATACTAACCAGCAAAGAATAAAGTACGCAATTATGATCATATTACCTGTGACGCGTAGTGCAAAAGCCTCAGCAATAACAATGCACACTATGTAAATTTATAACTTTATCAGTTATTAAAAATTAAATGAATATTGGTATATTAAGTGTCTTTTCTCCAACTAACAACAGTAGGATTCCTTGGAGGCACCTATGAACAAAACACCTGTTTCTGCTACAATAATATGGCAGAGTTGTGATTATATTTAAAACCACAGAAATTCTAACTTTCTAATGCAGGTATCTGTCCACCAATCAGCACTTTGCCGCCGAATAAGACATTCCCTGTAATGTTTTTTATTATTATTTCACACACATCTTTTCTATCCAGTATCCACCATGGTACAGGGTTGCTGAAATCCATTCAGCTCTTACATTAAAATGCATTTTAAGAGGGCAAAGGTGTTTGTAGTGTATTGTCTTTTTCAAATCTTTACCAACTACATGTGCTACACTGCGATTACACTGTGTCATGTCTCTCCCTTTGCCCTTCTGAGACCAGCAACAGCAAACTTAACGTTAAAAAACAAAGCATGGAAACTAACAAACAAAACAGTCAACACATTAAAGACCAACACAGGAGACAAAGTGAGACAAACATTGATATAAGATACAATGACAGCATATAATTTACGCTCGATGGATATTGACGAATTAATAACTCTACAAAAATGAATCTTTGAACCAATCTAAGGAAGTGGGATGGCATAGTTTAGGCCAAAGCTTTTCTGAAGATGATGCTAATGCTGTCACCTGAGGTTTCTCCAGTGTTTAATGGTTAAAAAGCATTGGAAGCAGTCTGTGTGGACTGTGATACGTCTCTCTAGGTACTAGACTTTCTCACAGTGGGAAAGACAGCAAGGGAAGGGGAGATTGGCATGGAAACGTGCAGCGGTTGTGTGTGGGGGGGGGGGGTAGCAGGTCTACGTGGGCTGTGAGACAGGAGGACGTGTGCAAATAAAGGTTAGCTGAAGCTGTGGCCTCACTCCCAGAGCCCCC
>JAODJW010000033.1:1059008-1071132 GCA_026777045.1 Hyperopisus bebe | reverse complement strand
CCTGGCGCGTACAATTTATATTAGGTCAGCATTCACGGTTTGACTTCTGATATTCAGATCGAGTTCTAGGTCAAACTTGTTTGTTCGACTTTCAAGAAATTCGAGTTCTAGTGAGTTCGAGAACAGTGGTACCACTGTATGTCACAGGACTTCTGTTGGTGTTATACTTCTAGTAAAATTACAACTTAGAAATAAATAACTTTTAAGGATTGTATCTGATATCAACTTCAATATTCCTAAAGGTTTTTCATCATTATTAGTTCAGAGCAAGACATTCTACTGCTTTGTTTTTAGTGACTGCGTGAGCACATTGAAGATTAGCCGCTATATTACGCACCCCCAAACATCACGATTCATGCACCAGTCAGACTAAATCATAATGCTTCCCGCCAAAGCTGTTCCATCAATCCAGCATTGTCCATCATTGCACTGAGCATTATTTTCTTGACAGCTGGAAGACTTGCAGTGTTTGCTGGAACTGATGCTTAAAAAAGCCTGTTTATTTAATATGCACCGTCAAGGAATATCATGATTGACATCCTGTCCGTCGTGTTCCCTTTCTTGTGCAACAGGCTCACCACCACTCTGTACTGTATAAGCAGTTTGGATGGATGGATGGATGGATGGATGGATGGAGTGCTTTTGCTATGCCAGAATCTTTCCTGCAATCACTACAATAATTGCCTCAGCCACAATAACTTTGCTTTCAGATTTACCAGGACCTTGCCATTTCTAGCTCAAGAACCATTAATACTCCCCCTGTGAAACAAGGACTGACATTTTGCAATTTTGCAAAAGGTTTACTTTTGCATATTTCAAAGCTTTCCCATAAAATAGCCAAAAATAGCCATCAAAATATTCACAATAGAGAAACTGGTTCGGTCTCATCTCTCCAGAAGAACTCTGAATCTCAAGAATATGAATGTAACTGCTGAGTCAAAATGCTTCATATTTTCCACCTCCAATTTTAAATACTTAAATTGTGTACAACCAGCAGATCATCACTGTTAAAGGAAGTCTTGTTCTTGATTTTTTTTTAACATTTAAAACATATCTCATGCACTTGCTGAAGTTCTGGACAATCTTGAAAAAAACAAGCAACTTTACTGAGCCGGAAAACTAGAGAGCAGGTTGTGTCTGACAGGTGAGAAATGTGACATTAAAAGAGCATTTACTCAACAGTAAATAATGTGCTCTGCGCAGTTTTCCACATGGCTACCTGCCTGCATGGCAACAAGGCAGCAGTGAGCTGTTAACCCCCAATCTGCTTCTCGCATCGGAACCTGGGCTGGTGAGCACTCAAAAAACTGAACACAAAAGCACCTAAAATCCAGTTACAGCACCAGCTGCGCCCCCTCCGAAATAATCGCC
Source organism: Hyperopisus bebe (assembly GCA_026777045.1). Taxonomy (NCBI): domain Eukaryota; kingdom Metazoa; phylum Chordata; class Actinopteri; order Osteoglossiformes; family Mormyridae; genus Hyperopisus; species Hyperopisus bebe. Next base: position 1,069,761 of record JAODJW010000033.1, on the reverse strand, counting down.
TTGTCGGGTTGATATTAATGAACAAGTAAGCTTTGCAGAGCTCCGTTTTGCCCTGTCGTTTGATCGCATGTCAGCTGACAGCTTCTCACTCGAGGTGTCCTGAGGGTCGGATGAGGAGGTCCCCCAAGCCTCGTCCCTCACGGCCGATTCGGCATCGCGTTTCTATGGATGGGGTGCCCCTACACGCACTGGAGAGGCTCCGCCGCAGAAGATTTAAAACGAAGCACTGCAGCACTTTTCTACCAGCCATCGCGTATCTCTCGTTCCCTCTCCCTCTTTCTTTCTTTCATTCTTTGTACAGAGAAAAGACAAACTTCCAGTCTACTTCAAGTCATATAGTGTCTTTGAAGGAACAGGTGAAACCACACGGCAAAACTTGCGATGCCTGTTGTTACCCCCATCGCTGAGCTGAGAGGGAGCAGCATCATAGCAGCTGGAAGGAGCAGGAAAAAGCAATAGAATGAGAGCGAGAGCAAGAGAGAGAGAGGCGCCTTTTGCAGGCATGCACCAGTAACTCACTGTCAGATGGAGAAACCCACACAGCCTTCTTGGCCACCTTCATCTGGTTAAATTCCACTAGCCCTCCTCCTCCTCCTAATGCCTCTCAGAACAATGACACTCTTTGTTAAACTGGAGTCAATCAGCATCTCTCCCCAATGACACCAGAGCTGTGCACAATCATGGATTTTTATTTATTTTTCTGTGATTCGTTTGAATGGATCCTATGCGCCAATCCTGGACTCAAGTTGCTGCCTGCAGCAGACTGCACTAAGACAGAGAGGGAGGAAGAGAGAGGGAGAAACTGAGGGAGAGCGAGAGGGAGGGTGTGAGCTGAAATGAGAGGGAGGCAGGAAGGAAAGGAGAAGGTAAGGGAGAGCATGCAGGGCCCCGAAGGCAGCGGATCAGGCTGCTGACGCAGAGAGCTGCGACTGGCACTGGGGGCAGCGTGTCATGCCGCAGACAGTGACAAGACTCGGGGAGAACCTGGGGAGGCCTTCAGACCAGAGAACTGCAAACCAAAACAACCCGTACAAGCAAATAACGAGCGACTGTGCAAAGAAATGACCTCCAGTGACAGCTCCTGAAATGACCTCCAGTGACAGCTCCTGAAATGACCTCCAGTGACTGCTCCTGAAATGACCTCCAGTGACTGCTCCTGAAATGACCTCCAGTGACTGCTCCTGAACAGCACACTGCATACAAATGCACCCAGTCCCTGAACTGCAAATTAGCCGTATTTTTGCCGCCACTGCACACCCATTAAAATCAGAGAGTTAACAAATACGTAACTTTTTGCTCAATGTGTAAATCACTCATTTCACCTAAAACTGTTCAGTATCAGTAAAAATGTCTAATGTGAGAATGTGCGGTAATTAATGAGGCTCATCTACATGTAGGCAAATAATGCAGACTGAAAATAAGAAATGCTATTACGGTCAAGTATTTTGAAAACATGTAATTTGTTGAACAGTGTACTATAAGCGCAAAAGAAAGCAGCCTTATTTGAGATACTTTCTTGTGACATAATGGATAAAAAAACAGTATAACTTTTTATGTCGGCAAAAGATAGAAAACATCTCTTTGATATGTCTCTGACAATATGCCACCTCCCCATTGATAACAATGCTAGTTTTAAATGCTGTCTGAAAACATACATATATTTTGCCTGTTTGCAGTTCCCCTGAAAAGGTGCCTAGTGCTCTGTCCTTCCCCAAACCGACAAAAGGCCACTGAGGTTGCTCTCTGCTTCCCTTATCTGGGCAGAAAGCTTTCATTATTGCTGACTCCATGTTCAGAATCCATCACCAGTCACAATGCCTAATCTGTCACATGCTTGCACTCACATTCATAGATACACTTTTCTCACCTTCTTTATTGGACACCTGTTCACAATATAACACTGTACCAAACCTATCAGCAATCACGCCAGTGTTTCTAATGTCAGCAAATGGCATACTCTTCAAATACATTTCTTCTTATTTTATGCATTTTTAGTACAGCACTTTGGTCAATTGCTGTTGTTTGGAATGTGCTCTACAAATAAAATTGCCCTCTTCTCATCTGTAGAACACTCTCATTGTAACTGACTTCTACTGTAGTTGTCAGATATGCTGAGGTTATGTTAAAAATACCCCTTGAATAAAACTTAAAAATGTAGCATAATATAATGCCACAAGCTGAAGGCACCATGGCCAGCACTGCTCAGACATCAGTCAGAGACACTGAGACATACAGAGATCGCTGCAGCATTTCATTTTTCTGTCTTTGAACATGCCTGACCTCACAAGGTCAAATTAAGGAACTTCTCTTTCACTTTTTTATTATGTTCAGAAACATAGGTAAGCAGAAGGGAACGCTAAATGACAGCGTGCCCCCTGCCTGCTCGCATGGCGGTAAGGGCAGGTGCCCACTGCCTGCCCATACAGCATTAAGGCTCAGCACTGGTTTGCCCCTCCGGTCCATCCCACCAGCCTGGGGTGTCTCCCTCACACCCCTTCTCCTTTTTGCTAACCCTTTCCCCCTCAGCCATCTTCAGTCTATACAAATCCAATTTAGAAAATCCATTTTGACGTTGAATTTGCACCTACTCAGATCTCCCATCATGCTTTTGGCGCCCCTCCCCACTGTAATGAAATGTCCACTGCAAAGCCTAAGGGCTGTGATTGCATCTGTGACTCCGCCCCCCACGCAGAGAATCCTCTCTCTCATATGGGCTGTTTGCCGCCAGCACATATTTCCTCGACTGCAGTTACTGTCGCATCTAAATAACTACAATATCACTTAACTACCTCATATAACGCCGCATGTACAATGGCTTACAAAATGCATATATCCCTTAAATCCAGAACACATTTCCAAACATCCCTTAAATCTGTGCATGCATTAAAAATACTGACTACTAAAACAAGAGAAATACTAAGCATAATTAAACAAATAAATTAAAACATCCCTCTTTAAGATAAGTGCTCTGACAACGGATGGATGGAGAAATATTAATAATACAAGCTAATATTAACCGCTGACAACTCTATGTCCTACAAAACATGTCAGCCAAAACATAGATGACTATGTATTTCACTGTACTTTTAGAATACTGAAAAGCACTGCTCTGGTACAAGACATTTAGCACCATACAAGACATTTTTTGACTTTAGCGGATCACAGGGACAATTAAAGATGAAGAATGCGTCCATAAATAATCCCCTGGAAAAACAGCTGCCAAATTGTGAATACAAAACAGGTCACCTACATGTAGCCTCTTATGAAAATGTCACCCATATTCTATTCTGACAAGAAGATCAAGGCTTGCTAATAAGAACAGGCTTCCTCTGTTTTGCTGGGGCTTTAACTGAAATCGCTGCATTATTGCCAAGACAAGGCAATGCGGAAACAGATGCGGCCTTTCAGAAATATGACTGACAACAAAGGAATGGGGGAAAATGAAACTATACCAAAGCCACAGATTAACACAGGCGTACTGGGCTGATACAGCAAAATATATTAGAAGCACCCAAATGCTAACAGAAAAATATGCTTAATAAACACATTATGAAAGCACACACACACGCGTCTGTAATTATATACTTTCCATTCATTTCTTTGGGACAAAGTAATTTCCCAACATGCCGACCTTAACCCCTAGCCAGCCCTAACCATACCCACAAGTAACCAAACAAAATACAAGACTTTTGGCATTTTTACTTTTTTGACTGCATTCACAGATCTTTGTGGGGACTTGAAAAATGGTTCCCACAATGTCAAAAATAACAGTTTTTTATATCACATTGTGGGGGACATTTGGTCTCCACAATGCAATATAAACTTAACACACACACATACAAACACCTTGAATGAAAATTCAGAAAAATGTATGAACTGGGTGTTATCCTGCCTCTGGGGAAATAATGCATGATTAAGAATATATGAACAACCACTTTAGAAACTGCTTAAACACGTCTCGTTGACATTTTGTATTAACATTGAACTACAGTTTGCACTAAAGCTAAAAAGCATCAAGGAATGGTATTAAAATATGTACTACAACAAATGTAACTCTTCAGGCAATATATTCAGATTGTGTAAGTATCCCTGATACCTCGAATCTTATTTAAGATTAATTAATCTCTGTGTATAAAATTCACAAAGTATAGGTGCTTAACAGGTGTTCAATTATTCTGCAGACTAATTAGTTGCTGATGATAGAGTTTAGTGACCTTGGACCAAACACTGCCTCCTGGATTCAATATGAAACCACAAGAATTCACTAAAACCTTGCAAAAATTAAGGCTTTAAATAAAATGTGGGGTAAACCTAAGGTCCTGCTGTCATATGGATATTTTAAAACTTCAAAAAAATTCCGCATTACTCCTAAATGTGCTTCCTGTGGGAGGGATTCAACTTTTAAAAGTAGAAAATCTCAGTACTTAGAGAGAAATAAAGCCATTTAGTTCATAGAGTCTATTACAGATGCACCGACAGCAATTTTCTTGGCTAATTCTGATTTTTATGCAAGTATGTCCGGCCAATACCAATTTGCCGATGCAAAAACTATAATTGACAGGATACACAAACAAAAATCAGCGTTTCTTCAACGCAATAATAAAAGAAATCTCATACAGTATTTCCCTGTAAACATCCACACCCTCTTCACATTTTACATATGCGTTCCCTAGTTGATACGCTCTCAAAATCTAAACTTCACTTTTTTGTGGAGAAAATGCTTAGCTGTCACTTGTAGTTTTGGATGTGGCTCAGGGGTCTAAACCATCACATACCAGGCGAACAGTTAGCCTGCCCACCTAAAGACCAGGCCCCAAGCTCAGGACCTGCCGTGATGCCAGGGGATGACATCACTATTGCAGTGGATTACAGTGAGCTCCACTGCACTCTCCCACTCCAAAAACAATCTGCTGTATCCAAGTCACGCATCAAACCCACATCATCCATCCATCCCCAGACCTCTTGTGCTGAAGGTTGAGGTGATTAACCAGCCACATCTGCCTAAATAATACAGTGATCAAATAAATACAGATCTGAATTTCGTATGTAAAGTTTGGCTGTTTTTGCCAAAAGCAAAAAGGCATCACATGAATGATGTGATGACATTTTACCTCCATGTATTAAGCGAGAATTTATATTTTTCCACGCTGACATAGTATCAAAGCTTACATTTTCGATCATGTATTTCAGCTCTCCATTATCAAAGGTGCGGATGGGACTATAGGTATCCCACACCCTGCGTTTGGGATGGAAAACACTGGACGTAAGTCAAATTGGGCTTTTTTTTGATAGTTAAAGGGGAGAGGCAAGACATTAAGTACAGTACTGTAGTATACACGAGGTATTCCACAGCAAATAATAATGTAAATATAAAATAACAATACTTTATTATCAAAAGTGATACACCCGCTAATGTCCTACAGCGTCCGTTTGAGGCATCTCTCAATCAGCGTATCCTAACCCTAACCTCAGACGTAAGGGCAATCAGACGTTACTCAACAGACATTAAGGCGATGGACACCTGCAATATGTAAAATCTGCCACTAACAACTATTTTTATGTTGATTAATCTATCAACTATTTCATCGATTAATCGACCGATCTCAACAATTAATTTACCTCCAGAAAACAAAACGTACGTCAAACCGTAGGGCTTCAGATATTGGACGATGGCTTTTTGGCACGATACGGACATGAGTTTCCCCACAGTTCAATAAGCAAATTAGTAGTGCACCTAAAATATTAATGAGATACGTATTGTGATACCCAAAAGTAAGAAATCTGTATGAATTTATATCCTTATGTTTATTAACTTCAGTTAGAGGACCATGCCACATACTACTGTTTTGGTAACTCAAGCAAGCAATAAGCACTGAAGTGGTGGTGATGAAAAGGACAGCTCAACATCTAATGAAAGGGGAGATATTGTGGATTTCATTTCAGTTCACAAATTATTTTATTTAGTGTCCGTTTTTTGTTTTAGCGTACAATATCACTGGTCCCAACAACCCCAACACTCATGAACAAACTGGCACTGTTGAACAATGCAGAATAAGCCCACATCTTGCACACTGCTTGACTCAGATATTTATCAATGATGTAGCTTGTCCAATATAAAAACTTAAAAAAAAAACAACATACTCGAGTCAAGTTATGTCTTAAGGCTTCGACTTAAATTTGTACGGATATGGCATTTCCTCTGTCATCTTGACAAAAATTTCCTAGCAAGCAACATTCTTCACTGCTCCTGTGGCCTTGTGGGATAGCATAGCGCCCATTGGCCTTGTGGGATAGCATAGCGCCCAATGGCCTTCTGGGATAGCATAGCGCCCATTGGCCTTCTGGGATAGCATAGCGCCCAATGGCCTTGTGGGATAGCATAGCGCCCATTGGTTGCACACTACAGAATGTATCATCATCCAAGTGCTTTTCACCTCCTGTCTCATCCATACCGCTCACTCACTTTGCATTAAATAATTTTTGCACATTTCAGCCCATTCACAACTCATCCCTAATCATGCGATCGTTCCTTACTTTTCCTTCGTATGACCTGCCGTGAGTCTTCAGTACTTTAACTTATTTCGAGTGCGTAAGTGAAACTTAAGGGTATGCTTGGACGCCTATCCAAAGAGCACAGTTGCAGTTGTGTGTTTCCCGAAACCATGGTTCGAACTATGGAAGTAACTACGTTAGTAACTTTCACAGAACAAACCACCCTTAAACGACACAGATGTTTCAAATGAACGTTCGTAAGCACCGTGCTTAGATTGATAGCGGAAAATTCAGTCGAAGGACGGTAGTCACCATGTTAGTAAGGTGAAAATATTAAATATTTTGCTGTATTTAGGAGTAATCTTGCTGTACAAACCTCTATAATGTCAAATGGTATGACTGGAGAGGATATTGTTTACCGACTTTGTGCTATATGGAACAACTCATTGCATATATAAACATACTTAGGGCTGCACGATTATCACATGGCAATATCACATCGAGTAATATCGCGATACTCATAAAACCAAAAAGAAGATGAAATTACCCGAAATGAACGACTGTCAAACGGAACTTACCTACCAACAGAATATGTCTAGTAAGTGGCCTCATCGCGAGCTGCGTTAACGGACGCACAGCGGCGCCATGTGCCATAAGCTTACTGCGCAGGTGCACGTCGCGATGACGCAGAAACGATTTATCGTTACACATTGTATTAAACGGAATAAAACATGAGAAAAGCAAACGAAACACTGGCGAATTAATGGCTAAAAATGATGAATCAGTTCTGAATCTCCGAGAGCTTTCGTTGCCATATGAAAAAGAAAAAAACACATCCATAGTATGATATGATCACACAGATTTCGTACACGCATGCACCCATCAAGCCCACCGAGCCACTAACGTGCCTATACGACCAGGGATAGACCAGGAATTTATAACCGTTTATAGTGATTAAAGTAAAACAAGCAAATACAGAACGAGCCTGTTTCACGAAATGCATTGTAATAACTAATAGTTTGAGTACGCTTCCCGCTGTAAAAGTCAACCGCAGCAATATTGTAGTTAGAACTACGGTGGTTCAAACTATTATGGTACTAAGAAATTACAGCGGTTATGGGAAACGGTCACACTTCTTGTTAGTTATAACTAATAAAGTACGGTGCGGCGTTAATGGTAATCTGCGTCGCTGTACGGGAAACGCCTTACTAGTCAAAGTGATGAAGTAATGGTGTCGATAGACTTGGTCGTTGGAGTACCATAGCTTATAACGTGTTTCTTGTTTTTTCTAAATAAAGGTTTCATCGGGGGAAGTCATTACAATATTAATAATTAATTGATTATATTTTTAACATTAAAACAGCTGAATGTGGAGGGCGACATTAAATATTTTAAGTTAAATGTGCGGGTGAGATATGGCGAAAAGGGGTTAATACAATTGATTAGGAATTATTTGTTTTAGACAGAGTTCGCTCTGTAAGTAAGTTTTGCGGGGTCGTGATCCTGGCTGAACATCGTGGAGCCATCAGTCCGACCTTAGCCCCGAGACAGACACAAGCTATGATTATGATGAGAGTGCAGGTGCAGGGGGAGAGACCGACTGAGCCAGCGAAAAAGAAACAATACGACATTCAACAACAATACCACGCTGAACCAAAATAAGCTGCGATAAACTGAGAAAGCTGCTGGCACCAGTGCTACCACTGGAAAGTTAGCCTTTTGTGACATTTCTCATGCACAGTTTTATCACATTCAACACCAGACGATCGCTAGTGCAGCAGTTCTTATGAAAAAAAAAACATTCGCAAAGTGTTCCACATTATCGCAAGAGAGACCGGGCAGCATTCATTTAGATAAAGGCTAAAGATTCAAAACAATTTACATCCATGACAAGCTTTGAGAAAAAATTAAAAGTGCTTGATAAATTCCTAAGTATAAAGACTTTTTTCCTAGACCTTCTCAAACATTTAATATTTCAATATCTTTGAAAAGACAAACTGTGCTACTGAAAGTCTGGCCATGAAGAATCTTTGCTGTTAATGGTAAACTTAAAAAAGAGTTCACATTTCTCACTTTCTTGCAAGTGATTATTTAAAAATATTACAGGAACTCTAATTGAAAAAAAGTAAATCCCTGCAGGGTAGTGGAGATCTCAGGATATCCTAAAATGAATTTACTGTAAGGTTAACAGCTTCAGTTATCTGGTCATGTATTTAAATATATCTGAAATCGCAGTAATTTCTCATTAAATAGGTCAGTTGCATCTTATTGTATATCACTTCTTGCAAATGCCACTCCACTGTGTGTGTGCGGATTGCAAGATCTCAGCCTCTTTTGTGTGTTTCTAGTTTCAAGCCAGTGATCAAAGGCCAAGCAGTTAGAGTGATTGGTGTCTCTAAATTTCCAGTAGTGAATAATTTTGTGTATATGGCCAGTGACGTACTGGCACCCCATGCAGGATGGACCCCTGCCCTGTCCTCCAGGAGCCCTGAAACTGTGATCAGTATAAGCAATTAGAAGATGGATAGATGGATGTGTGATTTGAAATATTTGCCTGCAAAATGTAGAAATACACTAAGAAATATAAAAAACATAGAATACTGTAATAGTTTATCTGGGCAGTACAGCAGACAGGACCAAGAGAAGAAAAACAGGAACTTTATTTGAGGATAGAAATGGTGATGATTATGACAAAATCAGCATAAGGAATGACAACAAAAAGGCTTTTCAGCATCAGAAGGAGGATAAACATGCACAAGGCTGAAACAAATCAGCATTATGCAATGACTACCAATGGGGTCTAGCATCAGGGAAGACAGAAGACAGAATTCAGTTACACATCCATCCATTTCCCAACTACATATCCTGATCAGCAGGACAGTTGGGCCAGACAGCACAGGCACAAGGCTGGCAAAGCATGCCAGTATGACTGTTTGTAGCAGCTGGAAATAAGGTACAGGCAGAGTGTCTTCCCTGTCCCAAGACCCCTGATCTGACAAGTACATGAATACAGGCAAGTGCTATAGCTAACGTGTATGGTGCAGAATTATCCTCAGAATGATAGAGTGTAAGTCTGAAACACCATCTGAGGAGCCAGTTTATCCCCAAAATGGAATGATCTGATAAAAGATTTGCAATCACCAGCCAAGTAAACGAAGGGATTGTCTGCCAGTTATCAGTAGGAAGGTTTCTCTGGGGGAAAAAAAATGAAAAAAAGGCCAACACAGGATAATAAATATTCAAGAATTTGAATCTTTCACAATAACAAACTGGGTGTTTTAATTACTGAAGATGCAGGCAGTACATGAGATTAGTACAGTAAAGTACACCTGATTCCAGTTAATAAAAATTCCAGTTTATATACATATATACTGCACACCCTCCAGGAGGCAGTGTGCAAACCTCCAGGGCTGTGGGTACGAGGCAGCTGTGTCTCCCCTGTTTGGCACAGGCAGGTAACAGAACATCTGCTGAAGATATTGTTTGAAAGATTGGACTTTGAGCTCATTTTACATTCTATATTTTGCAATAGAGTAAACCAATACATTAGTGATAAAATAATTTAGTTAAGTATGTTTAATAAAAATGTTTTTAATTACAGTGTGTAAAATTCACATTTGTACAAGCAAGTCAACTGATGTCTGTGATTGGATGATGCCCCGTCTTGAGTTAATCCCTGCCTTAACCCTGTAGCTTCCAGGATTGGCTCCGGACCACCATGACCCTGATGGATGGATGGATGTATGGATGGATGAAAGTTAACTGATGTATTTTCCAACTGACCAGTGTTTTGACTGTGTTCACTTTTTGTTATTTTTGTGGTATGGAAAGAGCAAATTTACATTAAATATATCTAACCCGTCACAAATTTACAGCTGATATTAACTCACGAGCGCTTTGTATGGCACAACATGAAGTAATTCATGTCCTATGACTTTAATACATTTTAATAGGCTATCTATCACTGTAATATTTTTGAATGTAGGCCATTCTTCTTCAGTTTGTCCTTCATGTTTTGAAGGAGAAAACAGACAAAGGGAGGCTGTTAGGAGGCAAAGCACAGGAACAAAGGGAGGCTGTTAGGAGGCAAAGCACAGGAACAAAGAGAGGCTGTTGGGAGGCAAAGCACAGGAACAAAGGGAGGCTGTTGGGAGGCAAAGCACAGGAACAAAGGGAGGCTGTTAGGAGGCAAAGCACAGGAACAAAGGGAGGCTGTTAGGAGGCAAAGCACAGGAACAAAGGGAGGCTGTTAGGAGGCAAA